>JBBMOI010000001.1:62702500-62800000 GCA_038088405.1 Porites divaricata | reverse complement strand
TTGTGATGACACGTGCGCAACCGTGCTAACTCTGAGTTACAATCTTGAAAACGTATTTAAGTACACACGCTTTTAGACTGAAACTTCTGCAGCGACGTTAAACCAGAGCTTATTTTTGGTCGCAATGAAACATGTCGGTACTTCCGGGCCAGAGTGTAAAAGAATACAATTTTGTGACTCTGTTTAACAGGCAGCGTGTGTGAGTGTGCAAAGAACGTATTCAGTATCAAACTTACCTTTACAGAGCTACGGCTGCTGATCTAAAGAAGAAAGCTTTTGAATGTCCTTTTGTTTATGACAAAACGACACGCTCCTTTGCTCTGCGGATCATCCACTGCTGCCTGCTGGCTCAGCTCCAGGCCCCTATTGTTCCAAAACACCGGTCAGTATAAAATATGGAGTGCGGACTGCGGACTACGGACTGCGGACTGGATATAAAATACGGACTAGGTATAAAACGCGGACTGGAAAATATGGACTGGGTATAAAACACGGACTAGGTATAAAACGCGGACTGCAGACTGCGGACTGGGTAAAAAATAGAAATTCTTGGTGGAGGTTCCTTGAATCAAGAGCCTGACAAAAACGCTATCTTCTTCACCCATTTTAGACATGGTCTCGGTCTCTAACAACTATGAAAGCGGTCAGGACCCGGGGGGTACTCTCTTATATAAGCTTATATGGGCCGTTTTGGTGGTCTGAAAACACTTTGCCTATTTTGATTTGGAATCGGGTATGGTTTTCGAGGAAACTACGGGAGTTTACATGTGCGAATGTATTTATCGTTTTCAATTCTAGATTTAAGAATTTTTTGTTTGCGCTCTAGAGAGAATGATCTACTGTTGCGCTCTAATCTATAAATTTATAACGATAACATAATTTCTGCCTAATTAGGCCTAGCCTGTTCCAGGCTGCGAGATAGTTGGATCCGCTAAATTGAGAAAGTGCGAAAATACAACGAGAGGAAACTGGGTAGTCTCCTCTTTATTTGAGAGCCTGGAACAGGCTAAATTAGGCCAGGTCTGAAAATGGGTATGGATTTTAGAGATCAGGTCTGAAAACGGGTGTGGAAAATGACATTTTTTATTCTGAAACAGCGTAAGGATTTAGAGAGCCAGGGGGCGTAACCCCACCAAAAAATTCCTAGCAGTACCCCCTTCCGGGGTTCAGGAGCAGGGTGTAAATCATGTCATAATAATCATCGCGTAGAATATAACGTTGGGTTGGATGATTCATTTCGGTTATTATTCACGTATAGGTGAGTAATCCCTCCCGCCTAAATACTGCTTTTTACCTCGCGGAATGCCCCTATATTGACCTTCTCGTCTGAGTTTTTCATTTCCTGACTGATTCCCAAGGATTTATTTGAAACGGAATAGAGGCATCTTTAGGAATTTTACTCTGACTCGGCTAACACCAATACTATTCCTTTTATTCGGTGCTTCTCTGATTCGTTTAGAGTTTAATTTCAGTTGCCTTGAATAGCGGCATAACCTTCCTTGCCCGTGCAGTATGCTTTCCTTCTCCACATGAGGAGAATATAGACTGCGTGACCGGCTTACGGGATGTTTTTGTGTGAGGCAAGGAGCTGGAACTACTGTTTTATGCAAGCCCGCTTTCCGTTTCTCACATTTTTACCTTTCTAAGGCTGTTAATTTTTATATACATAGTTCGTAGTCCGCCCTTTTTACCTAGTCGGTGTTTTATACTCAGTCCGTAGTCCGCATTTTATGCCTAGTCCGTGTTTTATACTCAGTCCGTAGTCCGCGTTTTATACCTAGTCCGTATTTTATACCCAGTCCGCAGTCCGTGGTCCGCAGTCCGCAGTCCGTGTTTTATACTGACCGCCCAAAACACTAACGTAACATGATATCCCCGGGTAAGGTAGGCTCCCGGCAGACGTCCTTTGGGGTTCGTTCGTCACGCATTTATTTCTCCCCCACGGTCCGTGGGGGAGAAATGAATACCTGACGGTAAGGGTACCCTCCCGAGATACCTAGATCACCAATGATCTTGGTATACCCCGTGATATTGCAAAATTGTTTGTTTGTTTGCCTTTTTTTCCCCGCTCTGTTAGTGCGCTGAAAAGCTGTCCCCACCCTATATTTCGAATAGTTAAGCCTAAGTTCTCTAGTTTATCGAAGACATTGGAAGGTTTCCTTAGGGGAATTTTTTTGTGGGCGACAAGAGGAGCCCGCAATCCTAATCTCCTGGCTCCGGTTGTTCAAACGTTGGATAGCGCTATCCACCGGATAGCGAAATTGGTTTCTAGTTCTCTAACACTTTTCCGCTGGACAGTGATTTATCCGGTGGATAGCGCTATCCTCAAAAAAATCGGAAAAGAGCGGGGACAGGGGCGGCTGTACACAGGCTATATCCAACGTTTGAACAACCCGGGCCAGGTGTTATTACGCATGCGTTGCATGTAAAAAGCCAGCATTCATACAGCATTCATTCTCGTCCCCAGAGCCCGTCGTTTCTTGGTCGCGTGGTCTTCAATTCGTTAGAAATTAAGCCGAGTGGCTCTGGGGACGAGAATGGCCAGCATTCGTTTGGACTTCTACTAAGAGACCACTAAGAATGAATGGAATGTACAGAAGGCAATTTGATCACGCGCGTTTGGACTTTCTATCACTCGCAATCTGATCACGCGTGTTTTGACTTTCTGTGACGTGAAACTTACACAAAGCACACAGCTATGGAGCAAAAGCGTATTGACCTTCGACCGTCGTCGCCCGCACTCCGTAACCTTTGGTTAGTACTAGTTGTAAACACTATTTTATCTATTTTTAAAGCAGTGCGCATAATTTTGAGAATTAAATAATTTAACTTTTTGTTTATGAGAAGTTCCAACTCTGGCTATAGACTGGGACAATTGTGGGGTTTTGAAAAGGTGGTCACGTTTGGGAGGAGTTTGGTAATGAAAAGGTGTTTGCACTCAGAGACTTGTCCGTATATCAAAATATTATAACAAGATGGAAACTTGTAACTCATGAGAACAAAAAAGGGGATAATGGTGAGTTTATGGATGCTGAAATCTCCGCTGGAAATTTGGTCAATGTCCAGCTGCAGGTGAAAATTTTCCAGAAAACTGATCCAATTCCAAAGTTGGTCTGTTATCAAGACCATGCCAGTCAGTCCTGTCTGGCGAACACGTACCATTCCATTTCCCGAATTTCCTATAATTTTTTCAGTCTCGCCTTTGTGAACAGTGATCACAATTCAGGTCTTAACTTAAATGGAACGCTCTGACCTACAATCATGGACAAAAGTGTTGGGACAGTTATACAGTTCGAACGCTTTTTAATACACGCGAAATTGTAGCCGCGCGCTACTAACACTCCACGTCCCTACCCTGTCTCCCCACCCTACGGGCAATGTTGAAAGCGTGAAGGTACAATTCCTGTGATCTTTCAACATTGTGCTGGGTGGGGAAGGGGGAGGGGACATGCATTTCTAACATGACAGCACTGTTTTTTGCGACAATACTTGTGAAACGCATATAATCAACGTCATGCTCTTACTGTCCCAAGGACTTTTGTCCATGATTGTAGTTGGAAACCTTGCGTCAATTGAATAGTGTTATTGCGTGTTCACTTGGAAAGATCTATACTGGTTTGGCAAAATTCGGGCAACCACCCTATAATGGACAGTGACTGAAATGTTGCAGCACAAACATTATGTATATTTAAGCAATAGACCACACTTTATATGGGTTTACCGGCGTGATAACCCACTTGGGATGTTGAGAGAACACGAGAAGAGGTTGTAAATCACAAGCCGAAGGCGAGTAATTTCCAAGCTTTTCGAGTGTTCTTCCAACATCCCAAGTCGGTTATCACGCCGGTAAACCCATGGAAAGTGCGTTCTATTGCTTTTATAAAAAGGCTAAGTTTTCGATGAGTCTACCGGCACAATATATAAACCATAGGTTTTTACCCAATCAGAACGCGCGTACCATCTTAGTTATTTTATAAAAGGGGATATAAGGCAAAAAGACATTGCTGTGTAGTCTTCTTACTCTTCATGTTATTCTGCTGAGATAAAGGTAATTTTTTTTTCTCCTGATCCTGATGGTACTGACGGTTAAGAGGGAAACTGTAATCATACTGAAATGTCTAAAAGGGTTATCACATGAATAATTAACTTCAAGGCAAAAAATTATGTTTATCTTGTCAACAGTTACAATGGCCTCGTTTTATTTGCATAACTTTTAATTACAGTAAGTGGAAACCATGCAACTCCATAAGGCCTTGGATTTTTCAGTTGATTCCATTTGATTCAGTTACCCAGCTGGTGGGATAAGCAGGGGAGTGCTGTTGTTTTTTGGCAGCAGAGCCACAAGAAGTTTGGGTGTAAGTCAAATTTTATTTACCCTCTCATAAAGAAAATACTCAGTGCACAACAAACCTGCCAAGGCTTAAGATGATCCATTTTTCCAAATTTACCCAGTGAAACAAGATAAAAAGATGACATCTTGAAGCTATGAAAAAAATCATACTTGAGGATAAATACTTGAACTCTTAATGCAACGAAAATGTGGTCAGTGGTTTTTCAAATAGATGACATCGTCAACGAAAAAAAGACACATTGTTAACAAGAATAATAGTTGGTGAAGGGCTCCACGCCAAAATGCCCCCATGCTCTCTTCCTTTTTGCAGGGACATTTTCCAGCGGGGGCCTTGTCACTTATAAACCTAATTCTAAAAGTGTAGCCTAACCTTTACTTTCATTAACATAGGAGAACCCAGTTCTAGTATCAGTTCAACAGTATGACATAGAGAGATGATGGATCTGGTAACCTGACAGTTTCTGGAGCAAAGGTTAGCTTCACTAGGAGTGGCAACTTCAAGGGGAATGCTATCTGGAGTCAAGGCGAAACTGGGAGTTGGGAGTTTAAAGTGACTGGAAGTTCTGCAAGCTGGATGGGAGTTTCTGCTGAGGATAAGTTTGTAGCTGGTTAGGGGATGAAGGGATTGTTCTATGGCGGGCCACCAGTCGCTGGGGACCTAAGTTTGGTGATGGTGGCCTGGATGCTTTCCAGCCAGTTCCAACTCCAAGACAAGGGGTGGAGGGAGACTGGCAGGGGAGGTTCAAGCTGATGATTGAGAAAACTGGAGAAGCAGCCTGGCACATTTCAGCCGAGGTGGCCAACATTAAATCCTGCAATGTAACTCAGGGTGCTGATGGTAAACTTGTATCTGGACCAGTTGTAATGACGAAGATGATGCCGCCTCCAGAGCTCCAGGAGCTGGAGTATAAGGCTACCACCATCCTGGAAGGTCTGACTTCACTCAGACGGAAAGAAGAGACCCTGGTGCTCGAAGGAGGAGGAAAGAAGGAGATCTTTACTCCTGCTGTTGAACCTGGTCCTGCTGCCAAGGACAGTATCAACTCGATGTGTTGAAAATCCTTCCTGACTCCACTAAAAGAAACCTTTACCAAAATTCACATCCTGTGATTGATTTTTCACAAAATTGTTTAAAACGATTGCTTTTAAGCATTGAATTACTCTTAATGCCTTCTATGACACTTCTCAATACACAAATAAATAAATAAATTGCTGGTTTTCAGTGTCACGCCATTCAAAATAGATCAAAATAAAAATCAAAACCTTCCAATAGATAAAGTCCAGAATCTGGGAAATGAAAGGGGGTACATATACAAAGACCCTCACCAAGATTCAGGTCAGAGGAATATTTCGTATACGAGATATCCGAAAAAATGTTTTACCCAAATTTATAGAGATTTGTATGGAGACGCCATGCTGGTGCTCACCTGGATGAGCTCCAACATGGCGGACGGAAACCAACAGAAACATCTGTTACCGAGTTCTGCTACAAAAGCATGAATTTATTCCTCGAGAAACTGATAAACATTAAAGTAATACTTTTTCTAATACATGAACTGTTTGAATAGCAAAATTTCCTGAAATAAGTCATTTTTTTAACCTACATTACAGCTCTCTTGGCCGTCATGTAAATATCGCGTCACGCAAAAACTTAGAAATTCAAGCGTCCTCTATCACAAAACCAAGAACCCTTTTGAAGCAAAAATTTGTATGAAAATTAGTTTTCAGCTGCTCTAATGCATCGTGAAAGTAAAAGCTCGGTAGGATCGATAGTTTTTTAGTTTGAATGTTAGTGACTTCATGTGAAAACCAACAATAGGTAAAATGAATAAAAAAAACTTCTTATTTTGTAAATCACAAAACTGGACCTGGTACAACCAAAATAATGAAAAATGAAAAATTATTTTTTTTTAGAATTTGGTGGTTCGAGGAAAAGCCAAGTAAAAATTGATTTTTCCAGTATAAAAGATCCAATTTGTTCTGCTCACTATTAGGGCGGGGTGGGGGGGGGGGGAGGGGTGGTCTGGGTCTTAACAGAACTGGCTTTTTAAGGTCCAGTTTTCTTTTCGGAAGTTCTTCTTTAAAAGCAAACGTTACCAAAAATCAAACATTTTCAAAATTTCGTGGCAACAGCTCAAAAATCAATTTGGCTCATAATCTCATGGTAGGTAAACCTTAATGTAAAACAAAACACTGCATAGTTCGTTTGGCTAAATATCGATTAGTTTTCGAGAAAATCGATAATCACTGAATTTTGTGAAAACGCCGCCTTTTCAATGTGAAATTTAGGGGCGATTTACGACGCCTCGCGTTACAAAATAAAACACTCTAGAGCAATAAAATCTACCACATATTGTTGACCAATGTCAAAAAATACCGTTAAAGCAATTTTTATCAATTCTCCGCTATTTACTTTTAAAATCTAATTTAATTTGCCCGACCTATTTTTATCGAGAGGAAATCTTATCTAAAATTAGCCTATTATATGAGCTTGTTGTGCTGCATATAATTCGTTGGAAACCTAGTGTCTAAAAGTCTAAGAGTTGTTCTTTTAGAGTTCCTAAGGGTTTTTTGGGGAAATGATTCAGAGCGAAGAAATCGATTTCTAAAGTTGGTTAAATTTCGGTGTTTCAACTTGTCCCACGCGTGACATGACACTGCAACGGACATTACACTTGACAGAAGCATCTAAAAAGTTAAGCAGAATACAGTAAGTCGAGGTCCATTTTAACGTATAGAATCTAGCCTTTTTGTCTTCAAATCAATGATGAATAAAACTGTATTTCTGCAGATCTCGTTTCGTTCGTGAAGCAATCGTTCAAAATCATTTCCCGCGACATGACAGCGGAACGGTGGCATTTTTTGTTTTGCATGCTTTGGAGGTTGGTTTTTGTTGTGCGTATTCACTGCCTCCATTTTCCTCATAATGGTCTTAGGGTGCCTTTCGTAAGTCTTCTTCGCCGCAATATTAGTTTTGAACTGAGCAGAAAACCAAAGCGGAACCAAGAGACCTCAAGTCAAAAACATATGTTGTCACGTGGGTGTTGCGAAATACCGCTTCATTCAAGTGAAATCTACAACTACAAAAAACGGGATTGGAACATGGAACAAGTGACCAGTGGATCTTAGCGATTTTTTTTTATTAAATATCAGAGTAAAAAAAGAAGGAAAGACAAACAGAAACCTGTTTAAAAAACGAATAAAGGGAAGTGACAAATATGATCGCTATACAAAAATCATTACCTGAGGAAACCAAAAAAAAAATTGCGGTGTTGCCCTTGGGAAAAACCTTGTGAAATAATAAAAACGTCGTCGCTATCACTTTTTTCAAATAAATTTAATTAAGAATGTCGGGCGTCTCAAAGGCAATGCGAAGAGTAAAGCATAGTGATGGCTCTAATATCTTCGACAAGTGCACTTCACACAACTACAAATAGCAGGATTTTTTTTTTTCGCTTGTCAGCAAAGAAATGAACGTATAGAAAGAAATGAACTGATAACGGAGAACGCAATCGAAAAAATGTCCAACGAAGTAACGGAAGCATTCGCTCTTAAGTATCCCATCATGTACGAAACATACAACATCTGTGAGATCGTAGGTCAGTCTAGGCTGGCGAAGTTTTCGACACGAACACTACAGAACCTCTGTTCAGCTTTAGAACTGGATGTAGCATCGATGACTGGCAAGCGCAAGCAGCCGTACATGGAAATTATTGAAGGTGTTGCACCAGGTGTGGCTTTAAAACTAGTAAGAGATTAACCTGCGAAATAGTCAGTGATGTCGAGAATGTCCTACTTGAGGTAAACTGAAATTGACGGCTCTGTTTGATGCTAACGGTGTGTCGTCTACAGAACTTTTTACAGACACTCTTCTAAGAGTGACGACTGACTGGGTTTCTAAGTGTCTCGTCAAAATTATCCTGGTAGCTTTTAGGATAAAAGCCAGGGGAAAGCCAACAAAAGGAAAAGTGTTATAGGAAATGTAACAAGTTGTTATAAATTAGTTAAGTCTGTGGAGAGAACAGGAATCACAGCCACGCCCACAAACGGAGAATGTGTACATCTTCAAGTAGATTTAAAGATTACTCAGAATTTTAAAAGGGGGATGGTCTAATGTAAAGTTTTTTCAAGCTATCCCGTGACTAACGACTTAAGACCAATCATAAGGAATCTTCCAATTTCATTTTTAAAATTATTTTAACTGCATCACGTGATCGACCACGCCCTATTTTATCGAGAAATCCTTCGAGCTGAATCGCCCACTGGACAGAGAGCAAACCGTTCTTCCTTTTAAGGTCTACAGTGGCCAATAATACTCTTCTTGTAAAAACAGTTAAAGGAATGGAAAGAAGTCATATGCGTCTCGTCCTGAAGAAAGCTTTAGTTAGAGGAGGACTGGCAATCGTTAGTTACAATTCTCGAACACTGGAGGCTGGAGGGCGTAATCGATCACGTGGCCAAGTAATTTGGATTTCTTTTTTCAATTTTTTTTAAACTTTACTTTACTTTGCCATCTATCATTCCTCGTCGATGTCTTTAACAATAGTTTTTGGAAAATGCGCATAAAAACCACTTAGTCTTTGTTAAAATTAGTTTATCGAGGAATTTATTATCCGTGACCGGTCATGTCCGGGTGATCCCGTTTAACCCACTGAGGCAGTAATGTTCTTACCCTTTTCATAGCTGGAGACAAAAAAGAAAAAGAAACTAGGTGGTGATGGTCAAAGTCAATTGTTAGCTTTTCCGAACTTGAGATGTGACAACGTCTTTCTTGTACAAGGCAGAGAATTAGTCGTGGCTCCTGCATTTAATCACTTACATTTTCTAGTTCGATTTGGGGTAAAGCTTTTAGTAGAAGTGTAAAAACTTGTTGTGTTTCATCTTTGACACTTTTGATGATTCAGAGGCTAGATTATCTTGAAGATGGTTTATGTGGTTTCTCGCCGTAGAATATAGCTGAGGGTACAAAATGTAAAAATTGATATTGAAACTAAAAGGACTCGTTAATTTGAAATGTTTATCAGCACCATTATATAAAGGGTCCATGATTTTCCAGTTACAAAAAGTCCGTGCACATGAACTTCCGCTCTCAATTCCGGAAATAGAAATTGGTCACGCAACCATGGAGTTGCTATAAACTGCGGATCCAAATTGCTGAAAACGCCCAGCTCCGTTTTGGCTACGTTCGCAAGGAAAATGTAAGTTGTTATTATACTATGAAAATGTGGAAGTCTTCATATGCTGGTAAAGAAGGTCAAACGAACAAAACATGCTGTAAACGATATATTCGAAATACTGACTTACCGTTTATTTGTGTCGTTCAAGTTCAAGTATCGTTTACGACATTTTCTTTGTTGCCATACATTCTCTCATAAAATTCAAAGTTGAACGGTCATATTGATTCGGGGCAGTTTGTGGTTTAATATGCGTAAAATACGTACGATTTTTTTGTCGCTCTGAGTTATTCGGGTCTTGCCTGAATTTATACGAATATATTTAAGCAATTTTTATATCGTACGTTTGTTCAGCATTAAGTTATAGCCAACTGTAGTAATCCAAAATCCTATAGACCCCAATCAAATCGCGTGATTGACACAGCAATGGCATTTATAAAACTTTGCCCTCTCGTTAACAGGCAAACAATTGCCCCAGTTAGTAAGAAATGGATTTGGTGTTACTGCCATGAAAGTTTACTCGCCTTGAAAAATATCGTAAATGCAAATTACTGAGTAATTATATAACTGAAAATTGGAAAAAATATGATTTGAAATCTAGTGTTGTTCTCTTTGTTTTATGGATCCGTGTTTAAAAATCTTGCAAATCCAAGCCATATGTATTACACGTCGGCTATGCTGAATTCCAGGACGAAAGAAGGTTTTTTTAAAAAATGTTGTCAAGTTTTTCTTCTCGAGGCTCAGAAATTTTTGTTTCGCTGTTTATTTTTATCTTTTTGTTAAATTTAGTGGTTTATTTTTACCCGCGACACTTACCCGCACCCACAACCTCTACCCTCGACGTTTAGGCATACTCGTCAGTTTGAGATGGCTCGTTAAATTGTTTGCCTTTGGTTTGCTTATTAGTTCGAAACTGACTTTGGACGAAAGGAAAACGAAAATAACTTCTTAAATCTGATCTCTGATCTTGAATTCAGAGATAATTGGTCGGGAAAACTTTCCAACAAAACATCTCACGACTCTGGTCTTCACGCCGGCGTGTAAACAAAGATGACAGCTGCGTTATCTTGACAAATTATATTCTAGTTTGATTAAAATTTGTATCAAACGAAGGGACAACAGAAATACAATCTATGTTTTTTATTTTAAAATATGTTGGTTGAATTTTTACGTCAATCCCGCCTTTGATTGAATGCTCTCTTTGGAAAACTTGTATTTCTGTGTGTTTACTACATAACTTGGAAGGTCGGTTAAAACAGGGCATTGTATCCAACTTTAAAATTGAATTTCTTCGCGCTAAATCATTTCCCCAAAAAATCCTTTGGATATGTAAAAGAACGATTATTCGGCTTTCGAAATCTATATTTTTCGTCGTATTTCATTTAGTACCGCATACTTAGATTAAAGGTTATTTTTTGGTAAGTTTTAATCTTGATAAAAGAGGGTTCGCGAAAAGTAATTATATTTTCAAAGTGAATGGAAAAGAATTGCTCAATTTGCTTTTAACACATATTTCGGCATCATTCTACTAGATTTAGTAGATTTTATTGCTCTAGAGTGTGTTATTTTTGTTACGCGAAGCATTCTTTTTCGACCTAAATTGAAAGCTCAAAAACGTGGCAAATTCTCAGGATTCGGTTATTATTGATTTTCTCGAAAACTAATCGACATTTAGCCCAACGAACTATGCAGCGTTTTGTTTTACATTAAGGTCTACCTAACCTGAGAATATGGGCCAAATTGAATTTTGAGCTGTTGCCACGAAATGTTTGACCGATGGTAACATTTGCTCTTAAGATCTAGCATACGAAATGGCAAATAAATTAGAAGCAATTAAGACTCCTTTTCATTGCAAAATCATACTTTTGATATGTATCACTTTTTAGATGACTTTTATTTATTAAAATACAACTGCTTGTTTATAAAATTTAAATGGAGAAGGAAAATAAATACGGTAAATTATTTATAGCACACTGTAATTTTCATTAGACATGATCTCAATTATCTTGTTACGTGTACGAACTGTGCTATCTAGGGTTGACAATTATGCGAAAACGAAAAAAAAAAAAAGTTTTCAGTTGGATATTCGTAATTTTTCGGACCACCCAATAGGCTACCGGATAAATAACATTTCGGTTATCGTAAACCGGAACAATAGTGAACCTTACCTGATTCAAATGCAAAGGAAGGAAGTCAATGCTCGGATGGAAAATTTCATACAAATTCGCTTTACTTTGTCACTCCACAGCCTTTAATTGGTGCCTTTGTTCATAGGAATTCAGAAACGGTCTACACCAGATAACCAAAACCGAAATATAACGAATAATTTTTTCTTTTTAACTTTGATAAAAAATAATAATAAGTCTTTATTCATCGGATAAAAATACATATCAGATGTTACATAGAAATGTTAAGAAGCATGCGTAAAGTACATTTGCATCCAAGTAAAGAAGAAAAAAAATCTCTTAAAAAAGTTTATACGAGTAAGTTAAGTTTAAAAAATGTGATATCTAATATCTATACAGCTAGATTATACTTAAAAACTAACCTATTAAAAGACAATTCTTTCATGTATATACAATAATTCAAAATGGTCGACACCTCAGTTCTATATGGGCGAAAAATAACATCAAACGCTGAATTGTACATGATTCGTGAAAAGTCTGTTTTAATTCAATTCCCGTGAACATGCATGTACGACGCCCCTGTCCCCCTTTTCCGACCCTTTTCTGAAAGTTCGTTTAGACCTCTATTAAAATTTATCTTCAAAAATTAGAGGTGGTCCATAAGGCAGTCCATGGACCGGGTTCACAAAGGGGTCCATGGACTAGGTCCACAGGGGTGGTCCATGGACCGGGGTCCATGTTTTGTACACTTTTCCCAAAGTACTATTTGCCTTAGCTGTGGTCCGTAGCAGGCAAAACACGACGCCCAAGTTATGCGTCTACAAACGGACTTTTTTCCGCAGGGTATGTTTAACTTCAGGCATCTGTTTACAGATTTTAATTTTATTCTTGTTCTCCCCTGGTGGTCGCTTGGCTTCCATGTCACTGACTTTCTGGTTGACTACTGTTAAAATATCGAGAAGGTGGTCATAAACCGCACGTTCACGGAACGCTTCAACGAGACCGCGAACATAGTGGCTTCCTAAATTTTTATCCCTGTACGACACATACTCATCGACTGTGGAAAATGCGTACAGAAAATCTGCATGAGTGGGTTCTCTGGATGCAGGGTTCTTCAGTGAGACAAAGTGGACGCGTTCACCCCCTCGTCTTCGTCCTCACCTCTGCACGCCTGGATGAAAAACAGCTTTGGCTTACCGCTTAGCTTATCGCATCTGCTGAACATATCATGAAGAGTCTGAATAGGTATCGTGTTGCCGTCAGAGCAGAACACCTGTCCACTCCTGCCATGGCTCATAAACCACAGTACAAAACAATCATAGCCACGGTGATCCTGTCCGTAGACGACATTGTCAAGTTCGTTCAAGAGCTGTAGTCTTGAAAGATTCTTTTTCGTTTGTACCGTAAAATCGAGAGCAGTAAACAACGCTTCAACTTGACCAACATCTTCTTCCGACCCGTGACGAGGTGACTGCTGTCCATATGTAGGATGATGGGCAAAAGACGCGTTGTTAATGATCAGCGTTATTCCTCTTGGGCGAGCTGTCATGTTGTAAACCTCGTTTGTTCCAGGGTGATAACCAGGCTGGACAGCTTTGCAGAAAAGAGAAATTTTGTAAAGGTAAAATTGAAATATATCAAGTGGAACGTCGATATAACGAACCTCCAATTAACGAAGTCCTCGGTAGAATGAACATATATATTTAACTCCAGTAATAGTAAAAAAGAAATGGAAAAGAATCTTGATATAACAAAACCTCATTATAGATAACATATTTTGCCAGTCCCTTGGCCCTTCGTTATATCGAGGTTCCATTGTATGAACAAAAACTATGTTGCTTTAACAATTGGCGATATAACTTAACGATCTTTCACTGGTCATTTTAAAGAGTCGTTATCGAGAATGGTAAAAAGTTTGTACGTAAGGATTACACAGCTGTGAACACTGAGATAAAAACTTAAAAAAAAACCAAAAAAAAGGGTAAGATATTAACAAAGAACAGGATGGGTTCCCGCAAAGTAACAATAGACACCCCGTTATATCGAGCACTTTTTTGGGGCCAAACAAAATATCATCGTAAGAAATTTCTATCCAAAGAAATTTCATTCTTTGAAGCTTTTCAAAGATTTGCCGCCAACTTGAAGGAAATTTGCATATGATCACCTTTTACTAGAACCGCGCTCGGCCCCTGTAGTCAAGCATATCATTCTGATTACAGCGTAACTGAGCCAATAAACTTTTACACTGCTGATCATTTCCACGCCTTCTAAGCCGTGAAAGTTGATCAAAATCATGCGAACTTATTTGCTAAGGCAAGATTAAAAATGTTAAATTACAGTTAAACAACTCAACCTAACCTCTTTTACATGGAATAAGACTAACATAGTGAAGCTAATGCACGTTACCCAGTACAAGTCGGTTGCCACAAGTAAAATGATACTCTAGGCAAATCATTACGTCATCATGATGCGGCAAACTACTGATCACGTGGATGCACGTTTTAAAACAGTTGCCGTTACTCTATTTTGTTACTGGGTTCGTTGCGTCGTTTTTAAGCAGACACAGTGCGTGAATCCGAATTCAAAAGATGCCTGTTTTGTCAAATCTCTATGGATTTTGAAACCGAAATCTAAAGTGAATCTGACGCCTTGTAAATTCGCAGTGTTTTGTAGTGTAAACAATTTGTCCAACTTATCCGGATACTTTTCCGCATTTGATCATACGAGTTCAATGTAGTAAAACCAAAATGGAACTGTCACTTTCATAAATATAGGGCGCCTTAGCCAAGACGACGGCGCCGTCAACTCTCTTAAAATGGCAAACAAAGGTGAACTTCCCTACGGAGTCTTAAGGACTGCACCCAAGTTCGGACTCAAAGAGGAAACTGAATTTGTTCCTGTGTTTACGTCCTCCAAACATCGTTGCACAAGGAACTTTACGGTCGTGTTCGTTCAGGTTGTAAAGAAAAGCGCACTGGACGTACAAAATTTGTTGTTTTTCATTTACTTATTGGGCTCATTGCCGTCGCTGTCACCGTCGCCTTCGTCGTTCAGGATTTATCGATGTGCGTAGACGATTATGAATCTGAACACATTTTAGTAAAAACGCCTGCCATCTTTTCACTAGTCAGATATATATGTTATTCAAGATTCGGTCCATTAATGAATTGCTTCGTTTCTCCGGGAACTGAAATTTGGGTGGAGAGGCCAAAAAAAGTCCGTTGTTTTAGAAAAAACAAATTTAAAGAAACAAACAGAGTTGAATAAATTGAGGCAAACTCTACTTTTAAAGTAATTATCTTTAGATATTTAGCTTTCTTTTTAGAATTAACTTTCTATTTTTTATTATTTATTCATTTTATATCTTTTTTGAGCAAGACTTTTTCAGGTTCGCACGTTCGTACCGTGCGTACAGATAGCTAAGCCCCTGAAGACAATAACTAAATACAAAAAGGGAAAGACAGGTTTTGGCCAAAAAAAGACTTCTTCCATCAAAGGTAAGATCATCCTACGAGCAGAGCCTGCTCCTTTTGTCTTTTTGGAGTAAGGAGGAGAAAAGGAGGCTCTACCTGAATCACATCAAACCTTTGAGGTCACAGCAGCTCAAACTTCTGGACTGAATCAATTTTTTGTCAAACAGGTTTATTCGAGTGAGAGTACCCGCTTTTGATAAACGGATGATCACAACCGAGCCCGCTGTAGCAAGTGCTTGGCTATTACACCCAAACTATGTCCTAGCAACTTGACGCGCATGCTCAACAAAGATCTTATTTGATTCATGCAGAGTCTATCTCAAGCATCTTTTTTCTCACCCTGCCAACAGATCCTCCTTCTTTTGTCTTTTTGAGTGAGGAGGAGAAAAGGAGGCTCTGCCTAAGTCGCGTCACACCTTTATGGTCGCCGCAGCCCAACTTCTGGACTAGTCAATCTTGTTTTCTCTCGTCAAACCGGTTTTTTCGTGCGCGAGCATCCGTTTCTTGATAAACCGATGGTCATTACCAATTCCGTTGAAGCAACATGCCGCGCATGCTCAACAAAGATCTTTCTCGATTCGTGCAGAGTCTTTCTCTAGTACGCCTACATTGAGCAAGCGGTTGAAACAAAGGCTCTCTAGGATGAGCTAAGACAAGCTAACCTTGCAGACACAGTTTACTGAGGATCATAGGGCAATATCTTAAAAGCTAAACTGAATGAAATTTGAG
Source organism: Porites divaricata (assembly GCA_038088405.1). Taxonomy (NCBI): domain Eukaryota; kingdom Metazoa; phylum Cnidaria; class Anthozoa; order Scleractinia; family Poritidae; genus Porites; species Porites divaricata. Next base: position 62,784,147 of record JBBMOI010000001.1, on the reverse strand, counting down.
GAAAAGAAGTGGAAATATATAATGAAAAACTGAAAACTTACCAGGCTGTCGCGCAAGCTCCCTCAAATCCTGATCTGCCTGGAAAGGCATAAAAGGTAGAAAATTATAATTACTGAATAGCATACAGACACCTTGATTGCGAGTCAGGGTCAGAAAGACTCTGCTATCACGAGGAACTAAGATGTTTTACAGATCTGGGTAGTGCTTCTTATTGGATGGAAATTTGCTTCAACCAATCAGAAGCACTACCCAGATCGAGGTAGAAGCACCTCATCAGTATGGAACTTCTACACTGGTTTTTCAGACGTCATTTCGCGGGAAAACAGTGGTTGCGTCGCGAAATGTCGTCTGTTTTCTCACAATACCCACTGGGAATATTAATATTTTTATTATTAATTAAGAGGAAAGTCTTGATTGTCTTTCAAATGGCATGATTTTAATTTTAATACCTGCAACAATTTGAGTAAACGTTTTCACCGCTTGGACAAGCAAAAATTCTACAAGAAACAACTTACAACTACAGTGTATCTTGAGCAATCCGCTCGTTCACTCTTAAGTTGCAATACAAAGGGTTGGTTACGTAAACGAAATCTAACTTAGGCCGCGGTTTAAGAAATCATAGAATCTCCAGATAAAGTAATACTTTTCTAGTCTACACTATGAGCTTTCATGAAATTGTTCACATAGACGGTGTTTAGATAATAGCGTTGGGCAAACTGAAAATGACTAAGAACGAGGTACTGGTGGATTTGTTAAACATTGGCTAAACTCCGTTAAATAACTGACACCGAATTTTTCAACTGGTAAGAGATTTGAACAGTTGAAATGCTCAAGCTCAAAATGATAAGTTATACTTACCGCGCGGGGCATTTTGCGGGAGGGCAACTTTAAGTAAAATTTACACAACAAACACGTTCTGTCAGTGTGTGTTAAGGTGTTTCGAAATTTCACTTGTGCTAGGTCGTCGCCATCAACGAGACGAACTCGCAATTGAGTATTAAACGGAATATCGCCTTCTAATAACCTGTTTAAATGTAAGAGAGAAACATGCATGATACTAGTGCCGCGTAATCCTTGTAACCTTGAAACCGGAACTGTCCAGTCACCGAAGAGATTATGACTGTTCAGATCGGTCTGTTCTTAAAAAGTACGCACAGTGATGGATGTTCCGCCATTTTGTACTGCTTCTTCCAAAACGACTCAAACTCTCATCACTACGCTGAACTATTGACGTCATTTTCTGGATATCGTATTGGTCAACGCTAACTGGTTGTCAAGAATTAGCCGTGGGATTTGAGCCAAGCAGAAACGGGGAAATATTTTGAACAAATAATAAATGTGCTTACCTGAGATGAATGTTATTTACGTCCTTCTCATCAAATGGGCTTATTCTTCCTGACAAAAACACAAATGCTTTGTCACCGTCCTCTCCAGGTATCATATCTTTCATCGAACTGCCATCAGCAAACGTTACGTCTTTTTTTTCAAGATCTTGTATCACCTCTTGTTTAAGGTGAGCAGAGCAACAAATAAGGTACAAAATGTTCGGAATATCTGGAAGAAAGTAAGCGAAAAAACTTGCTTCTCGGGGCTGCGTTCTAGTGAAGCGGGTAAGGTAACTTAAGATCCACAGCCAAGAAGCCCTGGAGTTTTCTTCAACCCGCTCAATAAGACACGAATATCTAGAACAACGAAATAATAAAAAAAATTAATGTCAACCAGGTTGGATAGATTTGTTAGGAGCCTTGAAATGGTTAAGGTCGAATCTTGGATGATTCTACCTAAATCGCCGAGCCCAAGAAAAAGTTTCCAGTAGATTAAAAAGGAAAAACGTCAGTTTCTTACTTTTTGTGTTGATATTTTTGCTACCCACTGAAACGCAGGCAGCATAGTAGCTAATATCGCCTTGCATGGGTATTGTTTTAATAATTTGACCCAGGGATGCTTTGAAAGAAGTACCGGCAATTTTGTTAATTACTTTGACGCATTTCAAGAACCTAAAGGTGCGTTTAGGCCGACCCACCAACTGGATGCAACGAAGTGATCATCCAACTTCGTTGAATAGGGGCTTGAGTAGAAAGAGTGAAGAGGTATTGCTTACTAAACAATAATCAGGGTCTGGAAGGGTGTATTCGGAATCCGGGATTTGACCGAAATACATTTAACTTAAGATATGGCGAACAGTAAAATGATCCCAGCTCTTGAATCAGACAGTCATAGTTTGGTCAGTCCTCTAATCTTGCGGTCACAGACAACGACTGCAGTCGTTCAAAGGCCCAAAGAAAAGTGAGCAGGAAAAACAAGCGAGGGAGTCAGGACTGGGAAAGAGAGAGGGAAGAAACCCTCTCCTCTCCCTCTTCATTTCTAGCAGTGGGGTGAAAAACGGGGAAACATATCGGCGAGGGAAGGGAGCCGAGCGGTGGCCTGGGGAAGGAGAAAAAAGGCCACCCTTTCCCTTCCCCAGACCGGCCTCTCCGCTCGCTTCGCTCGCCGATTTTTTTCCCCCAATGCGGAGCTTGGTCCCAGATTACTTGGTTTCTTCCGCTCCTGTTTTCTCTCCGCTTCGTCATACTAAGGTATAATTCAAAATATTAATCGAAAGGACAAATCTACATCTTAAATTTATTTCCTTTCGCCAAAAGAAAAAAAAGCGAAAACAAAAAACGAGATTCGAGAAAGCGATCAAAAAAGTGCGGGATGCCAGATTTTCGTGCAAAAAAGGAGAGGGAATGCGGGATCAGTACCCCTTCCCCCTCCACCCCCCCCCCCTCCCTTCCAGACCATGAATGATAAAAAAAAAGTTTAATTGAGCGTTCGCCCATTCAACATTGAGGTCATCGCACACCTGAACAAAAGAAATGTCTGACGATGTTAAATGCTAAGTTTGAACGTTCAAACCAGATCTAGCAACAACAACACCGTTCAACATGTTTTTCAAACGGCTCCGAAAATGTTGCATCCAATAACGTTGAATGAAGTTTAATCAACATTTTCGATTAAAAAGGGTTCAACTGTCCATCTATCTGGTAAATACTAAAGATATTAATGATTTTTCTAAGCTTGTTTACCCAGAAAATCGTTGGACTTGGATCCTAACAAACTTTGCATCAAACTGTGTCGGTTCTACCAGATCAGTGAGTGCAGTCCATTCCTCTCTTTCCTCCGCGCAATTCAGGAACAACACTCTCACATGGCATTTAGTGGGATCTGCTTTAAAGTCTTGCAGGTCTCGAAGAGAAACTGGTAGCTGAATGGTTACAGGCCTAAAGAACTGGACAACCTCAAAGCATTTAATTCGCAGAATAGGTCCAAGAAATACACCTTCCTCTTCAAGTTCTTCATTTGGAACCTCTTGCACCTGTACCATTACAAAAAGTAATTGAGAACGACTTTGCTTCTTCATAAGTTATGTATGTGAAAACGCAACTCAGATATTAAAAAGCTTATCAAAAGGATCCGTCTCCAAATAATCAGTATAAGATCAGATTTTTCAATCAAACCATCGAGACCATTTAGGCTGTCAATAGCCTATATACAGCCGCTCACTCTCCTCAATCGCCCATTCTCCGATTTTTCTGAGGGGAGGGGACGGCTATACACAGACTAGGCTGTCATATTCAAGAAATTATATCACTTTAAAAGGCCATGGGGCTGATTATACCCGCTATTCTACTCTCATTATGTATGGAGCTTTGTAATAACACTAACCTTTAGCGCCAGGGAACACGACGTTTCAGGTGCAAGAGCATTCTCAGGGACTGTAATCATCACCCCTGGATAATCAGGATGACTAAATGAGCCACCAGTAGGTGTGATGGTGTAAGTCGGAGAAGATTTGAGACGGCAAACCGCTGCATATGTCGCGCACTCAGTTATATCAGCTTGAACAACAGGAAAGAAAGGATCTGGTATCTCCTTTTGAGAACGGTGCTCATCTTCCACATCTGTTACTGATACAAAATACAAGTAAAATGTAACTATCATATGCACTTTCTTTGGCATCTAAAAAAGACTGACGTTATAAAAATCAACACCGGGAAAATAAAAATAAGTCTCAGACCGCGAGCGCAAGCGCAACTGTAACACTTCAGGAATACAAAAGACGTACAACGAATCCTGCTTAAAGAAACAGGATGTACCAAACGGTTATCTATAGTTGCCATGAATCTGCTACGTAGAGAACATTTCTATGATACCTTGGTGACAGCGTAAGTTCTTGGTTCCACTCACGTCTTCCCATTCATTGGTCTTCCTGTTGATCTGCCGTTTTATCACCACTTCGTAGCCGCGTAGGTCCGGTGCACTGTGAGATAGTGACAAAGTCACCATGGCACTGAATTTCAGGCGTTGGCCATAGTGGGAAGATAGTTCAATAATATTGCTGGCAATGGCCTCGTGTTCCTGCAGTGGTGGTGAGCAGACACTGGATTTCCATCTGTAGACCACAATTGGCGTAGGCTCAGACACAGCTTTAGGAGGGAATATAAGATGGACAGCCCCCAGTTTGAGGGCCCAGCGAGTACCTTCACTCGTCACTATTCCTCTACAATGAGTCAAAATTTTAATAGTCAGTTGTTTTCAAAATATTGCCTTTCAGTAGTTCAATGTTCAAGTAAAATCTATAATAAATGGAGAATATAATATGTAAAGCTTTTGGGGATGGGGGGGGGGGGGGGGGGAAGACTGGACAATAACGTTTTTTTTTTTTGACGCAGTGCAGGGGTCAATGCTAGTCTTCTTCTTTATGAAGATTTCAAGACAAAAAAATCATCGTACTAGAATATAAATATAGTAGAATGTTAACTTTATTATTTAAAATCAACTCTTAGCTGCTTTTATCCTCCAAAATTAAGATTCCCTACCCTTAGCGTTGAGCAAAGAAACTAAACAAAGACTGTTGTTGTCGGATTTCAAACAATTCTCTGGTGAAAAAACAGAACGTTTAGAAAATTTTGACTGCGACGTTCAGTCGGATGCTTGTCCGCGATTTATAATTATGCGCACTGTTACGGTGAGCGTAACAGTTTTAAAACGGGGGTCTTCGATGTGTCTAGTCAGATCATCTTTTTTTTTTTTGAAAAAAAAGAAAAGAAAAAAAGCATACTGAAAAGAAGGAATTTGTACTCCTAACAAGTTTCGCACATGGAGAAATTCAAAACGCCGGGTAAAATACAGTCTTTTTTTAACTTTAGATGCAGAGTGCCCACGGTGCACGCAACCCGTGCAAAAAATAAAAGACATTAAAAACATTTCGCCCCGTCAAAACTAAAACGCAACTTTTTGAAAAACGTTCCCCAGAGAGGAAAGGTCGATTTCCCCGATCACTGTTCTGGTGTGGAAGGATGAAAAAGGACAACTATCGAAACTAATTTCGAGCAAAACAAGAATGTTTCACTGCCACTTTCTTTTTTCAACAAGTGTAGAATATGTAAGGTTCCACGGTACTTACCTTGTAATGACACTTTTGCTTTCGCCTACATAGGCACTGTCTATAACTTCAGTTTCACCAGGCTCTACGACAACCTCTTCATTTGCGAGTTTCACAGGTAAGACATTCTCGGCATCGGGGTCTTCGATGTGCCTAATCAGATCCTCTTTTAAATAAAAAAGTAAAAGAGTAAACAAACTGTAAAGAACGTAATGGTACTCCTAACAAGTTTTGCACACGCTAGAAATTCAAAACGCCGGTTAAAATATAGACTTTTTGCCCTTTACGCAAAAAATAAGACATTAAAAACATTAGGTCCTGTCCACTCGTATCCAAGCCTACGAGAGCAGGCAATATGCTGTGTACATAGTCATACAGACATCTTCAGGTTTATCCTAATTTCTCTTATCATTGCATCTTGTGTTCCACAAGGAAGAAAGAGGGCGCCTTCGTTCGAACAAACTGCTGAAACTGGAATGCTTTCGAAAGCTGGCAAAGATAAAAAAGTGGTCAAGACTGTGTTACCTATGAAAGCTGCTAAAGAAGAGGTTGTAGTAGAGCCTGAAGATGAAACTGAACTTGAAGATGATGCTAATGTCCCTCTCTGGGGAGCGATTTTCATACCGTTGCGTTTTAGTGAGTGTTTGTATTCTGATATGAGTTTTATCTGTAGACGGAAAGACTAATTCCACGAAAGATGCTTTTTCGTCTAGGAGCAATGGTATTCCCAGGGGATTTTGGTGATGATTTCAAGCGACCAGTGCAGAAGTATTAAGGGAGACGTAAGGAACATGTTCAATGTTGTCGGCACTTTTGTATTGCGTGCAGAGGAATTTTAGAAGGTGTTAAAAGAAGGGCATTGTATTGTCCTACATGAGAACGAGGCTGAACAAAAAAACGACTGAAAATGGCCGTTTATTGGAATTTTGGAATAAACTACAATCAGTTTCGACATTCTGGAATGTCTTACTTAATATATAGTTGATTGCAACACCTCTGCGTGGTCACGTGATCGGAAGTAGAGACTTGATACAAAGAGTACTAACATTAATATCTTTTCAAATAAACAAATTGAAAGTCGTATCTTTCAACAAATTTCGTCTTTGTAATCTTTCTACTCCTCACTACCAGAGTCCTCGTACTCAATTTTCAGTGTATCAGTATCTTCACATGCATTTTTCAAAGAGATCATCACTGTCACAGCAAGAACAGACTGAGTTCGGTGCAATTCAAGCCTGATTTTCCGGCGGTGGCATCGATTGTTTGAGAATCGGTTCTTTTGACACCCGCACTTGACCAATTGGACGATTGCGTCAGGAGCAGGTGCTTCTTTTGTCATAACGGCGATCCATTCATCCTCCCTTTTCTCCCATCCGAATTCATCTGGCTGTGGCAAACTAGGACAACACACTTTATCACTGTTCCAAACTATCATTGATAATGGGCGCTGAGAAGTGCCCCTTGTCGTGGAATCCTATCCGATTCCGCCTGATTTTTTCTGAACATATATGCCATCTTAGTTCCTTAACTTGTGAGATACCGGTTCCAGGCTGATCAAGTTGGCATTATTAAACTTCTCCACAAGGGCCAATATCTCGTCTGGGGGATGCACTGTGGTTCCAACGTTCCTCAAAACAGTTATGGTATCTTCTTCTTTGTCCATGAACGTTTTCGAGCATGAAAGTTTCCCATTACCAGAAAAACGTCCTGTGATATCAGCCACGTTGAACTTGGCGTGAAACGCTGGTAATGCTACACGTTTAACACTACTGAGAACGCTACCTACTGGACCAAGGTCAATCACACGATGGTTATCACCCGTACCAGCGACAAAGGATGTCTTAACACACAGCCCCGGATAGCGTCTTTGAGGTAGAACTAATTCACCTGTGCCTGGAGAATGGATATACAGCTCCGTTGCACCGTTAGCAGTCGCGCCCAAAGCAGGTAGTAACGTGTTGGTGTCTACTTCTTCTCAATCACTCTGAAGGTGGTTCACATTTTGATGTTTTGCACTAAACTGGCAATCCCAGGCCACATAAACTCGTAGATTTGTCTTCACAGCATGATCTAGGAACTTCCCTGTCAGGTAGCTAGACAGTTCGTTTTTGGTCTTACTATGAGAAAGGAGCCTTCTCATTGGTACCTTGGCGATGTGCGTAAAATTACTAATACGATAATATATGGGATCTTGCAAAGCCTGCCTGTCCAGCTTGCCAAGAGATCGAAGTTCTGCCAATTTTTGGCGTCAATAACAGCAACACCTGAGATGAGGGTTCCATATTTACTCTCTCATTGGCACTAATCTGAGGACCAGTGGTCGTTCTTTGTTCTGATTCGCCATCAAGCGCTAAGCTTTTCAAAAAGGGTCGAAAAAATTTTGGAGACCGCCCCCCCCCCCCCCCCCCCCCTTTATCTCAAGGTCTGCATCTGGCACTGAAGAGTGCAGCTTCAAACAGTACTTTCGTTTGTTTTGGATTGTCAGTACTTTTCTTTTCTACTGCTGAGATCAATGGCGGCATCCCGTGCCTTCTTAATGCTTAGTCGGTCTGATTATGCCCTGACTCACCTAATACTTGAAGTGGAATTGGAGTCCACTTCAAGTATCAAAATTTGAATCAACTGTTTTAGCATTTTTCGATTTGCATACGGTCTCATGCTGGACATGGTTTGCTTCAAAAATACTCTTAATATCTTGCTTCTCTTAAGTTGATCTCTGTCATTGCTAAAAACTCTGTTTGAGCAGCTTTCTTTCTTGACGATGCATAATTGTTCGAAGAAGTTGCCGGGTCAGACTTGCGCAGTACATTTGTGACGTTATTCACCCAACAGACCTTATGATACCTATGTACCTATATATATCATCATTCGTGTCTAATGATATGTACCCCGATTTACTCGGAGCCGGTCATTTCCATTGTTTTTTCTTTTGCACTTACACGTTCAGCCTTTTCTATTTTTACCTATTTTAATGATTAGTGATTATTTTCTATTATGCGTACTTAGAGTTAAATTGCCAATGTCAGCATTGTAATTATTAATCTATTAGGTATTATAATCTTAAAAGGTGGTCCTATTCATAAGCCTTGTTGGCTTTCTTGGGCTTCCTTGCCTCATCTCTTTATTTTTTTTTTAAGTTTTCTATTTTGTGTAGATGGCAAAAAAAAAATGACAATAAACAATAAACTATGGACACAGTTGCATATCGGGTACTTATGGCGTGAACGCGACACCATTTTGGGATGGTACCCACGCAGTGGATCCCGTGCAGTATGAACAGCCCTTGAGAAATGAAACAGAAGGTTCGCAAATCACGTAAAATAGTATTGTCTTTAACTTCAGTTCCTACAACAACGTCTTCTTTATCTGCTTTCACAGGTAACACTGTATCGAGCACTTCTTCCTCTTCGACAGCATCCCAAAACATTTCAGTTTCAGCAGTTTGTTCGAAGAAAGACATATCCATTCCTCCTTGCGGAACATAAGATGAATTGGGATTAACCTGAAGATGTCTGTACGTCTACGTATACAGTATACCAGAAAGCTTTTTATGCCCCCACAAAAAACTTTTCTGTTTTATTAAAAGCGGAATTCGACATCAAACAGCCTGCGTGCAGACGTGTCCTATTTCCTTTGTTGCACGCGGAAAAGTAAGGCAGCCTTCAAACTTGGTGCCCGAGTATTGTACTCCCTGGACACTAATGTGAACACATTAACGTCGTACCCTATCTAATAAACGAGTACAGTTATAAGAAACTGGGCTCGGTTGCTCTTTTCATAAGCATACCCACGCAAGAATTCTGGCACGGTGGCGATGTTACCTGCCGGGGTACAAGGTCGACCCCTTGTTCCCGGGCACAAAAGTGGGCACCGAGCCCATGTGCAACGTTTTTTGGGTTGTGTGGCCATCCACGGCTTTGTAATCGTTGCAAAGCTCATGTTTTTTTTTTTTAATGGCGTCTGACAGGGGGGAAATGGAGTAACTATGTACACAGTTGCAAATCATGTGCTCACCGAGTGAAAGCGACGTCATTTTCTCCACGTACGGAAACACTGATTCCCAGAGGGCAGTGCCGACAGCCCCTGAGAAATGAAGCAGAACAAATCACGTAAAATGCTGCAAATTTTGCTTGATCGGATTACCTTGGGTTTTTCGCTGTCGATACCTTTTAAAGACTTTAAATGCTATGAAGAAGATGTTCTCGGATGTCTGGAGTGTGTCCTGGGTTTTTCTCTTTGGGGGAGGGTGGGGGTTAATTTTTGTGCAGGGATTTTGTAAGTTTTGTTAGAAAACCTATGGTATTTTTTTTCGGATGGGGGGGGGGGGAGGTTTAATTTGATCCGCATTTGGGCATCCCCATAACTTGAAATCCGGAGTACCCCGTCCCCCTGAGGACTGGGTGCCACAGAAGAAGTTGTTACATTCAAAACAACTCAGCTTGCATCTGCTCACGTAAAGCAGTAAACCTAACTACAGTGGTAATCAGACATTTGTACGTTACGTCAGCCCAAAATTAAAAGCGGCTTTCATATGATGTGAAGCATTATGCAGATTTCGGAAGCTGTTATCCACCTAAAATCCTCGTCGATCTGCAAAATTCTTCACATCTTACTCACCCCCATTCAATAATCAGGGGCACCCAATGAATGTTTTCTGTAAAATATCTGTTCGGAGAAGCAAAAATTGCCTAATACTTTCTATAACTTAAGGAAGGCCAAAATTTCTGGATGAAAACTCCATAAATTTACAACCATGATGTTCGAAGCGGCTTATCTAATATAAATTTCCCACGAATTTCTAATGTTTAATTTCGCGCATTTCACTCCCGAGGTTAAGCAATTTTTCGTAGATGGAGAGAAATTCTTACTTTCGTAAAACTTTAAATTGCACCTAAAATTGTCGGAAAAATAATAATGAAGCCCTTGTAATTTCGAAAAGACTAAAGTTGAACTAGGGGTGCGTTCGATTGGGAAATCCGGATTTAGATTTTCAAAATCTAAATCTGGATTTCCCAATCGAACGCGAAATCCGAAAACGGATTTCACCTCCGAGAAATCCGTCCCCAGGGTGGATTTCAATTAAGAAATCCAAATCCGGATTTTTTGGATTTCCCTTTTTGTCGTTCAATTGGGAAATCCGAAAAAGGATTTGCAAAACTGTTCTCGTGAACAGCGGTCTTCTTTTTACTAATTATGCGGGTGCATGCAAGACCGCTGTTCCTAAGGACAGTTTTGCAAATCCTTTTTCGGATTTCCCAATCGAACGACAAAAAGGGAAATCCAAAAAATCCGGATTTGGATTTCTTAATTGAAATCCACCCTGGGGACGGATTTCTCGGAGGTGAAATCCGTTTTCGGATTTCGCGTTCGATTGGGAATCCAGATTTAGATTTTGACAATCTTAGATTTCCCAATCGAACGCACCCTAGGATGACCGAACTAGCCTGCATAGCAGGCGTCGAAAAAGGTAGGGAATGGGAGGAATGGAAAAAGGAAAGGGGGGGATTGAGGGGAGTTGGTCAGGGGCTCCCTTCCTTCATCCCCGCTTTCGCACTTTTCTCCCTCCCCTTTCTGTGCCTGCCACGCAGGCTAGACCGAACAGATTCAAATTCTGTAGCGCCGATTACTAAAGATCTAAAAGTACTCTGGATAGCCTAGGTGTTTTCAATGTATGTGGAAGGAAACCGTTGTCGGGTGCCCCTGAGTAATTGCTAAATGGTCCATTCGAAGTAGACTCTTTTGCTGGAAAACATATTAGATCCTGTTCAGTTATTTGCGTAAATTAACCGCTAACCACACGAGGCCTGTTTTGAACAGCAATAATCGTCATTCTACTCGATAACTGACCGTTGAAATACAAACTGTTAATAGGCTCTCACTTAATATCGCCCCAATGACATTAAAAGAAAGATAACGGCGAAAAACAATTGCACAAAAGAACGAATTTTTTCTCAAGTCTACATTTAATTAGCCTGAATTTCAGACGATTTTAAAATACTTTAGTTTTCTCTCTGTTGCTGAAAGGAGAAAACCACTCGAAGTAATCCTCTAAAATTCAGGCTACATTTTAATTTGCTTGCCATGCAAAATGCTATCGGACAAAATGTCTACATTCTGTAACAACGTTTGTTCATAAATATCTTCTTTAGTCTTGTCAAAAAAACATTTCCCTTCCTCTTGTAAATGACAATAAACAGAGGTCATAGGTGGGCGGGGGGAAAGGGGTGTGCTGAGAAAAACTGATAACGTTTTTGTTGCGAGAAAGGATGGCATGTTCTTGTTGTGAAGTACAAAAGAATTTTGACTACACGTATTTGTTTTAAAAATTCGGGCCAAACTTTTCCCCACTGATGCTCAGCGCAGGATTTTGATAGGAGTCAAGGAAATACCACAGTGAGTAGTTTCATCTGAAACTATTAACAACTAACTACACAAAGTATGCAGGAAGGTTTCGTTTGGTCATTGTCAATTTTGCTCGAGCCTTATTAAAAACAAAGACAAAAATAATGGCACCACTTAAATTAAAATATTTTCCATCTATGACTGATAAATTAATGTACAATTCTAACAAATTGTCTTACTGATAACAATTTCATTGAAAATTATCCCCACACCCACCTGTAATAACAGAACAAGGCATTCCCTTTTTCTTCATCTCTTGAACATGAATAGCATCCATAGATAAAGGATTACCACTCACATGCAGCCTCCTCAGCTCCTTTAAGTCACCAATCTCAGAAGGCAGTTCTGCAAGTTTGTTACCAGACAAGTACAGCCCCTCAAGCTGGTTCAGCTTCTGTATACTGGTAGGTAAACTAACCAACTGGTTGTTCCTCACATGCAGCCTCCTCAGCTCCTTTAAGTCACCAATCTCAGATGGCAGTTCTGTAAGTTTGTTACCAGACAAGTACAGCCCCTCAAGCTGGTTCAGCTTCTGTATACTGGTAGGTAAACTAACCAACTGGTTGTTCCTCACATGCAGCCTCCTCATCTCCTTTAAGTCACCAATCTCAGAAGGCAGTTTTTTAAGTTTGTTACCAGACAAGTACAGCACCTCAAGCTGGATCAGCTTCTGTATACTGGGAGGTAAACTAACCAACTGGTTGCTACTCACACTCAGACTCCTCAGCTCCTTTAAGTCACCAATCTCAGAAGGCAGTTCGGTAAGTTTGTTACCAGACAAGTACAGCCCCTCAAGCTGGTTTAGCTTCTGTATACTGGTAGGTAAACTAACCAACTGGTTGTTACTCACACGCAGCCTCCTCAGCTCCTTTAAGTCACCAATCTCAGAAGGCAGTTCTGTAAGTTTGTTAGCAGCCAAGTACAGCTCCTTAAGCTGGTTCAGCTTCTGTATACTGGTAGGTAAACTAACCAACTGGTTGTTACTCACATACAGCGTCCTCAGCTCCTTTAAGTCACCAATCTCAGAAGGCAGTTTTGTAAGTCTGTTGCCAGTCAAATTGAGGTTGATAAGATTTTTCAGTTTGTTAATACTTGTTGGTAATTCAGTCAGGTTATTGAAACACAGGTTGAGTTCCCACACTTCAGTCAGTTCAGTGACTGCATCAGGAATCCTGGAGAGTCCTTTTCTACTTAGATCCAAACTTACTACTCCACCTCTATCTTCAACATAAGCTTTTAATTTTTCACTGGAATAATCCTCCATGTTTGAAATTATTAATTTAAAAAGGTAGCTTTGTCCTTTTGTTAAAATCTGAATGAAAATACCAAAATATTAGTTAGCAAATAAATGTTATAATTATTGATCACCCGGCTCTGACAGTGTATCTTTAATAAGCAAACTTTAAAGAACAAAAAGGAAAAGAAAGCTAAGGGTTCAGAATCGAAAGTGCATATAAATTAAACATCTTTGCAAGGCGACATTTCTATATTTCTGATTGGCTCAAGTCCCCTGACCAACTCTTCACAACCAGCTGGAATCACCATTACAATGCGGATGGTTTGGCACGAGTTTTACTACTTTTGCCCCAGACGGGACAATCTTCACAGGCAATGCAGACAAAATTTACGCCATGTAAAAATTACTGGACAAAATCATGTTTTTTGTCAATCGTTTGTTGTAAAGTCATTATTCTTTCCTTTAAGTCAGTAATGACAAATGCGACTGCCTGTTAAGAGTAAATAGTTCTCAGTGTGGATATTGTCTTTTAATAGTGTAGAATTCATGAATAGTGATCAAATAATGAACATGGTGGTCGCCTTCCTATTACGCTTCCAGGGTTTAAATGATTCACTTTTTTTCCCTTTTATTTCTGGTTGCCTTGGATAAGAATAAACCATGAAATCATATCAGTATCCAAAATGTTACCCCCAGAACATTGTAATCCGGTGAGAAAAAATGACTTGAAAAGTATGCATCCCCTTCATTGAATGCAACAGTTAACCACTGGGTAGAATGTCTGATCGTGAGGCAGGGCATCAGTGATTTGCATCATTTAAGGTAATTAGTCCTAGCTAACTAATTATAGATTAGAGAGTGCATTTTAAGTTTTCTTAGCTTTACTGTTGAGCAGTAATTCAAAATAGGGTAAAGGTCATGAAAAAAGTTTTTTAAGAAAATAAAAAAATTTCTATATGTTCATTGGCTTCCTAAAAGTGCTACCTCAATAACTCATAAACACATCTATCATTCAGTTCTAATGAAGCTCCACATGTGTACAAAGCACACACAAGCATAGCCCCATACCTAAGAAAATGATCATGAGTTGTGGTAATCTACCCATCCGAGAAATTTTGGTAATCACATGACCGTATGCCCGACGGTCGGTCCATCTGTCTGTCCGCACCACAGGCATAGCAATGTGAAATAACTCAATCAAAGGGTGTGGCAACCCAATGCAACTAGAGGTTATTTCGTGGGAAATTGCATAGCCACTCCCGTCTTGTGAAGTAGAGACATTACTAAAGAGTCAATATAAAGACAAAAATGGAAAGCGGAAATTGTTTCTGTATACATGTTGTCTAAAGTAGTAAACTTACATAAGTTGTAATTAATGTCAACACTTTGGAATATAGAGAAAGAGAAAGACAGAGAAAAAGAGAAAGCAGGCGACAGGCCAGCAAAACTCAATGAGAAAAAAAGTGAAAGAGAGCTTGAGCAAGAGATAAAAATCAAAGGAGACATTTTAATGTTTGAACAACAACATGAAAATTTTGTAGCAGTGGTGAGAAAATAAGAGATGCTAGTGGCCACCAAGGTGAAAATAAGCAGAAGTGAAAAAAACGTGAACAACAACATGTATGGCATTTCCTCCCTAAAATGTGTAACTACATGTAGGAATTTTCTGGAAGTTTCATATTGATGTCGTGCAAAACAACAGCAAAGAAATGTACCAAAAAGTGTGATGCACATGCAAAGTTGTTCTTTTGCTAATTCAATAGACCTATTGTTTTTTCACCGTTCTTGTTGCCTTCGCGGCAAAGCATTTACGCAATTTTATATTTTGTTTGAGCGTGATAAATATTATCGACAGCTTTGCTTTTAGACCTGGCTAACTCTACAATTATATAAATGAAAGTGGTTCTAGCGTCAATCAGTAAAGGGAAACAAACATGCATATGTTCGCCAACACTTCATAACCATTGGTTACTGCTAGTAATAAATTCTTGATGAAAGTTTAAAACAAGGTAAATTGTGAGTTACAAGAATTACTGTCCATGGTTATTCCTTCTAGTAATACACCTAGATATCAATGTTTATCTGGATGGGGGAAATCCGGGCACATCTGGCGGATTTGACATGGCTTTAAAACAAGAAGGCTGACTAACTAGTCCACTGAATGACTGACTGACTGACTGACTGACTGACTAATTGAATGACATACTGGCTAACTGACTAATTATTGTTTGGATGAATAACTGACTGGATGACTGGCTGACTGACTGACTAACTAGTAGTAGTAGTAGTAGTAGTAGTAAACTTTATCTAAGTGTCAATCGTTCTAGCATTTTACACACTAATTGGTGACACTAATAAAAAACTAAGATAAACATTAAAATTTTGTGAAAATTGAAACCCTTATTCAAAATAAAACTCTAGTTATAAAACACATTTTTAAAAACCTACACTTATTCTAAACTAATGACATACTGACTAACTGATAAGAAGACTGTGGATGACTATATAACTGACTTACTGGAAGATTGAATGACCTGCCTGACTAAATTTTTAACTAACTGACTGACTGAAAGACAATGAATTGAAAAACTGTGGGACTGACTGGAGGACTAACTGAATGACAGATAAACTGTTATAACTGTTACAGCTGAATGACTGATGGACTCAAGAACGGAGTAACTTAATAAGTGACTGAGGAACTTACTGAAAAGTATCTGAAACAGTACTTAACGCCTAACATAGAACTTAACTATTAACAGTTTACTACTGTTGCGATCACCTAGTTATGGAACTAAGGGTGCTTTCCAAAAGTCAGAGCTGGCCGGCTGGACCATGGCCAGACCAGGCGTTTTGACAATGAAATAGGCTTTTTCCAGGAGTTTTTTCTGAAAAGCCATCTTTCTCGTGCATACCAGCTATATTTATGGTTTCATTGATTGATTCATGGGCTGGAAAGTTTATAACAAAAATGAAATTCTCACTACAACGGGAATGGTCTGGCCAGTCAAATCTGACAAATGCAAAGCGCCCTAAGTAAACTAAGTAGCTAAATTAACTTAAGCAGACAGAATCACTTAGAATGAACTTGACATATAAGTTAACTAACTATGCAACAAATTAATTCGTACCTGAATTTATCACATAGTTTAAAATGGCTTATGGTAATGACAAAACTGCGAGGATCACATCCACAGTAACAACACCCCAACCTACTAAGCACAGAAGTGGGCAACTGAAAGCCTTACTGAACTACCTAATTAAGGTGTTGTAATGTTATTTTAATTCAGAGTTGCTTCTGAAGATGTATGCTACAGTATACAAAACAGAAGGTTCATGAAGGATATAATGCACCTATCAATGTTAAGCCGGCGGGGGGGGGGGGGGGGGGGGGCAGGGCATGGGGGATTTTACATTTTTGAAAAATTTGCCATCAAATTCCCTGCCCATGGGCAAATCATTCCAGTCAAATGCAACCAAATTTCCCCACCCCGGGCTGCACATTGCTGTCAAATTTCCCAAGGCTGGACCCAACAAAGGCACAATTGAAATATCTCCAAATAAAACTCTACAATCTTTATTTATGAACGTTGTTGCATCACCAAAGATACATGTTCCTATCACAACAGCAGTTATACCTTTAAACCATTCAATCCATGTTACACTGCGTAGAATAGAGAAACCCTTAGGAGAAAGTCCA
This sequence comes from Porites divaricata, assembly GCA_038088405.1. Lineage (NCBI taxonomy): Eukaryota > Metazoa > Cnidaria > Anthozoa > Scleractinia > Poritidae > Porites > Porites divaricata. The sequence continues at coordinate 62,767,383 of JBBMOI010000001.1, read as the reverse complement.
CATTTTGTAAGTTTAAACGTACCGTTCTTAGTAAAGGGCAGAAAGAAAGTTAGTTTTACAGCTTGCCATTCGGGCTAGTTTGAACTAGCCCAAGAGTCACTTTAACTAGCGGTCAGTATAAAACATGGACTGCGGACTACGGACTGCGGACTGGGTATAAAATGAGGAATACAATCATCGTCAAAAGTGTTGGGAAGGTTGCCCTTAATTTTTACCTCTTCTTTTCCTTCCTCCCCCCGCCCCTGGCCCAATGTTGATCAAAACGTTAATGTTTGTGCGGGTAATTGTTCTCTTATATCTCAACATTGAATAGGGGGGATGGGGGATATTTAGCAAAAGAGAAAACTCTCTTTTTTCAGGGTTAAAATGGACCAGTGTTAAGTTGCAGAACCTTCCCAACTACTTTTGTCTATGATTGTCTGAAAATTCTGGGTGTGGCCGTCAAAGATCAAAAATCGACGACTTTTTGTCAGTAGAAAAGTCTTCAAAAAACGCTCGTAAACAGTATTCTGTTGAAAAGAAATATTCTCCGTACCTTGTTAAGACAGTTTTTGGCACACAGGCATGTTTATACTCGGCATGTTTTGCAATCTGGTAAGGAGAACTATTGCTCTTTCCGGGGCACAGGAAAAGGGCCAAAATACAAATGTAAGATTATTTTCGGTAAAAGCTATTGACTATAGCATAGGCTGATATGCTCCAACTGTTAAAGCAAGATATAGTGCATTCATCAGTTTCCCAAAATATCATTCGGATCGCGACATTGCAGCTGACATATTCCTTAGCAGTTCCTCCATTCTTTGCAACATTCAGTACATGCCAATTTGGGTTTACGGTCATTTCGTTCAATGGTCAGATCGTTCCAAGTCAGATCGTTCCAATCAATAGTCATTTCGTTCCACAAAATAGTCAGTTCGTTCCACCAAAAAGTCACTTCGTTCCACATATGTTACATCTATTTTCTAAATGGGTAAATTAGATCCGAGTACAGAGTAGCGATCGGAACATGGATGAAAATATTTTCAGAACTATTTAAATACACCTTTTGCTGTTCATTACGAGGAAATACGCAATCATTTGCGTAAAACCGCGACCAATAGCGCGAAGATACATTCATTTGCGCGAAAAAGCGAACATTTGCGCATAAATCAGATTCCATAACGATTTTTGCATTTTAATCAACATTCAATAACACTTTTGGGCATTCATATGGGTCATTGGGCATACAAAAGAGAAAAATATACTTTCATTAACGCCAACATCAAAGTCACTAACACCATCTTGAAAGTCTATTCTTGGCTTGCACGTGACGTCAGAGATGTTTCCATATTTGGGTATCCGCCATGTTGGTGTTCCACCGCGAGTGAAATTTACATATGTTTATAAGCTTTTATATGCCATCGAACGATCTGACTTGGAACGAAATGACCGGATACCTAAAAGCTTATAAACATAAACATAAAGTGCAAGCACTGTTCATTAACATTTTTATGACACTGTTTACTATTCAATAGCATTCCTGGACAACCTTAGGATGGATAAGACATACATTAATGTGCTTGTACAATCAATTGAGTGTTTTTTACATTTAATATGCAAAAAACGATTTTCAATTAAACAATAGAAATTCAAACAAATTTGGCCCGAGTTTCACTCCGTTAAATGTATATCCCTCAAAAACCTCGCTATTCAAACATTTTGGGAAGGTAGGTTTGTATGAAATAGTACCCCTTAGCATATTTAGCTGCAGTCACAATGTCATGTTTCTGCGCAGAGCTTCAAGCACTGCAGCAGTTGTTGTTTCCGAACTCCACTAGCAGGATTGCTAGGACTTTGCCCTCATTCCTGTTATACATCTTTAAATTTCTGGACTCGAGATGTCGGCCTTTGGTGTCGCTTTCAGACGGCTTAAATCCTTTTCAACGATATCGAGGGGGAAAGTATAAGCTGTGTATGTGGGGCGGGAATGGCCAAATCTAGGTGGGCTGGCACCCCGTCATGCGCAAAGACCACCGATTTATCGGGATCCATTATTTCCTCGCCCGTGCCAGAAAAAAAAACCGACACAGTATTTATTGCTCCAGCAGATGCCGAGGAAAACATTGATAGGTGATATTGCGATGGTCATGGTCAAGTTTCGTCCTCTTTGGCCGCACACTTGGCGGTACGCCCTCCACTCCCTGTCGCGCCCCACCATGACTTCTGGCCATCTAACGAAAATGTATACCCGCAGCCGTCGACGAACAAGCGGTGGTTAAGTACGGCGTGATTCTTTAAACAAATTCAGGCCAATTTTGGGGGGAATTGGTATTGTTTAATTGAAAATAGGTTTTTGCATATTAAATGTAAAGAACGCTCAATTGATTATACATACGCATTAATGTTTGTCTTACCCATTCTAAAGCTGTCCAGGAACGCTATTGAATTGCAAAGAATGTCATAAAAATGTTAATGACTCGCATGTTGGCGTTGATGAAAACATATTTTTCTCTTTTGTATGTCGAATGACGCAAATGAATGCCAAAAAATGTTATTGAATGTTGATTAAAATGCAAAAATATGCGCAAATGTTCGCTTTTTCGCACTAATGAATGTATCTTCGCGCTGTTGGTCAACGATTCTCGCAAATGAATGCGTATTTTCTCGTAATGAACAGCAAAAGGTGTTTTATGCATTGCAGAACGATGTGAGAACTATTCACACATTCGCGAGAGCTTACGTTTGTCGATTTTGGACCACAATACAGAAAATAAAACTAAGGGTACCTTCCGGCAAGTGCCAACGAGGCGAATTCGTTTATCTTTTGTGAAATGTGCCTATTCAGATCTTCGCGATATTTTTTTTCGTAATTTTAGAGGTTTAAAATGGATTCCACAATAGAAAAGGATGGCACCCAACTTCAAAACAACAACTTTGGCACATTGTAGGCTTTCACTTTTTAATTATTAAACAATAACAACATGGCTTGAAGCTTGAAGCTTTGTTGGTAAATACATGAGCAAGTAGTCAGGTGCGGATCCAGGGGAGGTGAAATGGGTGAATTTTCACCCCCCCCCCCCCTTTTTCTGAGCCCCTCTTCAATCATGCTGATGCACAGACCTCAAACACCTCAACCAGGCTTTGGTTCTATTACATTATTACAAAAATTCACCCCCCCCCCCCCCCCCCCCCATTTCAAAATCCTGGATCCGCGCCTGTTAGTACTTATGTTTCATGGAAAATTCAATTGTATCAAAACTATAAACGTTAGAAAGGAAAAGGTAGTTCAAATGAGGCCTTGACTGCTGATATTATAAACAATAATTAAATTCCGAGCAACAGCGTCATCAGTGATAAGAAATGTTAAAATGTTCCGCGTGGTAATATGCGTAAGAAAAAATTGGTGTAAAGTAAAATGTGTGAAAAGCGCAAGAATGGGGCGGAATGTATCAGAGGTATAAAAATATAAACTTGAATAAAATACAAAGGTCTAATGAGCGAGTGTCACCGGACAAAGAGTCTCTTGAAAGGCATAATGATAGTCTTCAAAACAAAAGGTCCGCAAATTCGTTGCATTCCTCACGGGAGTTTTGGGCTGTCTCAAAGTAAATCGGGCGGCAAAAAAACATGCTAGTTGACAAAATCTCTCGAATAAATTCTAAAATAAAACGTCCGCAAATACGTCAATGTAAATCGACCGGCGAAGAACACGCTGGTTCTGATAAACTTTTGAGAATATAACCCTATGCCTTGATCAACTACCGCTTAAAATTCAATTCATAAAGGAAAGGAGAACACTGAAAACCCTGGTTGAGTCGAGAAGCGAACACGCCACCTCAATGTAAATCGAGCTACAAAGAACAAGCTGGTTCTGACAAAAATTTGAGCGTAAAACCCTAATTTTTTTTAAAAAAAAAAAGACGCAATTTATAGAGCAAACCAGAGCACTAATTGCCCTTTCGAACTAGAAATCTATTAAAGCTTGCTCACCTGTTAGCTGTTTTGAGAGGCATATGTGGTGAAATTCTCGCTTTATTCCAAGTTTGCGTAGGACATTTCGACACTATACCGCCTTGAAAAGTTGTTGGAACACTTTATCTTGCTAGCAGTTGCGTTAGTTTTAAATATTTTGCTTTCTTGAGCGTTTGTGACAAGTTTGAATTGCTCGGTCATGTGCAAGCCGCCATGATGATTTGAGTGTTATTTTCGCCGCTCTTCTTGGATTCATTGCTAGTTACTGGTAGCTGTTTTATCGGATTATTTCGGTTAACATGTTACTTCAACCTTTCTTCTTTGTCAATTTTGGGGTCTACCCGGGTCTACCCCTGTTAGTTTCCCCGTTATGAGGCGTTGAAACTGCCTTGGAATGAAGACATTCTCTCAGCCAAACAGCACAACTCCCGGGAAAACGGGCTGAGAAACTTGCCGAAGCGAAAGCCGACGTGAAGCGAGTAACGCAAAATCCAGGAAGAGTTTGTTTCATTTTAAACCAGAAAAGGTAAATAAGTTTGAATATTGTGATAACCTTTGGAAACAAAACATTTTTCATAACCCAGTGCGGAAACTGAAAGCGTGTCTTTAAAATAATTTGTATGCAGTGTGTGCTATGTGTATGCAAATCTTCATGTAAACTAACTCGAAGGATTAAATCTCCACCAAAACACAAGACCATTATCGAAGATCTAGACAACTTCATATAGGATTTTCAAACTGTGAGGTTAGGTTTATAACAAAATCGATACACTGCGCTCACTTTAATGAACGTACAGGCAAGATTGTGGTTTATTTCTGCGGCCGTAGCTTCGGTGAAATTCCCATTGTGCTGTAGCTGTTCGGGCGCTACTTTTGGTCTGTTTTTCCCTTGCCTATAGAAGATTTATTTGCTCATAAGAATTACAAACAGTCACTGTTTGCAAAATAATATAATATTGTCGATGAAAATAAAGTTGTTATGAGAGACGATGCAAGATTTCTCACCTTGCTCTTTGTTCGCGCTCCCCCTCTTTGTCCGGTTAATAAAGTCCATCAAACGTTACTTTCAAATGGACGAACATTTTATTTAAGCAAATTCAGGTAGGAACTACAGATCTCTTTCACTCTTCTGAGATAGAAATATACATATAAGCACAGCACTAAACAGTACCTAAAATCTTCTGAGAAGCAGGAAACCGCCGCCTAAAATCGGCTAAAATCGCACCTTCAATCGTCTCCGAATCGCGATAAACTTATGGAAATCACCATATGAAGCCAATAACAAGCATCTAAGGCCAGTATAAGATCTTGAAAATTCTCCAAATCGCTCTCCTCAATGTTTTTGAGAAAAGGAAGCAGTATTTTGATCCCGGGTTTTGATCCATCATCTCTCTCACGAGATGCGAACTCGACCGTGTCACGATTGAAATGAGGCACATAAACAGTTTTACCCATGAACCTTTGTGGGTCGTGACGCACACCGCCTGCTGCGCGGCGTTATAATTCTGTCGCCGAGTCAACCTCGCTTCTTAGCTCGGTTGCCTCGTTGGCAATAAAGTACTACGTAGCCTACGTGTTTATTAGCTCGATGTAAAGTGGTTTTAGATTTAAAAACAGCGAGAGAAACCTGTCACGGTTTACGCCGGTTCCGGCGCTACTTGTCGAGTTCGAATTCTGGCGTTCCGATCATTGATCACCATTCATATGGGGAACGAACTGACTTTTTGGTGGAACGAAATGACTATTGATTGGAACGATCTGACTTGGAACGATCTGACCATGGAACGAAATGACCGGATACCGATATTTTGGGTTGAGGAAAACTCTTTTCAAAACTGACAAAAGTAGTGTCCAGGTCAGCGCGGTCTCATAGCTAACTGTCCCTTTAAGGTGGCTCCCTGGAGTAAATTGGCCGTGCGCAGACTGGGTACTAGTATGGCGCGAGCTTTAAAATCCGCGCGACGTCCACGCAAAAATAAAAACAAAACATGGCGTCTCTTTTAAGAAAAATTGCGCGACAAAACTTTTGTCAACTTTGTTAAGGCAAGAAGATTGGCCAGTTTAAGACAAACTTTTATCAAAGGAGGTGTTTTCCGAGTGTTAAGCAATTTACTGGCATTTATCGATCCTCATAACAGACATAAGCGTGAATCGCATCGTAAACAAAAGAGAAACTTTCCTTAGACCTTGTTCGCAGTCTTAGCGGCGGCTACCTCTAATAATACGGAAGAAGACTCTCTGCCCACATCATCCGTCAGTCAGAGCCTCTCTGTTACTACTCCGTCTCCTTTGGACCAGGTAAAGCCTAGCGCAAGTGGTCGCTTCGCGAAAGCAGCGAAAGGAACTTCTAATAAAATGGCACTGATGCAACAAGGATACCGAAACTTCATGGCAAAACGAAAGCTGGATTTTGAAAACATAACCGACGAAAACGAACCACCCTCTAAACGCAACACAAGGAGTACTCAGGTAAGCACGGCGGTGACTCTTTATCTGTAGAAAAATTTTGTCAAAAGTACCAAGCGCGCGTGTATGCTAATCATTGGAAACATCAAATCTTCATGCTTATAACAGCCTGCCGCCAAAAAAGAAGCAGCTCTTCCCCATGGAACTCGTCTAATTGACCTTGACACATTTCGGAAACGTCTCCAAAGCTGCACTCACTGTCAATCAGGTAAATGTATGTACTCTTTCTAAATAAAGCCTGACCGGAATGGACTTTGCTGGACTGGACTTTAACATTTGCTCTTCAGAAAAAATTATAATATAATCTACCATTTTGTGTTTGCTATTGAATTTAGTATCTACTGTAAACCCACAAGTTTTTTTTTATCATAAGACTTTATTTCAATTCTTTGTAAAACTTACCATGCACCCAGTCCAAAAAAAAAAATGGATAATGCATTATATTATGTACATACATATTTTTACCCCCTCTAAGCATTCATTGTTTGCAAGTGACCAGTATTATTTCCATCTACTCCAGGTATAATTTATACCCTAGTTTGACAACCAAACCCTGTTAAAAGCATCTGGAAAAATATTACGGGTAGGAGCAAAAAAAGAGTAGGAATTTCTTATGCTAGAATACATCAAATATGCTAGATGTTTTATTAAAACAAAGCCTTTTTTATTTCACTTGTTATATTTAGGTCCACTTTCTTTTTACAGTGTGAGGGATGAAGTACGCCATGGCCTAGCTAGCACATTTGTGATTATTTGTCCTGGCAGTCTGTGGAAAAAACAATGAAATCAAAACTTCTGAACAACACAAATCTGGTCAACGTGGTCCTCCTGCTTTTGACGTAAACACACGAGTAGCCCTTGGTTGTCTTCATGCGGGTATTGGCCAAACCCATATAAACAACTTGCTCTCCACTTTGAATGCCCCAACTATAAATTCTGTCACTTTCAAATTGAGGGAAAGAGAGGCAGGAAAAGCTGTTGAAGGTGTTGCAAAAAGTAGCTACCAGGATTATTTGGTAATAGAAAAACAAGAAGCCCTGCAAAATGGTGTACAGGTTTTCAGATTTTCCAGACCGTAAGGCGCATGCGTGAAGCGTGGAAGCGGGAAACATATGCTCGATCTCAGTCTCTTTCTTCCGAGTCGGCAGTCAAATATCCCCACGTCGGGCGAAGAAAGATTCAAATATTCCCTCCCCCGGGAGAACAAGATCAGTCAAATGCCAACAAATGCCCTACCCCAGGGCCAACAAAGACAATCTCCCGAGTGCCAAGTCTGTCGACTAAGGCGAACAAAAATTAGCCTTCCTCAGGACCAAAGCCACACTTAAAGGAAGGCTAATATTGTTAGCACAGGGGCTAAAATAAAAATAAAAATGAAATTGAAAGATCCTTACAAATAAAGGTTTGACAATAAAAACAACAAATGATGATTGGTGTAGGCGACAAGGGTGGTTATGTCATATATTATGAAGCTTCGTCTCATTTATCCCATGACGAAACATTGTTTTTCCTTTGTTTTTTCCAGTACGCTGACTAAATCACGTTTGCAGCGTATTGAGTTCAAGTGGAATGAGACGAAAACGGTTGACTGAATGTCCAGGTTGATTGGAATGCAGTGATAAGGGAGTGGGATCGTTGAGATGATGTTGGTTTTATACCAAGTTGCAATCTCTACGTTGCGTCACATAGCCAAATAAAATTCTGTGTGTCGCGTATCACTTCTCATCACATATATTTGTATTTGAAAAACTCAACATCATGTAAACTGTGATTTTTAATATCCTGTACAGTGGATACCCCCTTATCTTAGGGCTTGGATGACCGCCCCCAACCTCCCAACTTATCTGAAGGTCTGGATTCACCACTGGAAATGATCCTTTACCAACAAAACTAAAGCTTGACATATACAGCGACCGAAAACAGAAATACCCTACGAAAGGAATGATGCTTCAGGAACAAAAATCTACTTAATAAATATTTTACCTCAAACTGAATATTTTCAGAGACTTTAGATAAGGAACCTCTAAAGCAAGGCTTGTCCTCGATAACTAAATGCTATTGATAATGCTGGAATAAATTCTGACTTGCATGTAATTCTAAACGGTGAGGCATAATTTACACAAACGCCGCAAACATAATCACCAGCAACAGGCACATACACAGTAACCAGGTGATCATTATTACAGCCATTTTGTTACCATGTTTACAACAACACGGTGACCCAATTGCCTCTGTGAATGTTACTTGTGTTCATGTTTGCGCGTAGGTGTGAACTAGGAATTCAGACACATCCTAAGACAGAAATTTTTCTAGAATGCTTAAGGCAACAGGAGGTAATGTGGTCCTCAATAAATAAATCCTATTAGAACAGAATAGACTGAATTAAATAACTAAAATAAAATACATTCTCATATTACCTAAGAGGACTGTTTATGAATTTTTATCACACAGAAAATTTCCCTTATGAATTAACCATAATTTATTATTTAAATGTCTTTTTATACCGTCACGATAACGTTGACGAATTGCAAACATGTGAAAAAAGGGAAGCGTTCAGTTTATATGGACAAAGAAGTTTCTTGCCATCAACAGAGCAAATAAGAGGGCAACTAAGAACTCTAGCAACTGAAAGGTGCAATTGCTTAATTCAAATCAGCATGAATTTGTTAACGCGAGTTTGGAAATTAAACATTGCAGAGTAATTAGACATCTTCGCATCCCTCAAGTGGAATAAGACTAACATAGTGAAGTTCATGCACGTGACCCAGCACAAGCCGGTTGCTACCAGTAACATCATACTCTGGGCAGATTATTACGTCATGGTGATGCGGCAGACTGCTGATCACGTGAATGCATGTTTCAAAGCAGTTTGCCGCACCGAATAGAATCACGTGATCACCCCACGTACCATTCGCCTTCATGCTTGTAAGGTAAGCGTCCCAAGATGAATGTCCATCAACAAAGTGGGAGAGATCTGTTCCATCCGGCTGTAACAGAAAAAATGCTGTAGTTACTACAAAGAAGACAAAGAGCATTTCTAGACGGTTCTTATTCAGGAAACTACGCAGTAACCTCTCTCCAACACAGACCCCCCGGGGGGGAGGGGTCTCATCAATTTTATATGGGGAGGCTCCATCCGCCCGATGTCCAACCCCTTACCCTTTTATACAGAAAAGCTTCCCCTTTCGTATACCTTCTATTGACAAATGGTATACCGTAAAATTCCGAAAAAAAGCCCGGGGCTTATATTTTAAAGGCCCTTTTTGAGGGGCTTATTTTTGGGAGGGCTTTGTATTCGGAGAGGCTTATCTATGGAGGAAAATTTGCGTTTCAAAATGATAGGGTTAGCCTTATAGTTGGAAGTAAATTTACCGAATTGCTTTGTTTTACTTTGTATTTGAGGGAAATTTTCCAAAAGAGGTTTATTTTCGTAATTTTACGGTACCTTTTAACTTCTGTAAATGCACCATCTTTTTTTTATGAATAAATCACTAAACCAGGAGGTTTTCTTGTCTCTTTTACATCCATAAAATGCGTCTGTTCACTCTTTTTAGTGCTTTTGCAGACCGAAATGACACATTTCCCTACCCTTTTATATACTTCAGCTAATAAAGCCTCTCCCTTTCTTAAACCTGAAACCTGTATAGGCCATAATAGGGAGTACTCCCCCGGGACACAGACACCGTTAGTACTCGTACTCTAAAATAAGTGTCCGCCTTATAGAGTTTCAAACAAAATAAATAAAGAACGATGAGGACCTACTCTACATGTCCGTTATCCTCTTCAAGCGTTCAGACAGTGTGGATGGCGCAAAGAGAAGTCATCAGGAAAAAAGCTACCGTGGTGGCAAAGTTCTATTTCTATCAAGTCATAGGTCTGTTGTTTTCAACGTAAGCAAAAGAAGCTTAACGGCCGAGGCGAAAAAGGAAATGTTCCCCCGTCCGTTTCCATTTATGCTTGGGCTTCCATTATTTGATTTATATTGAGAAGGAAACCCTCTTTATTTTCTCGCTTCTCCAATTGGGTCAGCTCAAGTTGCTAGTGTGAGATAAATAGTTTTAAGGCACCAAAAAAAGACACTAACCAGCCTAGGGTTGTCCTTGAGGTACTGAACAACAGTTCGGCGCAACTCTTCGTGGGTGATTTTAATTTCTTTGATGTGGTCAAGTTGTTCTGAAAGTGCAAAAAACATGCAGTTTCCATCCCCTTGATTGTCAGAAATCACAAAACCTTTCTCCAAAGCCATCCTCTTTAAATTCACCGACAGCTCAGTTTTGCTGGCCTCTCTACGCGCTTCCAGCTTGATTTTTTGAAGTCCAAGGAAAACCAGTTCACCTGCAAATGATAGAGAGGAAAACTCCAAAATGCGAAAGGTTATTTCACGTCAGCGTTTTCACATGATGTCATGTCGGAGATACTAGTGTTCCAAAACAACGAAACGGCGGCCATGTTGGTGTTCCAAACCAATCCTGTGAGAATTGATCTCTTTTCTTATATAAACACTTTATTTTGTTCCAACAAATAGGCGTAAATGCTCGCCACGTGAGTAATAACGCTCTATGGGAGATAGTACACTGGTCCAAAGAAAAACCAACTGACCATTTTAAATTACGGTGGTTTTAACAGAACAAAATGAGAATGACTCAAATCCCACGGCTATTTCATTAAAACCAGCTAGCGATTATCAAATTTGGAAGATGTTTGCGATATCCAGTAAAATGACGTCAATAGTATAGGATATCGCCAGAAAAGGAGACGGCAACTGAGAGTCCCTGGGACAAAGTTGAAGACAGAAACTTAACATCGATCGAGGTAGGCATGTTTTTCAAATATGAACTATTTTGAATGGATAAAAAAACAATAACTGGATTGGGATTCCAAATGATGTGCAAAATTATGCAGATCTCGTAGGGTATTATCCGCATCGGCCAGCATCCTCACCGATCCACAAAATTTTACAGATCATACTCAGCCTCATCCGAAAATTGTTCATTTAAATTATCGTTACTTTACTTTGGGTAAGAATTTAATTTCTTACCATAAACAATCTTCCACATCGTGTCAACAAGGGATTTGCACTGTCTCTCCCAACTGAATCTCTCTCCATAGCTTCTTCGCAGTTTTTGGATATCCTCAAGCCGCTTTTCCCTAGATTCTTTTTTGATAGTTGCTATTGCCTTTGCCCATTCCTTGGGGTCATTCGAATCAATCACAAATGGCACGTCCTTTCGAACACAACGCAGAGCTTCTCCAAATCCGGAGTTTCCACTTACCAGAATGGGAAGACCAGCTGACATGGCTTCCAGTGCTGTCAAGCCAAATCCCTCGGTTCTTGAAGGCATAATGGCCACATCAACTTCAGAAAACAACTCTTTCAGTCTTTGCCTGTCTTTCACGAATGATCTGACAACCAACTGGGTTTCTGAAATGCCCGTCTTATATAAGATTTTCGCGACTTCATCCTGCTTTCCATCACGTGCACCAACAAAGATCAGACGGTAAGAACTGTCCTTCAATTCAACTATTGCTTTAGCGGCAATGTCGTATCCTTTGAGAATGAAGTCTTCAAAATCACCACGGCCAAAGATTAACACTTTGAACTTCGAAGTCGTTCTCTTAGTGTCATGCACAACATCTGAAAACTCTGTAAATATACCTGGTATCAGCTGGAAGACATCTTGATGAGATGACCGCAAGTAGGACGAGAATGTTCCTGTCAACTTGGGCCCAACTGCTACAACGAGATGTGCAAGTTGGCACAGCTCAACTTCAGCTCTGTTCTTTCCTTCTCCCTTCGCAATAGCGCCCGGATAGTTCTTGTGCCCTGCTTCCTCTTCAGGTTCGGTGTGCACTACCTGCACCCACTTGCAACGATGAGACTCTTGGATGATTTGAGCTTGTTTCCCAAGCTTTGCACCATGACCAATCACGACCTGAATGTCACGGTCTCTTGGTGGAAAACTCAACCAATCAAGAGGATCACTAAAGCCAGGGCGACGCTGTGCTTCCATAATGGAAATGTTGTGATCCTTGGCAGCTCTCTTGTCATCTTCACCGCACTCAGATTGAGGTACAATGATAGTGACTTCAACGTTTGGGTGTTTTGCCAAATGTATGGCAAGCGTTCTGTTGATTGTTGACAAGCCACCCTTAGATGACCCCCACTCATCAGCCAGGAGGGAAACTTTTAAGATTGAAGGGTGTGCATGACTTTGTGTAAAACCAGAAAAGGCTGAATGCAATTCCTGAAAGCAAACCAAAATTGTATACTTCAAAATAGCACTTTTTAAATTTATAGAGGGTGCCGCCAAGAAAGAGTTAAAAAACCTGATTCCATCATTAAAGATGATGTCAACTTAAGTAGCAAACCAAACTACGTTGAACGGAAAAAAGGCGCACACCGCAATACATACGGTATACGCGTTAATTTAAGACGTTCAACGTACCTGAATATGGCGAGAATTGAATGTGTATGAGTCACCTCAACGTAAAACTAACGCAAACGCGAACACAAACCTTAACCGTAAGCTCTAACCCTCACCCTAACCCAACTCAAACCCTAACCCTAACTCATAACCAGTTTGTTGCTGGTTCTCTCCATAACTAGTTAAGTTTGTTGCGGTTGTTGCTGGTTCTCTCCCTTGCCCCGAGAGGGTTTTCTCCGGTACTCCGGTTTTCCTCTCTCCATTCCAAATTTCCAATTCGATCAGGAACGTACGGAAACGTTTCAACGAGTTCTTGTGAACTCCTAAGTGCTCCGTGGGTAAACAAATTACATGCAATTACAATAACTTACAAACTCATTTAAGACTGACAAAACAAGGTTTCTTGATCTCAAATATGGCATATTCTGGTGCGTTGAGATTTAACAACGAAACGCACTTGCTCGTCTTTGCTCAATTATGAGGGCACTCGGATTCCTTTGCCCCAGTTCCTAATTCTTCGAGATATTCAGGCATTTCGTGGACGAAGAGAGAACCTGTGAAGGATATTACGGGAATTTTCCAAAAAAAGGAAAAAGTTTAGCAGAAGCTCCTTACAAGTAAGAAAACGGATAAACCGAGACAAAGAGTGTTCTCGACGATTTGAAAATGCCTAAACTGGAAAAAAAACTTCACAACTGTTGCCATCGTGTCATCACTACGAGAGACTCGACCTTCAAAAACTTTTAGGACAAACTTTATAAGAAGTAATATAAAAAAAGAAAAGCAGAAGCAGAGACAAAAAGTAGCTTTTGTGACTTGGAAAATGCCTTGACTGGCACAAATCCTCTAACAGTCACGCGGTAGGAGGCAAGTGTCACTTGAAATGGCACGATTTCAAGATTTACAACGACGACTACAATTTGAGTAAACTTTTTCATTGCTTGGATAGGATAATATTCTACAAGGCTTTCAAAAAAGAGGTGCATTAGAACTCTAAGCAGCAGTGCTAGCCTCCGCCCAGGTTGAGCCTCAATCTACCACTATTTCCTTCGTTTTCTACAGCATTTTTCATTTTTTTTCGTATTTTAATTAGTACATACGGTATTTACATTATTTTATAGGCTTATGTTTTTTAATAGTTTTCTAGTTTTTATGGCAGATGTAGAGCTGCTCTCTGGATATACTGCAATAAATCATCATCATCACTGTCGTCATCGTCATCGCCACCCTTTAGAAGGCTAATATCTATAAAATGTTTTAGCCGATAGTAGTAATACTAACCGCACGTGGAATGTTCTGGATGGGCAAGTGAAAATCACACAACAGACTCGTTCTTCCCGTAGGTATCGAGGTGTTATGGAACTGTACTTTTGCTAGGCGTTTGTATTCACAGACTCGAACTCGCAATTCAGTCTTGAACTCGTCTTCTAATAACCTGTTCAAATGTAAACCAAAATATCCATGCTGTAATAACGGTTGCCTAACAGAAAGCTTATTAAATGCAAAAGAGAAAGTCCTGACTTAGTCAATTTGCATTTTTTTCTTTCCCTGCTGGGATGAATTCGGAATCAACTAGATAGGCAAAACACATGCTGGCGTCCAACAGTTGCTTGCAACATGAGGCCGGTTAAAAATTGAGAGACGTCTTCTTTACGTGTAATATTGCACCAGCGCGTGGATCAACAAGACGTTACACGTAGTATTAATGAAAAAAAATCTTCAAAGAACTTGCTGCCGAAGTCAAAAGGATGCTTAACCACCTATACAGTGTTTTCACATGACGTCACGGCGGCCATATTGGTGTCCCAAAACAATGAAACGGCGGCCATGTTGGTGTCCCAAACTAATCCTCTGGGAGTTGTACTCTTTTCTTATGCAAATGATTTCTTTTGTTCCAATAAATTTGCATAGATGCTGACCACGTGAGTGAAAACACTCTATTCGCATGATTATTCAGTTTTCATGATTTCTCTATTTGCTCAAAAACAACATTTCCAAATTCCAATTCAACCAGGAATCAGGTAGACGAAGAATCACTTTGTGGATGTGCTTATTTATGAATTTGTGTCGCTCGAAAGATGGGATGCACTCCTGACGTTGTTCTTGCATGGGTATGTGATGTATAAAAAAAAGCTTACCGGAGGAAAACATCATTCACGTCCTCATCATAGAATGGACATATGTCTCCTGATACAAAAACAAATGCTTTGTCCTCTCCTGGTATCATATCTTGTCTCGAACTGCCATCAGCATACGTTACGCCTGCTTTTTTAAGATTCTCTACTACAGCGTTTGTACGGTGACTATGACAACAAATAAGGCGCAAAATGCCTGAAGTATCCGGACGAAAGTAAGCAACGAAACTTGCTCGTCTGGGCGGCTTCCATATGAATCTGGTCAAGTAACCAATGTACCTAATAATTCCAGGTCTTTCAACAGTGGAATTTTCTGGTCGCCACTCGAGAAGATAGGAATATCTGGAAGAACCAAAAATTAAAGAGTGAGAACCAGAGTGAAGGGAGTTGCTATGAGCCTTTAAATGGCACAGATAAAATTTAACCTGTGTTACGTAATCGCCGTCACGAGAAGGAGTGCGAGTACATTTGAAAAGGGAAACTCGAAAGAGCTTATCTTAACGTGTTGAGTGAAAAATAAAGCCAGTAGGGACTACGTTCATGAGCCGTCAACCTCTTTTCCACAACTAGAATGAGAAGACTTGGAGAATGTTGTCTGAGTTTTAATTTTGTGCAAACCACCTGAGTAACATCTATCCTGAGTAGGATAGAGCATAAAAAATAAACTGTCATTTTTGGTAACTTCCTGGATGCATTTTCCGGAATACCTAAACACCCACTCCTTATTAAACGGGGCTTCCAAACAAACCCAAAAATCTTAACCTAAAACTGTCCAATATGTCAAATTACTATTTTTGGCAAAAGAGAAACTAAAAAAGCCTTTCTTTAATCCATGTTGCGACATGGTCCATCGCATACCAGTTAAAAAGTTTAACTCAAAGAAATCAAGCCTGTACAGAGACCATCGATCTTCTCTTTGTAGATCGTCGAGATCACATATGGAAATAAAAACCGCAGGGGAATTTATTGTGTTCAAGCGCAAGGGGTTTGGGGTGGAGGTGGCGAAAGGAGAAAACAGGTGCGCGGTGTCAAGGAGAAAACGTCTGTGGACAGGCGAACTCAAAACTGATCCAACAGCATCCAACACCATAAAACAGATCTAACATGCTGCGTCCAACAATGTTGAATGAAGTTGGACCAACACTCAACATTGTCGAATCCGTTAAACAGTGGCTTTTAAAAAAGTTCATCTATTCTAAATAACTAAATGATTTTTTTAGCGTCTTTACCCAGAAAATCGTTGGACCTGGATCCTAACAAAACGCCCGTCAAACTGTGCAGGTTTCATCAGATCAGTGAGTTCAGTCCATTCCTTTTTTTCCTCCTCGCAATTCAGGAACAACACTCTCACATGGCATTTAGTGGGATCTGGATTAAAGTCTTGCCGGTCTCGAAGAGAAACTGGTAGCTGAATGGTTACAGGCCTAAAGAACTGGATAACTTCAAAGCATTTTATTCGCAGAACAGGTCCAAGAAATACACCTTCTTCTTCAAATTCTTTATTTTGAACTTCTTGCACCTGTACCATTTAAAAGAGTAATACGCAGTAGTTAATTTCATATATTCTTTAGGATTCTCCATTAGTTAAATAAAAAGTTAACGTAATTTGAGTAACAAAAAGACCTCTACAAATATTCAGTAAACGATTTTTCAGTCAAGTCCTCTAGACTAGTCATTATTAGATCGTCACTTTTAAAAAAACCGTATCACTTTAAAAAGCCTTTATGACAATACTTTCTTTATAAACGGACCTTTTCAGTCACACCAACCTTTAACTCCAGGGTAAACGGTGACTCGGGTGCAACAGCATTCTCAGGGATTGTAACCGTCACGCCTGGATAATCAGGATGAATAAATAAGCCGCCAATAGATGTGATGGTGTAAGTTGGAGAAGATTTGAGACGGCAAAGCACTGCATATGTTGAGCACTCATATATATCAGCTTGAGCAATGGGAAAGAAAAGGTCTGGTATATCCTTGTGAGACGGGCGCTCATCCTCCATATCTGTTACCGATAAAAAATACAAGTAAAATGTAACTATCATATGCACTTTCTTTGACTTCCTTTGCAATCTAAAAACGACTGACGTTATAGAAATCAAGACTGGAATCAAGCTTTAGATCGACATTGCAAGCGCAACTGTAAAACTTAATAATACTATCTGTAAGATCCAAGTGTAACATTTTTTCTATTATTCGTTCTTGCGTAATTTGTTTTTCCGTTGCGTACGCTAACTAATTTACACTTCTTTCGTCCTTTATTTTTTGCGTTAATTTAGGTGTTTATTCTTTTCTGTCAGTTTTCGCCCCCTCGTTAGCGTTTCTTTGCTGTTTCATCTTCATTAGCGCCTTTTTAAGTTTCTATAGTTTTATTTTCCGCATGTTCTAGGGTATTTTTCATATCGTAGCTTTGTAGTACAGTTTTTGGGCAGTTCGTTTTGGTCCGCGCTTAGCGCAGTTCTCTTTTAGTTTTCGTGCTAGACTCTTCGCGTTATTCGCAGTCCGCTTTACCGCAGTCCGCTTTACAGCAGTTTTCTCTGGCCGAAACAATGTAAGTGTTATTCACAGTCATCGTTTTGCAGTTTTGTTATTTCTTTATTCTAATTTAGCTTAGTCGCAACTTGTAACTTTTGCTCTTTTACTGTTTTAGTTTCAACCCACGCAGTTTGTAACCACGCTGTTTGTACCCACGCAGTTTGTACCCACGCTGTTTGTATCCGTATCCACGCTCTTTGTATCCACGTTCTTTGTACTACGCCGTTTTGATTTGTGGAGTTGTTTATTAAAGGCCAAGGAGACTTTTTACGCTTGTTGCAGTTATACTATCTTCAAAAGCAACAAAGCAAACCGTTTAGCAATACGGAAGACGTACACCGCATCCTGCCTACAGGAAACATGCAGGGTCTGCCAAACGGTTATCTATACTTGCTATGAGTCTACTACATAGAGAAAATTTCTATACCTTGGCGACAGCGTAAGTTCTTGGTTCCACTCACGTCTTCCCATTCATTGGTCTCCTTGTTGATCTGCCTTTTTATCACCACTTCGTAGCCCCGCAGGTCCGGTGCACTTTGAGAAAGTGACAAAGTCACAATGGCATTGAATTGCAGGCGTTGGCCATCGCGAGAAGATAGTTCAATAACATTGCTGACAATGGCCTCGTGTTCCTGTAGAGGGGGTGAGCAGACACTGGATTTCCATCTGTAGACCACTATTGACGTAGGCTCAGACACAGCATTTGGATGGAATATAAGATGGACAGCCCCTGTTTTGAGGGCCCAGCGAGTACCTTCACTTGTCAACATTTCTCTGTAAGGAGCCAAAATTTTAATAGTCGGTTATTTTCAAAACATAGCTAAAAATAAAAAGTAAGTAAAATAAGTAAAATCTACAATAAATGAAGAACTTAATTTGTGAAGCTTTCTTTTGGGGGGGAGGGGGTGGTGGGGATAGGGGATAGAGAGTGGACAATAATGGTTTTGCTTCACGCAGTGCAGGGGTCAATGCTAGGGATCTTCTTTATGACGAGTTCAAGGCAAAGAAAATCGTTCTACTAGAATATAAATATAATATACTGTTGACTGTATTATTCAACATCAACTCGTCGAGCAAAGAAACTAAACAAAGTCTGTCGTTGTCGAATTTCAAATAATTCTCTATTGAAAAAACAGAACATTTAGTAAATTTTGACTGCGACGTTCAGTCGGATGCTTGTCCGCGATGTATAATTATGCTTACTGTTATGGTGAGCAAAACACTTTTCAAAGGGGATTTTCGATGTGACTAGTCAGATCATCTTTTAAATACAATAATAAGCGGAGGGAAAAGAACGTAATTGTATTCCTATTAAGTTTCGCAAATGCTGGAAATTCCAAACGCCGGGAAAAATATATTTTTGCAGATGTAAAGTGCACACGGTGCACTCAACCCGTAAAAAAAAAAGACATTAAAAACACTAGACCCCATCAGCACGTATCCAAGCCTGAGAGAGTAGCATCTTTTTTTCGTGGCATTAGTCTTCCTTCAACAGATATAACTCATATTAGAACGAAAAAATCACTAAAACGCAATTTTTTAAAAAACACTCTCCAGAGAGGAAAGGTCGAGTTTCCTCATTGGTGTGGGAGGATGAAAAAGGAAATCTATCGAAAACGAGACGTCACGGCATCTGCACCGTAAATTTTAGGGAGTTATTATAACTCCAAAAATGGAGTAAAAATTTTAGGTACAGGATAACCTCTTTTTAGGAGTTACGTCTCGGAGGTACCCAAATATACTATGTGAGTAATTTTCGCTGCCGTTGCCGTCAACGGAGGTTCCACTGAATTTTTATTCAAACGTTACTTACCTTGTAATGAAACTTCTGCTTTGGCTGACGTAAGTATTGTCTTCAACTTCAGTATCATCTTTAGGCTCTACTACAACTTCTTCTTTCGTAGCTTTCACAGGTAACACAGTCTTGACCACTTCTTCCTCTTCGCCAGCATTCGGACACATTCCAGTTTCAGCAGTTTGTTCGAAGGAAAGCTTCTTCATTCCTCCTTGCGGAACATAAGATGCAATAATAAGATAAATTAAGAAAAAACCTGAAGATTTTTGTATGTCTACGCATACAGTTTACCAGAAAGCTTTTTATGCCCACACAAAAAACTGTTCTGTTCTATTAAAAGCTAAATTTGACATCAATGGGACAAACAGCCTGCGTGCAGACGTGTCCTATTTCCTTTGTTGTAGGCGGAAAAGTAAGGCAGCGTTCACACTTGGTTCCCAGCCACGTGCCCGAGTACGGTACTCGCTGGGCACTAATGTGAACACACCCTTTTTCCCTTGTCCCGGGCACAAAAGTGGCCCGTGCGCACCGTTTCTGTTGGGGGACTCCGGATTTCAAGTGACGGGGATGATCGAACGATTTTTTTGGTTTTAAAATTTTTGATTCCGGTATTTTTTGGTTGGGAAAATTTTGATTTACGTGGGGATTTTTTTGCGTATTCAAAATATTCTGAGGTTGTCATTCTGCATAATGTTACTGATGAAACAGAAGATGTTCTTGGGTGTCTCGAGTGCTGTTAGCGAGAAGGCTCTGATATTTGGCACGGGATTTTTTTTCTGGGTACGAGATGATAACAGATCGTTAGCTAACTGAAATCTAATACCCAACGCAAACGCTGTGGAAAATCCACTTATTGAATGATATTTAACAATTAATGTTCGAGCCCGAATGGGCTCTGAGTCAATAGCCCATGAGGCCGAAGACCGAATGGGCTATTACTCAGAGGCCATGAGGGCGAGAGGAATAATTGTTTTAGTAAAATCCAACTAGTTGGTCAAAAATATCGAGAATAAGAAAAGTTTAGCTTGTTAAAGCTAGTCTTCAATCCTTTTTTGCCGCCAAAAAGCCCTCGCTTTTCGCTACTAGTGGGCTATAACATATAGCCTAGTAGTAGCTGAACCAATCAGAACGTAGCATTGATGATAGACCACTAGTTGGATTTTACTAAAAACCATTACGCAGTTCGAGGAGAATGTTATCAGTGGAATGATAACAGACTAACTCTTCAACGCAGGATACTCAGTCTTATTCAATAATGACTTTTTAGTCATTCAAAGAGTCTTCAACATATTTTTACATTCTCCTTCGCAGCCATTAGTAGGGAGGAGCGTTGCGTTACAACCCTAATAACGGCTGCGAAGGAGACTAACCTCCCCGTAGAGGCTTATCCACTTAACCCGCCTGGACTAGATGCAAGAGACTTTTCATGCGCGGTTTTGCGGTTTCTGTCAAGTCTTTCTAGTGACCTTTCGGCAAAAGACGTGTCCCCGCACAAGGGAGAAACCTCTGTACCCAAGGAACCTAGCTGTTTTTTCACGAGTGAGCTAAAAAAAATGGACTTTACAGCTATCCGAAGACGAAGTAGCTGAATTTCTGACTAAAACTGAACGGAAGAAATTCAAGATTACACAAAACCCATTTCAATGGATGCTTTCTACGTTTTGAGGAGTATCTACAAGAAAACATCTGTTAATATCCTGAAACCGTGCCAAGAAATGGACCTAAGCTTAGAAGAAAATCTAGGAGGAAGAAAAATTTGCTAAGAACTTTGATATATTTTGAATGAAAAATACTAAAAATTACTGAATTCGGCTTTCATATTGATGTAAAGAACAATGCAGATCTCGGAGGTGGTTATCCACCTAAAATACTCCTCGATCTGCATAATATTTTCACATAATACTCAACCTCATTTAATAACTGATAAATAGTCCATTCGAGGCAGTTTCTTTAGCTGGAAAACATATTAGGATCTTGCTAAGTTATCTGGGACAGTTATTTTCGAAAGGTAACCGTTAACCACACGAGGCCTGTTTTTGAAAACCAGCAATCGTTATCGTACTCGATAACTGACCAAGATCTATTAATAGGCTCTTACTTAATATGACCCCAATGACATTAAAAGAAAGTTAACGGCGAAAAACAGCTGTCAAAAAGTACTATTTCTTGTCAAGTATCCATTTTAATTTGTTTGCCATGCAAAACGTGTCGGGTAAAATATTTACATCCTGTCACAACTTTGATAAAAAACACACTTGTTCAGGAATGTCTTTTTTAGCATTGATGATGCTCATTGCAGGGTTTTGTTAGCAGTGAAACAAATGACACAGTAAGTACAGGGTGTCCCAAAAGTTCGTTCCTCTACTTTATAAGTCTGTATTTCAGTACGATTGGACTTGGTAAGCAAATCATTTAAACAAAAGTTGCGTCTTTCAATATAATTCACTATTTTCATACTTGTTGTGCCATCTTTTGACTCTAATATTCGATTTGTGTACTTCCGCGCCAAAGGTGCGCGTGCGCGAGTATATTTTCCAGCCACATATTTTTTGTATTTCATAGCCCGAATTGCGCTTAACTATGTACATCCAAAGACTCATGCAAGCATAGGCCTCTTTTTCCTGGTATTCGGGCTCCAAATAGCAGGGAAAAGAGGCCTCTGCTTGCAGGGAAATCCAAAGAGTGTGACAAAAATTAACTATTTGCGTCCGCTTTGAATCAAGGTTGCGAGTAATTGCTGGCTTATTTTCGTAAGGCAAAAGAGAGACTATTGATAGTCTACTCAAAGCCTTTGAGTGCGACAATGGGCCCTTTGCAAAATACAGTCAAATAATACAAAAAACACCTTGCTGGATGGCAAACGATGTAGTAGGACCTTGAAAAGAAAAGATAAAGCAATTTTACAGTCACGCCAGTAAAATGTAGTTAATGGAACGTGACGCCAGTTATCAGTAACCCATTCATGGCGGTTCTTTTTCAACAAAGCAATTGTTTAGTCAGGTTGTCAAGGTCAGCGAGCTCTAAGATGCATTGTCTTCTAGCTTAGAACTTTAAGGCCTTGTTGTCTTTAGCAGGCTAGTACGAGCCACAGCATTGGCCAATATTTTTAAAGCACTATTCATGGCTAAGTGTTCGCACGTGCAACGCTGAGCGGCTTCGTAGTACAGCCTTTTCTACTGGCTACGCCAGCAGACGTTTGTCTAGCTATAAAAGCCTAGAACAAGTGTTCAGAGTTCACTTGTGTTCTGTTATCCAGAAAGGTTAGCACTCTGTATATTATTCTTGTAAATTTTTCCCCTCCCTCCCTCCCTTTGGAGACAAGGTTTGGGCTTGGTTTTGTGCTATGCTATCAAATAAACTAGGGACACTCCTCGCTGGTGCGGTTAAGTCTGCGCAGCGACGTCCCCCAAGCTTGTTGGCCGCGTTGCTGTTTAATATCGCATGCAAACCGATACTCTTGTCCGATCCAGCACGTGCTGTATTGCATTCAGCTCGTAGTGCTGGGGAGATAAGTGAGGTTCTTTGGCCACGCCATCGCCGGAAGTCGCACAGGTTAACCTAGCGCAAGGTAGTGCTCCCCCATTAACGCCAACTTGTCATCATTGGTTTTTTGATAATTTAGTTAATGCGTTTAGCATGCACCATAAAGGAGCAGAGACATTCATTAGCTTTTTAAATAATGTAACCTGTTTGTTTTTCTTGCCCCTCCGCGTCGTTTGCCATCCAGTTTGTTTTTTTTTTTGCACCATGTCACCGTAATCTGCAAAGGGCCAACTGTGTACGCGAACAACATGCTGAAGTGAATGTATTTGATTGAGTGATGACTTTGTCAGTATTTTAAGAGGCGAGATTCATTAGAATTCAAAGTAGTGCAGGCCACTGAACTGAAGTTTAATTTGTGGATCTATGCACTAGTGTAAGTTCAAAGGTGTAAAAACAAGTGAAATATTCCAGTAATGGGTAACTCGTTGTAGTACTCACCTGTCTCATTATAGTGGGCCCAGTCTTGAAAAACAACGGGATCACTGAGGATATGAGCAGTAAGCGAGGCGGCCATTAAACTCGCGAACGATCTCCAACGATCAGTTTCGGATTTTGTGCAATCTGCGTAGTCCGAAATGCCTTTAATAATAATCCAAGGAACGTCCAAAGCGTGGGCTGCTGCATAAAGACCTAAAACGGAAGAATGACGTCGGTGAATAAATTACCAAGAGCAGAGCCAGGCAGGTCAACGTTCTAAAACACAACAAGAACGCTCTAAGTAGCGTTGAGTCTCGCGTGTTTGTAGATACGATAAGCAGTGAGAAGGCGAATAGAGCGTGAGCGTTCCTCATTCGGAGGGGGGGGGGGGGGGGGGGGGGCGCTCCGCATATAAAAGGGCTGGGGATGCTCGTCGTCTTGCTTAGGGGTGTAAATTTCGGATTTTGGTCTCACTTAAGGTGTTCTGGGCAAAACGCTATTATATTTAGCTGTGAAGATCTCGTTAAGGGTTGCACGTGCAAAAATATAAAAATATGTGTATTGTCTGTGTTTTCAGTAACATAGTCTCTTTTAGGGGTCAAAAAAGCTTGGGCTACAGCAAGTGAAAAAGTTGAATTATGCTTTCGACCTACTGCACAGGGTCCAGAGGAGTTGCATGTGAATAAATGAATTACTTATTTAAAGTCTCACCTCGAAAAATGTTTATAGCTGTCGCTTAGCGCGATTAATTAGCCCGATGGGATCTTTATGAATCTACTGTAAAGGATTTCTTTGCTTTGTAATTGATCCAGATCGACTTTGTTGTTCGGTATTTTGAAAAATCAATAACCGCAATCCTCGTTGGTGCACAGCAGGTCGTCCGAAGGGTGACGGAAGACCATCGCCCGAAGCGCGTAGTGGCGAGTGAAAAAATGATAAGGGAGGATACTTGTACCACATGACTTAGTTCGTTGTGAACCGCATTTCTCGGTGACGGAAGTGAATGAGACCGGAAACGCAAAAGCAACAGACTGCTGCTAATTCGAGAATCAAAACATCAGCTGCGGAGGGAGTTTTAAAGATCTTAGAGATCTATGCGAAGGCAACAGAGTTTTAAGTGAAGTTAAGATCTTCCAAGACTGGAGATTTGTTGTGCACATGTCAACAGTCTTCGATGTCTTAAGGAGGTTTCGCTTGTGTAAAGGCTTCCCAGTACTGAGTCGCAAAACGCACAGGCAAAGACGCAAGAAGTAAGATTGTTGGGACCACCGAAGAATGGCTCAGTCGTGATGATATCAAAGTTGCCTTGTACCTCCGCTATACTCAGTATTACGTTTTATTGCAACAGTACACACGACCTGTAAATCACTACCCGTAATAATTTAAGATTCTCCAAACAAAACTAATGAGTTGTGCTTAACGTGATACAGCATTGCACAAAAACATTACATTCATGGACTAAAGAAAATCGCTTAGTTATTCAGATCTAGAAGGCACTTTGGAGAAAATTGGAACCCTTATTTAGGCGTAATAAAAAGCTTCACGATCACGCTTCAAAAGAGTGTGCTACACAGTCGTTTTTTAGTGTCGTCACGCAACGCTCCTTCCTGCTAATAACCACAGTAAATCGATATGTGTGTCATGATCTCTCAGTGTGAAACATGCAGGTAAAATCACATTTACTCAGTGAAAATGTAGAACGTTCCAGTGCATAATCTACTCAGCGAACGAAAAAAACTTTAGTGAAACGAGCAGCATTTTGGCATGAGGTAAAAGTCGTGTAGGTTTACCATCTCCTTTTATTGCTCTAATCTTGAACACATTTACCTTACTACGTCATTTTCGTCATCATCCGTTGCGGTGTACAGGTTAGTCGGTTTATAGAATGTGTAACGAAACTGTAACGCGATTAAAATAACCCATTTTTTCAGAGGTTTTCGACGGGTTTTGATATTCTAATAAACACATCTCCTCTGGATCCTGTGTATGGTGCGTCATTTGAATCACTGTCTAAAATAAAGTGTACGCTCATCATTGTACTGAACTTGTGGGGCACAAAATAGCTCGCTTAAATCGTAAATCCTTCTTTTATTTAAATCACCGTCTGCTCGTACATTTCCTCTCCGTTGAACGGGAGAGGTAAATTAACGACGATTTGCTTGTTGTTTTTTACCTCATCATCGAAGTTCTGCTCATGAACATTCTTCCTTGTTTCAACATCTGATGTATTCACTTCTTCCAAAGTTATCAACGCTTTTCAAACGACAGAATTCGTGGAACGACCCATTCCGAAAACGCTCGACATCTTTTAGTGTGGGTCTACCAAGAATGGTGTGTGGAATTGTAAGCGAGATCACCGTATAATCCATTAATCTTTGCAAAGTTTTCGTCTCAAAACATAACATTCGGACAATGGTACGTTGTTTTTCGAAGTGTTCAAAGAGATTGAAAGCATCGTGTCGATTTTCATCCCCAGATTCTGCGCTGCCATGACTCGGAACACGTGTTTACGAAACCATTCTTTCTGTCACGTTTTTTCGCACGTGAAGGTCAGAACCAAATTACCATAAGATCAGAGGGAGCACGTGTTCACAGTTTTACTTTTTATTATGTCTGTTTTGCACTTACGATTTTATCGGCTTACTATGTCATATAAGCATGAAACGTAACCTGTTTTAACGAAAAAGATAAACTCTGATTTCTTACATGGAAGAAAAGCTCTTAAACGTGATAAATATTGCGCGTTATTCCAGTCATCCCCAAAATAAACCACATGCTCATCACGAGACTCATTTCCATACAATGAAAGTCGTCACGATTCTAATCCCCAGTTTCCACGGTCTTCGCTAGGAACGCGGGGCCTACAAACTGCATTTTGAGAGTCTCGCTCTGCTCAAAGCACGCTCGACTAAAAACATTGGACTCCACAGGCGTGAAAGGAAGGATGGAGAATGTAATCCCTTAAGCTACGCTAAAACAGGCAACAAAAACGTGGAACTTGTTTCGCAACGTTGCTGCTAAACGCCTTGAAACGCGATATTGCGCGTATTACCACCCACAACAAATCAGGTTGTTTGGCTGCAGAAAGAAGAGAGTAGATAGGTTTTATTCGAGGGTGGTAAAACGCACAATGGGCTGTGAGCCAATAGCCCAAGAGGACGAGAGGAATAACTGTTTTAGTAAAATCCAACTTTAGTTGGTCACAAATATCGAGATAAAACAACTTTTAAAAGCTATTTAAAGCTAGACTTTAATCCTTTTTTGCCGCCAAAAAGCCGGCGCTTTACGCGACTATATAGGGGGCTATAACATGTAGCCTAGTAGTAGCTCAACGAATCAGAATGCAGCATTGATGATAGACCACTAGTTGGATATTACTAATACCCATTATCTGAGGCATTGCCTCTATCTGAAAGAGGTCACCAGGCTATAGGTTTCCTTATAATAAGTGAAAGAGAGTGATAAACAAAAAGTAAAATGCAAGACGGATTTCTTGAAGTCACTCACAGCTGACCTTTAGCGACTCCGGAGACTCTGAGTTCTAGATCCACACGATTATAGTCTCTTTTTACGTAAACAACGATTTTGAGACATCCATTATCTCTCGCCCCATGCAAGGGAATCCGGGAAAATTCTGCCTATGGAATTCAGAATCCCACTGACGCCGGAATTTAGAATCCAAGTTCGACTGACAACATCAGTAGTTTGCTACTGGTGAACAGTTACGACACGTAGATATATTTTTTAGCAACTACTATAATTTGCAGTCTGTCCACTATGAATTGCAAAGACTGGAAACCAGTACCAGGAATCTGGAATCCACGGCGTGGAATCCAGAATCCTACGCTGTCTTGGATTCTCCTTACATGGGGCGATATCTCGCTTTTCCAGTTAATTAAGGTGTCATCATTAGTAGAAATAAGATTTGTAAAAGAAATCTCTACTCCTTTTCCCGCAAAATTGCTTAAAAATGTCATAAATTAGTGTCCATAACAGGAGTTGATCAGCCGAGCATAAGAAGGGAGACAATCAGTTCGGTGATTGTCCCTTTCGTTTCGCGCTCGGCTAAGGAACGCCCATTACGCAGGCTATCACCGTATGTCATAATACGCTTACCTTGCCCTTCCAATTCCATAGCAATTGCCTGTGGAAAGCGCTTGATGAGTGTCTCGTGGCATTCGTTGTTGTCAATCAGCCCTGGAACACTCAGAAAATCGCCACGGTGTATTTTCACCTTTAATGCCTTGGGATCTTTTAAAGGTGCTTTCCAACCATCTCCAGCGTTAGGGATCAGCTTCAAAAGAACGGATTTCAACGGAACTTTGTCGCCGACTTCATCACTGGATGGAACACAGGTTATTGACATCTCTGAAATAGCCACGTCGCCTAGTTTGACTTCACTGGATTTTAAGCTGTGGCAGATACCCACTAGAAACACGGCTTTGGGCCTCAAGACTTTGACAGCTGCCGATACAGAGACTGCAGAGCCTCCTGCAGTGATTGAACCCTTGTAGCACTTCATTATAGCAATTTTAACCTTCATTTCACCTCTTCCCAGTTCCCCGAAGTATACGTAACCAAGTTGTTTGCAGTAACTTCTACAAAAACTGGAATTCAGATACGAAAGGCAGCCTAGAAATTCACAGTCCTCTACCGTTAGTAACAAAATGTCAGTTGGAAGTCGGCCGTCATCCCATGGTACCACTGTTTCAGGAAGATCCTTAGTCTTGAGCAGAGGTAAAGTTACCTCTGGTGGGTTGCTTGCGGGATCTATGAGCAAAATAACGCTAATCAACCTGTGGAGTTATCATTAAAAAATAATAATAACAAGATAATACCAAATACTCAAGAAAGAAATATCTCTATGGGTAAATACGTAAGAACTAATTATTGTTGATATCTCATTACAGAAAACAACTAATCCGTTTTTTTTTAAAGGTTCTCTCTCCAAGGCTAATCCATGCTCTCTCTTAATTATGAAAATCAATCGATAGCTTTAAAAACACTTTGTCTTATTAACTTCCGTGTTACCAACGACTTCTATTTTAGTAAGAGGTCTGTGACTGATCCAGACGAGTGACTATACTGCAATGATCAAGGCGTCGTATCTATATAATTGTAGTACCTCCAGTGGCTGTTTTTGTTAGCCACTTTTTACCAGGCCACATCCAGTCTCATATTAAATAATGAGTAAAACGGTTGTTAAAAATATACCTTAATTATAACGGCAGGAACTAAACTAGGCGAGTTGGATAAAATTCGCTAAATTACCATCAATATAATAAGTAAAATTTTTGCATTCATTAATATTGGCCCCTGCCCTGCTGCCCTTCACCCCAATGAAAAGCTCCATACGGCCTGTGTCTAGTACCACTACAGGGTTGTCACTAAGATTTCATGTTGCCGGGTATTTTTTGTTAGTAGCCGGGGAAGTCGCACGCAGTCATGAAGCCCTCCCCCCCCCCCCCCCCCCCCCCAAGACGTTTTTGAAGTGCAACTTCTACCGTCTTCTAAAAGGCATTACCGCCCCAAAAAGCAATCTTCATCAAGAGTAGAGCTATCATTAGCGACTTTCTTAAAGAAAACTACAACATTCTGACAGACTAAAATAATTTGTTATATTCCTAGACTTTCAATCAACTAAACAGGGGCTGTCATTGGGTGATTCCTGGTCACGTGGCCTTGACTAAAATCAAATGTATCCCGATCGAGATACATCACGCAATGTACCCCGCTCGGGATACATTACAGCACGTGATCAAAGCATGGTGGAAGGTGGTGTGACACTGAGGCGGGAAAAACACTGCCAGTTTTCTTTTTCGCGAATGAACACAACAACACAAACACGAAGCCTCAAACTAAAAAGCAACGATTTTTAAAGTCATCCTAGAAGAAACATCAGGACTCTCGGGAAAACAAAACTAACTGTTTCCCTCGGGAACTGACATTAATTAAGTGTATAAAGTTTTTACTTTATGTAAAGGCTCGTTGGAGGGTTTTTTCAATGGCCGCCAAATGGGAATACATGTAAGGTCTGGGTCTGAAAAAGCTGACAGATAGGCACCGGTCACGTTATATCCGCGCAATCTTATCTTCACACAGACAAGACGCATGCTGGCCAGAGAAGTGTTAAATCACAACGATACTTTAGAAATGTTAAAAATGCGGAAAGGACAATCCCTATATGATGCAAATGAATTAACATGCGCTGTAAAATCAATTGTAAACCCAGATTTAGTTATACGTAAGAACGAAACAACTTAGGGAAACAAAGGTAAAACTAATATTACAGATAAATTAACTCACGGAGAAGCGGAAAGAAGAAAGGCGGACGATGAATGTACGAAAAAGCATCGGAAACAAGCGTAACGTACGAAAAATAGAGGGATAAAATACGGCAAAACTTAACTGCACAACTAGTAACGTTAGTGGTCTCGAATTTTGTAACGAAACATCGCTTTTACGAAGAAACTGACCTGCGGGAAAGCGTTTAAAAGACAGGGCTAATGCTTGATGTCAAAACGAGACTCAAGGAGAAGAATGCAAAAGTAAAGCCAATGCTTAACTTCCCTTTTATATATAACTTCTTGAAAGTAGAACTGAGACGATGGGTGACCCGCGGACAATGATCGAACATTTCCCGTTGACCGTGCGTTATTTTATATACTTGATACCTAAAGGTAAATGTGGATCTGGTCACTTAAATGACACAATTTATTAAACATAGCAATCAGTCATAGTCTTCATCTTCAAAGCCTTCATCATAATCCCGAACATCATCAACGTCCGCATCAGGGAGATTTAACGCTCGGATGAAGCCTCAACTTCTTCTGTGATGTCAACGGAGATCTGCTCAGATCTTTCATCATGAACAAAGAGTGCAGATTCCTTTGCAGCTTCTTCGACATGTTCAACACAAAGCCGAAACAAAGGTTGAAACTAGGGAATTTTCGCATCGACAAAGGTGACGGCAGCGAAAACGTCACTTTTATTAAAATTAATTGGCGTTTTTCCAACTTTGTCGTGTTTATTCCAATTTGCTGAAAATATCTAATCTAGGCAAATTTCCCTGGAGTTGATTTCTTGGGACTGCTCAAGTTTAGAAAGAGAAAGAAAAGTTCGTCGTCGCTTGTTTACGTGCTCCATAAAACGTGAAACTGGGCATTTTCACGTCGTAGTCGTGCAGTAATGGCAAAGAAATGTACAAAAAAGCGTGATGCACGTGCAAACTAGTTGTTTTGCTCAATAAACCTATCGCTTTTTTGAAGTTCTCGTTGCCGTCGCGTCGTCGTTTCTCAAACTCCCTACCAATCTCGTTCCCAGAGCATCCGTTAATTTTGTCCAGCGGATGGGGCAACGAACGCTCTGGAAGAATCCAAAACCAGAACCACAAAATCCTGGTTCCGGTTTAACTGCGCCTGCGTGAAATTGTTTACCCATTTGACCAAGAGAAGGTCTCAAATGCAAGGGAAATTTTCCTTACTCGCACATTGCTGCAATTCAGTTTTTCTTCTGTGACCTTTGATGGATGTATTTAGTGAAGAAAGACAAGTAAGGGGACCAAAAGTGTCTATTTATTTAGACGCCGCGAATGAACCAGGGGGGGGGGGAAGCTACTTCCCATACATTCTCTTAAATGAAATCCAAACGATGTTCTCACAACTTGCAAAGCGATCAGCAAGGGTCTTGCCAGCGGATTTGGTACTGATCATGCGCATTACGTCAAAATCCATAGATCAACGGTCTTGAGAAGAAACAAAAACATGGCGGTCGAAGGCGGGACTGTTTCTCACTATTATATTTTGATAATTCACAAATTTATTGATTGTTGTCGCTTTTCAGACATAGTGTGTGGTTTTCTTTTTCTGTTAAACAATTTCCCTCTGCAGAGTTTGGAATATGCAACAAATAGCTCCGTACTGATAAGAACCGCCGAAGAGTTGAGCTATCGAGCAGTGTTTTGCAGAAAACCTTAGGAAAGTTTAAGTCGCTTCAAGGTACAGAGCGTTCAGTAGTAGTTGTGATTTGTTTATTAGGGTCGTTTTCAATTTTAACTTTGGATTCAAGGTGTTGACTGATCGTAATAAACGAAGTGAAATGTTATGAAGTGTGAATGTTTATCTGATGTTTATTCAGTTATGATAGGTAGAGCTGTAAGCTCATATTTATAAAGCTTTCTGAGTATACTTGCTTCCGATAAATTTGACACTTTCTCCAGTAATTTTTATCAGTATCCTTGCCGGGCAAAAACGATGTAACCTATAAATCGATCGAGCGCGTTGTTGTTGGTTAAGTTCTAACGCGGTTGCGTGTTAGTTTCCCCCGCAATTTCAGTACCGAAAGACAACTACGATATGCAAGAAAAACAAAGATGAATGATATTATTTTTTTCAATTTTTAACATTTCTGATTTCCTCTGCCGGTTCGCTTCCTGCTTCTAAAAAGTCTAAAAATATTTACTGTGGGAAAAATGCTGCAATTATCCGCTGACCATCACGCAGGGTGATCGCTTTGCAAGTTGCGAGAACATCGTTTCTCGGTCCCAGACCTCGTCTCTTCCCCCCCCCCCCGGAATGAACATTTGTTAGTCACGACGACACACATTCTTTCGTGCACGGAATGAACACAGGTGTATGCAAATTTGAAAGGTTCAGTGGCATAAATGTATATCATCTCTTTAAAAAAAAAGCATTGGAATGACTTTCAAAAATAAGAAAAAGGAAATTTTGAAAAAAATGTCACTGTAGCCTGATTTCGGAAATTATCGATCGAGGTTAACGTTTTTCTTAACGGTTTCAGGTCGTATGAGATTTATGTGTACACAAGTGGCCTGTCAAAATCAAATCAACATGCTTACTGTTTTTTGATTAGCAAAGAAATTTGCATGTGATGAATACGATTTTATCGGCCAATCAGAGATGGTTTTTTACGGATTCTTCCAGAGGTTAGTGATCCCCATCGCTGTACAAAAGGATCGCGGCCTCTGGGAACGAGATTGACTCCCTACTGACATTTCGCGAACGGAGAGTTCTCGCGCGTGTGTACTAGTACCAAATCTAAGTCAGATGTCTTTTTCCGACATTTTTTAGTTTTTGCACGCGAGTATTTCGAAATTACTTAAACCTGCTGCAGATGAAACTTGCGTTTAGTTTGATGGATAGTCTTTGTGTGTTTCTAAGGTGTGCTCTTTTGGTTTAATTTAACGACGAAAGTAGCCGAGGGCCATGCTCTGAGTAGCCGGGGGAAATCCCCGGCCCCCGCTCCTTAGTGACAATCCTGCCACTAACATATGATGGTGTGAAACAATTAATCCAGAAATAGTAATAAAGGAATAGGGGAAGTGGGTATTTCTCCAGGTATCGTCAAAACAAAATATTCAAAGGATCCAAACAATAGAGTTCCCCTGGGGCCTTTCTTGTTTATTTGTGGTGTTTCTTTTGTTGTACGTGTTCTATGACTCGGCACCAGCAGAAGGAACCGGGGAAATATAGTAATAATAATTTATAATAATTTATTTCTTATTAGGCGCAAATTAACATCTGAATATGATCAAGTGCGCATATATAGCGTTTTCACTCGGCCAGCATCTATGCAAATTTATTGGAAAAAAAGAAAGCGTTTAAATAAGAAAAGAGTTCAACTCCCACAGGACTGGATTGGAACACCAACATGGCCGCCGTTTCATCGTTTTGGAACACCAATACGACCGCCGTGACGTCATTTGAAAACGCCCTATAGGGTTGGTAGCAGAGGATGAGTTTGTTCTTCGTAATAGGCTCAGGAGAATGCCAGCAAGTTAGAGTTTCAGTTGCGCATTCCAGATCGAACCAGTTATTTTGTGACATGGCTTTAGTTTTGTTACGTTGGACTCTCAAGCCGGCTTTTTTACATGCTTCCACCAGAGTTCACTAAACAATTCAGCCGCAGTGTCAACATTATCGTTTCTTAAGGCCGCTTGTAGTTTAGACTGAACTATTTGTGATTCCAGACATTTAACTTACTCTTCAGTTTGGTGTCCCATAATAGTCTATTATATTCAGACAAGGTGCATCCGTTCGAGCAGCTAGAAGAAACTGGGCTGCCGGCTAGAATAGCTTTAACAGCATAAGTCACATGACAGTGATCTGACAAATGTGGCATTAGGGGATTAACAATTAAGTATCGCACATTTTGAAGTATAGCTTTAGAGCCTATGACATAATCCACTACACGGCTGCCATTGTAGTGAAAGCAGGTCTTTTTACCTTCCAGGTCACCAACAATCCTCCCGTTGAAAATTCGCAAATTTAATGCGATGCATATTTCTAATAAGTTTCTGCCCCTGGAGTTTACTGTGTCGGAATCCTGCGAATGCCTAAAGAATTGGGAATCAATTTCGTAATCTTCAGGGACAGGCAAGAGAGTATTATCGTCATTCATTACGACTTCTTGAATATCACCTGTTCTTGCATTATAATCACCTTGTACGATAATGTCACCCTTTTGCGAAAAAGAAAGCATTTCTGCTTCTATTTCCGAAATTAAATTATCATTATTATTTCTTTCATAGCTAGGCGGGCTTAAATAGACTGTTCCTAAGTATATATCATTTTTAAATCCAAAATAATTTCTATCAAGTTTACACTAGATGGTGTTTTTGTTTTCTGTTGGAATGTACGAGACTCCGTTAGCGAGTTTCTGGTTTATGTACAAAGATAAACCCCCAAAAGTACGTTTTCCCGCCTTGTTTCTACATTTGACAAAATGTTTGAAGTTATTAACGGCAAGCTCTCGGAGTCGTAAGTTGAGTGCGACAATGGACCCTTTGCAAAATACAGTCAAATAAAATACAAAAAACATCTTGCTGGATGGCAAACGACGCAGTAGGACCTTGAAAAGAAAGGATATTTGCTTTTTAAATCATGTAACCTGTTTGTTTTTCTTGCTCCTCTGCGTCGTTTGCCATCCAGTTAGGTGTTTTTGTACCACGTGACCGTAATCTGCAAAGGGCCAATTGTGTACGCGAACAACATGCTGAAGTGAATGTATTTGATTGAGTGATGACTTTGTCAGTATTTTAAGAGGTGAGATTCATTAGAAGTGACGCAGGCCACTGAGCTGAAGCTTAATTTGTGGAACTATGTATTGGTGTAAGGTGAGGTGTAAAAACAAGTGAAATATTACAGTAACGGGTATCCTGATATCAGAGTCAGTGTAAAGGGTTGAGACGCACTTTGTTCACGTTCTCCTTGTCAAGAAAAACTAGTTCGTGTTAATTGGAAATATACCAATAGTCGTTTCGCGAAGAGAGGGTTTTTCGAGACTTAAATAGCTGGTAAGTTTTCCAATTATAACACGACTAGGAAAAACTTATCTAAGAAAAGGTGCTCACGTAGCTGCACCTTTATAACCAAAATATGTCGAAATGACTTACATGCGGTATGTTTGATTTCCAACTATACATATCAGTATTGGCAAGGTAAAATGAAAATGACTCTTTTATCCTTATGAGCTTCTATGTCGTTATGGCGAGTTTCAGTAAATTTTCATCGAGTTTGCACTTAGCTACTACCAGTTAAAGCGGCTAGTGCTGGAGTGCGCAGTACCTCAACTACAGAAACTTCCTTACGAAGCCTTTCAAAAACTCATTGATAATTCATAAAAATACAAAATAAACTAATGCTTAATGAGCTTTAAATGTGTAAAACACTGTTATGTTTTAAACTGAGATTTTCTCTAAAGATTACTCAAAAAATAAACAGACCTAAGACAGAGGTTTTTAAAGTTGTTTGATAATTCACAGTTCACGTGTTGTATTACGATTAAAATACTCTTAGTGCTTAACATTAAGAAAGAAGCCAAAAAGACAATAACTAAATACAAACAGGGAACGACAGGTTTTGGCCAGGAAAAAAAGACTTCTCCTAGCAAAGGTAAGATCATCCCGCGAGCAGAGCCTCCTCCTTTTGTCTTTTTGAGTGAGGAGTAGAAAAGGAGATTCTACCTGAATCACGTCAAACCTTTGAGGTCGCCGCAGCCCGAACTTAAGGACTGGTCAATCTTTTGTCAAACAGGTTTATTCGAGTGCGAGTACCTGCTATTTGATAAACCGATGGTCACAACCGAGCCCGCAGTAGCAAGTGCTCCGCTATTAGATCTAAACTATATCCTAGCAACATGCCGCACATTTTCAACAAAGATCTTATTCGATTCATGCCGAGTCTTCCTCAAGCACTTTTTTTTCTCACCCTGCGAGCAGAGCCTTCTTTTGTCTTCTTGAGTGACGAGGAGAAAAGGAGCCTCTGTCTGAATCACATCAAACCTTTGCGGGCGCCGCAGCTCAAACTTCTGGACTAGTCAATCTTGTTCTCTCTCGTCAAACCGTTTTTTTCGATTGCAAGCATCCGTTTTTCGATAAACCGATGGTCTTAACCGACCAGCCGAAGCAACATGCCGTGCATACTCAACAAAGATCTTACTCGATTCATGCAGAGTCTTTCTCTAGTACGCCAAAATTGAGCAAGCGATCGAGAGAAAGGCTCTGCAGGATGAGCAAAGACAAGCTAACCTTGCAGACACAGTTTACTGACGATCATAGGGCAATATCTTAAAACATAAACTAAATGAAATTTGAGGAAAAGAAGTGAAAAACTGAAAACTTACCAGGCTGTCGTGCAAGCTCCCTCAAATCCTGATCTGCCTGGAAAGGCATAAAAGGTAGAAAATTATAGTTACTGAATAGCATACAGACACCTTCATTGCGAGTCAGAGTCAGAAAGACTTTGTTATCACGAGGAACTAAGAGGTTTTACAGATCTGGGTAGTGCTTCTTATTAGATGGAAATTTGCTTCAACCGATCAGGAGCACTACCCAGATCTGGATAGAAACACGTCATCACTCATCAGTATGGCGTACAGCATCGGTCCACTCGTTTTTCCAGACGTCATTTCGCAGGGGGTCCAATGGTGGCGTCGTGAAATGTCGGCCGTTTTCTCATAACACCCAATAGAAATGTTAGTACTTTCATTATTAATAGAGAGGAGAAGTCGTTACGTCACGTTCCCATGGTAGCAAAATTTCTGGATGAATTCGCACTGTTTCAAACTTAATCGACCTTATTCAATTTCATTTAATTTGTCAAACGTTAGAGAAATTTTCTGGAGTTGAATCCGAAAGGACCGTATTTCAGTTTAGGAAAAGAAAAGATAAAGAAAAAAATTATATGTGTTGTGTTTACCTAGTTCATAACGTAAGCCCGTGAAAATAGGAAGTTTCATGTC
This sequence comes from Porites divaricata, assembly GCA_038088405.1. Taxonomy (NCBI): domain Eukaryota; kingdom Metazoa; phylum Cnidaria; class Anthozoa; order Scleractinia; family Poritidae; genus Porites; species Porites divaricata. Next base: position 62,730,856 of record JBBMOI010000001.1, on the reverse strand, counting down.
GCAGTCGTGCAACGGCGGCTAAGAAATGTACAAAAACAGTGTGATGCATGTGCAAAGTCAGTGTTGTTTTGCTAAATAAACTTATTGCTTCTTAACTGTTCTCGTTGCTGTCGCCGTCGTCGTTGCTTGAACTCTCTATTGTTGTGAGCCAGACATTTTGCTTGCATGGTAACGTGACGTCACACTTCTCCTCTCTATTAAGAGGAAAGTCTTGATTCTCATGATGTCACACTTCTCCTCTCTATTAAGAGGAAAGTCTTGATTCTCATGATGTCACACTTCTACTCTCTATTAAGAGGAAAGTCTTGATTCTCATGATGTCACACTTCTCCTCTCTATTAAGAGGAAAGTCTTGATTCTCATGATGTCACACTTCTACTCTCTATTAAGAGGAAAGTCTTCATTCTCATGATGTCACACTTCTCCTCTCTATTAAGGGGAATGTCTTGATTCTCATGATGTCACACTTCTCCTCTCTATTAAGAGGAAAGTCTTGATTCTCATGACGTCACACTTCTCCTCTCTATTAAGAGGAAAGTCTTGATTCTCATGACGTCACACTTCTACTCTCTATTAAGAGGAAAGTCTTGATTCTCATGACGTCACACTTCTACTCTCTATTAAGAGGAAAGTCTTGATTCTCATGACGTCACACTTCTACTCTCTATTAAGAGGAAAGTCTTGATTCTCATGACGTCACACTTCTACTCTCTATTAAGAGGAAAGTCTTGATTCTCTTTCAAATGGTATGATTTTAATTTTAATACCTGCAACAATTCGAATAAACTTTCTCATTGCTTGGACAGGCAAAAATTCTACAAGAAACAGCTTACAAGTACAGTGTATCTTGAGCAATCTGCTCGTTTGCTCTAAAGTTGCAATACAAAGGGTTGGTTATTTTAACGGAGTCTTACTTTGGCTGCGTTTTAAGAAATAATGGAATCTCCAGATAAATGCTTTCTAGTCTACACTATATGGTTTCATAAAATTGTTCACGATAAACGGTGTTTAGTAGATAATAGCGTTTGGCAAACTGAAAATTACTTAGAACGTGGTACTGGTGGATTTGTTAAACATTGGCTATAAACTCCGTTAAATAACTGACCCAGAATTTTTCAGCTGACAGGAGATTTGAACAGATGAAATGCTCAAACTTAAAATGATAAGTTATACTTACCGAGCGGGGCCTTTGGTGGAAGGGCAAAGTTAAGTGAAATTTACACAACAGACCCGTTCTGTCTGTGCGTGTCAAGGTGTTTCGAAATTCCACTTGTGCTGGGTTTCCGTCATCAACGAGACGGACTCGCAATTCAGCCTTAAACGGAATATCGTCTTCTAATAACCTGTGAGAGAGAAACATGCATAATGTACTGCCGCGTAATCCTTGTAACCTTAACAAGAGGTCCTGACTAGAGGCGCTTACCACTAGACATAACTGTCCAGTCACCGGAGAGAATTCGACTATTAATCACGACTGTTCAGATCAGTCTGTTCTCAAAAAGTACGCACAGTGATGGACGTTCCGCCATTTTGTACTGATCTACCAAAACAACTCAAACTCTTATCAGGGTTTCTCGGTTGCTGTCCATTTTTTGTGAATTTACGCTGCAATATTGACGTCATTTTCTGGATATCGTAAACATCTTCCAAAGCTGGTCGTTTGAATTTGAGCCAAGCAGAAACGGGGAAATATTTCCAATAAGTAATCAATGAGCTTACCTGAGATAAATGCTATTTACGTCCTCCTCATTAAATGGGCGTATTCCTCCTGACAAAGACACAAATGCTTTGTCACCGTCCTCTCCAGGTATCATATATTTCATCGAACTGCTATCAGCAAACCGCGTTACGCCTTTGTTTTCAAGGTCTTGTATCACCCCTTGTTTAAGGTGAGCAGAGCAACAAATAAGGGACAAAATGTTTGGAATATCTGGACGAAAGTAAGCGACGAAACTTGCTGCTCGGGATGGCGTTCTAGTGAAACGGGTAAAGTAATTTAAGATTCCCAGGCCATAAGCTCTGACGGTTTTTTCACGCCGCTCAAGGCCAAACGAATATCTAGAACCAAAAAATCGAAAATTAGTGTAAAGCAGGGTGGGTGCATTGTTACGAGCCTTAAAATGGCAACGGTCAAATCTTGGATTATTCTACGTAAATCACTGAGCCCAAGGAAAAGTTTCCAGTCGACTGAAATGGAAAAACGTGCTTTTCTACTTTTTGAGTTGATATTTTTTGCTAACCAATTGACAGGCAGGAAGCATGGTAGTTAAAATCTCCTGGCATGGGTAATGTTTAAAAATTGCTTAAAAAGAAGTACTAGCATTTTTGTTAATTACTTGGACACATTTTAGGAACCCAAAGGTGCGTTTTGGCCGACCCACCAACTGGATCCTACGAAGTTGTTAAGCCCTGCCACTGCTTCGCATCATCCAACTTCGTTGGATAGGGCCTTGCGTACGTAGAAAAAGTGAATTCTGAGCTACTTATTTACAAGAAATGTGAAGCACAAGCGAAGAGGTATTGCTTACTTAACAATAATCAGGGTCTGGAAGGGTATTTTCGGGATCCGGGATTTGGAAAAAACACAAAATATCTTAAAGGGAACGGGATTTCACCACTACCCCGGAAGCGGGATTCATCAAAATTTGGGCGGAGGATGCGAGATTTTTTTGCCTGTCAGGAATTCGGGAAATTGCACGTTCTAACAGTAAATGCGAATCAGCCAGCCAGTGTTCAGTGGTGTGTCCTATAATCAAAGCAACAGAGCGGACAGACCGGATGCCAGGAAAGTGCACTTATTTATTCATTTACCAGCTTTTCTGGACACAAGCCTACCCAGAGGGAATGTGCACGAACGGGGTGAGGTGCCATCCCTACCCAATCCCACAACCCGTAAAGGTTGGCCACACCACCGGGGTCTACGACCCCTACTCTTTTCGAATGGTGATGTCGGTTCTTTTACGTCCCACAAGAACAAATCAGAGAAAGTGCTGTGAGGCGGGAGAAGACTAGAAAGTCTAACCATTTGCAGATGTTATTACAAAGGCAGCACTTTCTTCTCAGATATTTAAAGACCCTGAGTGTTGGTCCGGCCGGGGTTTGAACTCGCGACCTCCCGCTCGGCAGACCGGAGCTCTCCCAACTGAGCTAAAAATCTTATGGAGAAATTATTTGATCAGTTAAACTTAAGATATGGCGAACAGTAAAATGATCCCAGCTCTGTTCCCTTGAATCAGACAGTCATAGTTTTAGTCAGTCCTATATTCTTGCGGCCACAGACGACGGCTCCAGTCGTTCAAAAGCCCAAAGAAAAGTGAGCAGGAAAGAAAAGCGAGGGAGTCAGGACTGGGAAAGAGAGTGAGAAGAAACCCTCCCCTCTCCCTCTTCGCTTCTTCCTCTCCTGTTTTCCCTCCGCTTCATCACACTAAGATATAATTCAAAATATCAATCAAGAGGGCCAATGTACATCTTACACTTATTCGCTTTTGCAACAATTGGAATGTTTTAACTTGTGTATTTCAGTTCGAAAGAAAAAAAAACGGGATTCGGGAGAGCAATGAAAAAAGTGCGGGAAGCGAGATTTTCGTGGAATAGGAGAGGGAATGCGAGATCAGCACCCCCTCCCCACCCCCCTTCCAGACCATGAACGATGCAAACAAAGTTGAACTGAGCGTTCGCTCATTCAACATAAGGCCATCGCATGCCTGAACAAAAGAAATGCCTGGCGATGTTGAATGCTAAGTTTGAACGTTTAACTAGACCTAGCAACATCAGCACCATTCAACATGGTGTTCAAACAGCTCCAAAACTATTGTATCCAGTAACGTTGACTGAAAATTAATCAACATTTTGGATTGAAAAGGGTTAAACCGTCCACCTATCTGGTAAATACTAAATATACTTATGATTTTTGTAAGTTTATTTACCCAGAAAATCGTTGGACTTGGATCCTAACAAAATTCCCGTCAAACTCTGCAGGTTTCACAAGATCAGTGAGTTCAACCCATTCCTTTTTGTCCTCCTCGCAATTCAGGAAAAACACTCTAACACTGCACTTAGCGAGATATGGTTTAAAGCCTTGCCGGTCTCTAAGAGAAACTGGTAGCTGAATGGTTACAGGCCTAAAGAACTGGACAACCTCAAAGCATTTAATTCGCAGAATAGGTCCAAGAAATACACCTTCCTCTTCAAATTCTTCATTTGGAACTTCTTGCACCTGTACCATTCAAAAGAGTAATCATCAACAGTTAATTTCATGTATTCTTTTAGGCCTTAAAATTGACGTAGGTTCCCCATAAGTTAAATAAAAACGTACTTAAAGTAACAAAACGATCTCTTCAATACCCAGTAGACGATTTTTCAGTCAAGAGCCTTTAGACTGGCCAATATTAGATCACCATGTTTGAAATTTTATTTGCCTGCATATCAAAAATGGACCCTTTCAATAACACCAACCTTTAACACCAGGGTAAACGATGACTCGGGCGCAACAGCATTCTCAGGGATTGAAACCGTCACGCCTGGATAATCAGGATGACTGAATAAACCGCCAGTAGATATGATGTTGAAAGTTTGAGAAGATTTGAGACGGCAAACCACTGCATATGTTGAGCACTCATATACATCAGCTTGAGCAATGGGAAAGAAAAGGTCTGGTATATCCTGAGACGGGCGCTCATCCTCGATATCTGTTACCGATATTAAATACAAGTAAAATGTAACTATCATATGCACTTTCTTTGACTTCCTTTGACTTCCTTTGTCATCCAAAAAAGACTGACATTATAGAAATCAAGACTGAAAAAAAAAAACAGCAAGCTTCAGACCGAGAGCGCAAGAGGAACTGCAACACTTAATAACACTATATATCTTCAAAAGAAAAAAGCAAACCCTTCAGAAATACGGAAGACGTGCACCGCATCCTGCCTACAGGAAACAGGGTCTGCCAAACGGTTATCTATAGTTGCTATGAGTCTACTACATAGAGAAAATTTCTATACCTTGGCGACAGCGTAAGTCCTTGGTTCCACTCACGTCTTCCCATTCATTGGTCTTCTTGTTGATCTGCCTTTTTATCACCACTTCGTAACCCAGTAGGTCCGGTGCACTGTGAGAAAGCGACAAAGTCACCATGGCATTGAATTGCAGGCGCTGGCCATCGTGGGAAGATAGTTCAATAACATTGCTGACAATGGCCTCGTGTTCCTGCAGTGGGGGTGAGCAGACACTGGATTTCCATCTGTAGACCACTATTGACGTAGGCTCAGACACAGCATTAGGAGGGAATATAAGATGGACAGCCCCCAGTTTGAGGGCCCAGCGAGTACCTTCACTTGTCAACATTTCTCTGCAAGGAGCCAAAATTTTAATAGGCGGTTGTTTTCAAAACATAACTAAAAGTAAAAAGTAAGTAAAATAAGTAAAATCTACAATAAATGAAGAACATAATTTGTAAAGCTTTCTTTTGGGGGGAAGGGGTGGGGGGATTGGGGGATAGAGAGTGGACAATAATGGTTTTGCTCCGCGCAGTGCAGGGGTCAATACAAGGCGTCTTCTTTACGACGAGTTCAAGGCAAAGAAAATCGTCGTACTAGAATATAAATAATTTTTTATTATAATATAATGTTAACTATATTATTCAACATCAACTCTTAGGGTATCCTGATTTTGGAGGATAAAAGCAGCTACTCTTAGCGTTCAGCAAAGAAACTAAACAAAGTCTGTCGTTGTTGAATTTCAAACAATTCTCTACTTAAAAAAGAAACATTTAGTAAGTTTTGACTGCGACGTTCAGTCGAATGCTTGCCCGCGACGTATGATTATGCTTACTGTTACGGTTAGCGAAACACTTTACAAAGGGGTTTTTTAATGTGACTATACTCAGATCATATTTTAAAGAAAAAAATATTCATACTGAAAAGAACGTAGTTGTACTCCTAACAAGTTTCGCACATGCTGAAAATTCGCGAACGAAGAATTAAAACGCCGGATAAAATATAGACTTTTTGCCCTTTAAGCAAAACTTATGTTGTAGATGTAGAGTGCACACGATGAACTTAACCCGTGCAAAAAATAAAAGACATTAAAAACATTAGGCCCCCTCCACACGTATCCAAGTCTGAGAGAGCAGACGCATTTTTCGGCTCTTTGAAAAAGAATCTTTTTTCGTGAAATTAGTCTTCCGGCTACAGATATATTAAACTGATAACAGAATTAAACACGCACTAAAACGCAACCTTTTAAATAACGGTCTTCAGAGAGGAAAGGTCTATTTCCCCGATCAGAGGTTGACAAGCAACGCTTCAAAGCTACCTGTACACAAATGTACTTTGTAAGTAACTTTTATTCAAACAGTACTTACTCTGTAATGACACTTCTGCTTTCGCCGACGTAAGTATTGTCTTCAAGTTCAGTTTCATCTTCAGGCTCTACTACAACCTCTTCTTTAGCGGCTTTCACAGGTAACACAGTCTTGACCACTTTTTCATCTTTGCCAGCTTTCGAAAGCATTCCAGTTTCAGCAGTTTGTTTGAACGAGGGCGTACTCTTTCCTCCTTGTGGGATATAAGATGCAAGGGTAAGACAAATTAGGATAAACCTGAAGATGTCTGTATGTCTACGTATACAGTATACCAGAAAGCTTTTTATGGCCACACAAGAAAGCTGTTCTGTTTTATTAAAAACGGAATTCGACATCACTGGAACAAACAGCCTGCGTGCAGACGTGTCCCTCTTTTCTTTGTTGCACGCGGAAAAGTAAGGCAGCCTTCATACTTGGTGCCCGAGTACTGTACACCCTGGACACTAATATGAACACATTAATGTCGTGTCCTATCTAATAAACGGGTACAGTTATAAAAAGCAACAGGGGTCCACAGAAGAAGTTGTTACATTCAAAATAACTCAGCTTGCATCTGCTCACGTAAGGCAGTAAACCTAACTACAGTGGTAATCAGACATTTGTACGTTACGTCAGCCCAAAATTAAAAGCGTCTTTCATATGATGTGAAGCATTATGCAGATTTCGGAAGCTGTTATCCACCTAAAATCCTCGTCGATCTGCAAAATTGTTCTCAACTTACTCACCCTCATTCAATAATCAGGGGCACCCAATGACTGCTTTCTGTAAAATATCTGTTCGGAGAAGCAAAAATTGCCTAATATTTTCTATAACTAAAGGAAGGGCAAAAATTTCAGGATGACCACTCCATACATTTACAATCATGATTTTCGAAGCGGCTTATCTAATAAATTCCCCACGAATTTCTAAAGCTTAATTTCGCGCATTTCACTCCGCAGGTTAAGCAATTTTTCGTAGAAAAAGGAAACCTAAACTTTTCGGATTCGAAAATGTGATGGAGAGAAATTCTTACTTCGTAAAACTTTAAATTGCACCTAAAACTGTCGATAAAATAATAATGAAGCCCTTGTACTTTCGAAAAGGCTCAAGTTGAACTAGGATGACCGAACTAGCCTGCGTAGCAGGCGTCGAAAAAGGTAGGGGATAGGGAGGAATGGAAAAAGGGAAGGGGGGATTGAGGGGAGTTGGTCAGGGGCTCCCTTCTCTTTTCCCCGCTTTTGCACTTTTCTCCCTCCCCTTTCTGCGCCTGCCACGTAGGCTACACCGAACAGATTCAAATTCTGTAGCGCCGATTGCTAAAGATCTAAAAGTACTCGGGATAGCCTAGAAAGTGTTTTCAATGTATGTGGAAGGAAACCGTTGTTGGGTGCCCCTGAGTAATTGCTAAATGGTCCATTCGAAGTAGTCTCTTTTGCTGGAAGACATTATTAGATCCTGTTAAGTTATCTGGGAACATTTATTTGCGTAAATTACAACCGCAAACCACACGAGGCCTGTTTTGAACAGCAATAACCGTCATTCTACTCGATAACTGACTGTTGAAATACAGACTGTTAATAGGCTCTCACTTAATATCGCCCCAATGACATTAAAAGAAAGATAACGTCGAAAAACAATTGCACAAAAGAACTAATTTTTTCTCAAGTCTACATTTCAATTAGCCTGAAATTCAGACGATTTTAAAATACTTTAGTTTTCTTTCTGCTGCTGAAAGGAGAAAACAACTCGAAGTAATCTTCTGAAATTCAGGCTACATTTTAATTTGCTTGCCATGCAAAATGCTACCGGACAAAATATCTACATTCTGTAACAACGTTTGTTCATAAATATCTTCTTTAGCCTTGTCAAAAAACATTTCCCTTCCTCTTCTAAATGACAATAAACAGAGGTCATCGGTGGGCGGGGGGAAAGGGGTGTGCTGAGAAAAACTGGTAACGTTTTGTTGCGAGAAAGGATGGCATGTTCTTGTTGGGAAGTAAAAAGAATTTTAACTACACGCAGATACCACAGTGAGTAGTTTCATCTGAAATTATTAACAACTAACTACACAAAGTATGCAGGAAGGTTTCGTTTGGTCATTTTCAATTTTGCTCGAGCCTTATTAAAAACAAAGACAAAAATAATGGCACCACTTAAATTGAAATATTTCCATCTATGACTGATAAATGTACAATTCTAACAAATTGTCTTATTGATGACAATTTCATTGAAAATTATCCCCACACCCACCTGTAATAACAGAACTAGTCATTCCCTCGATATCCATAGATAAAGGATTACCCCTCAAATCCAGAATCTCAGGCTGGTTCAGCTTCTGTATACTGGTAGGTAAACTAACCAACTGGTTGTTACTCACATCCAGCCACCTCAGCTCCTTTAAGTCACCAATCTCAGATGGCAGTTCTGTAAGTTTGTTCCTAGACAAGTCCAGCTCCTCAAGCTGGTTCAGCTTCTGTATACTGGTAGGTAAACTAACCAACTGGTTGTTACTCACATCCAGCCTCCTCAGCTCCTTTAAGTCAACAATCTCAGATGGCAGTTCTGTAAGTTTGTTCCTAGACAAGTCCAGCTCCTCAAGCTGGTTCAGCTTCTGTATACTGGTAGGTAAACTAACCAACTGGTTGTTACTCACATCCAGCCTCCTCAGCTCCTTTAAGTCAACAATCTCAGATGGCAGTTCTGTAAGTTTGTTATCAAACAAGTACAGCACTTCAAGCTGGTTCAGCTTCTGTATTCTGGTAGGTAAACTAACCAACTGGTTCCAACTCACATTCAGCTTCCTCAGCTCCTTTAAGTCACCAATCTCAGATGGCAGTTCTGTAAGTTTGTTGTTAGACAAGTCCAGCTCCTCAAGCTGGTTCAGCTTCTGTATACTGGTAGGTAAACTAACCAACTGGTTCCAGTTCACAACCAGCCTCCTCAGCTCCTTTAAGTCACCAATCTCAGATGGCAGTTCTGTAAGTTTGTTCCTAGACAAGTCCAGCTCCTCAAGCTGGTTCAGCTTCTGTATACTGGTAGGTAAACTAACCAACTGGTTGTTACTCACATCCAGCCTCCTCAGCTCCTTTAAGTCAACAATCTCAGATGGCAGTTCTGTAAGTTTGTTATCAAACAAGTACAGCACTTCAAGCTGGTTCAGCTTCTGTATTCTGGTAGGTAAACTAACCAACTGGTTCCAACTCACATTCAGCTTCCTCAGCTCCTTTAAGTCACCAATCTCAGATGGCAGTTCTGTAAGTTTGTTGTTAGACAAGTCCAGCTCCTCAAGCTGGTTCAGCTTCTGTATACTGGTAGGTAAACTAACCAACTGGTTCCAGTTCACAACCAGCCTCCTCAGCTCCTTTAAGTCACCAATCTCAGATGGCAGTACTGTAAGTTTGTTACGCTCCAAGTGCAGCTCCTCAAGCTGGTTCAGCTTCTGTATTCTGGTAGGTAAACTAACCAACTGGTTCCAGCTCACATCGAGCCTCCTCAGCTCCTTTAAGTCACCAATCTCAGATGGCAGTACTGCAGTAAATTTGTTATGCTCCAAGTGCAGCTCCTCAAGCTGGTTCAGCTTCTGTATTCTGGTAGGTAAACTAACCAACTGGTTCCAGCTCACATCCAGCATCCTCAGCTCCTTTAAGTCACCAATCTCAGAAGGCAGTTCTGTGAGTCTGTTTATTTGCAAGTAGAGTCTGACAACATTTTTCAGCTTGTTAATACTTGTTGGTAATTCAGTCAGGTTATTGTTGTTCAGTTTGAGTTCCTCCACTTCAGTCAGTTCAGTGACTGCATCAGGAATCCTGGAGAGTCCTTTTGTCCTTAGATCCAAACTTACTACTCCACCTCCATCTTTAACATAAGCTTTTAATTCTGCACTGGAATAATCCTCCATGTTTCAAAATATTAAATAAAAGTATCCTTGTCCTTTCTTTGTAATCTAAAATGAAAATAATAAAAATAGTAATTAGCAAATTAATTAACGTTATTATTGATCACACCTGACAGTGTATCTTAAATAGGTGAACTTTAAGAACAGAAAGGAAATTAAAGCAATCTTAAGGTTCAGAAAGTGCGCATACGTGTAAAATAAACGTCTTTGTAAGACAACATTATTCGTCATATTATTTTACTCAAAATATTTCTCCGTTTCTGATTGGCTCAAGTCCCCAGCCCAACTCTTCACAACCAGCTGGCATTGACCAAGGGCCTATCTGCACTAGCAAAAACGCTGTCTTAAGCAAATTTTTAGTCATCACCAATGCTTTACAAATGCAGATGGTTTGTCACGATTTTACAAATTTGCCTCAAGTTAATTACTAGACGAAAACATCTAAAAAATGAAAACATGACTTTTTTCTATCAATCATTTGTTGTAAAGCCATTATGAGCCCTGCAAAGGGCTGAAAATTTTTTTTTCTTACAGAACAGGTCCCCCCCCCCCTCCCATATCACAGGGTCTAGATGACCGCCCCTCCCCCCTTATCTGAAGGTCGGGATCCGCCACTGATTCTTCCCATTAAGTTGACAGATGTGACGGGCTGTAAGTTAATAGTTTTCAGTGCGAATCAATTTTTCAAAACCAAAATTGTCACGATGCATGCAAGTTTCAGTTTAGATGTTTCAAAGACAATTCCAAATTATGGAATGGTCCCAACTTTCACAACATTGCAATGCAATGATGTCAATGATGTCAATTGTAGAGCAGAGCTAGTCAGAGACCATCAATTAACATAAAGGACAAGGTCTGGCAAACAATTTTTGTTAGTGACATCCTCCAAGCCTGCATGCAGATGTCTGCTATTTCCTTTGTTGCATGTGAAAAAAAAAAAAGGTGGAAAAGGGAAACTTTTCTGCATGCAAAAAAAGGAAATAGGAGATGTGTGCACCCAGGTAACATTGAAGTGGCCATTCACCTCTTAGGCATTTCCCACTGAAATAAACTTTTTTATTGAAAGCTTTTGCGATAAGGTTATATCATATAGTTTTCTGCTTATCCTTTCTTAAAATGTTTGTTATTAATCTACCCACCAAGATGTGTGATAGGTACTGTAGTGTTCACCAATAAGTACGTCGTGCGTGCCTATGATATATTGTAATCCGCAAAGCACTGTGGGTTTGTTGTTGGGATTGGCGGCCATCTTGCGAAGCATGGCGAGGTATTAAAGTGTGTTGGGTTTTCGACTTAAAATCGAGTGTGTCGTTTTGCCATCCACCCACAAATACTACAGGTACTGTAATTACCTAAATTTAGCTCATGTAATACTTTCCTTTTAAAATAAACCTTTTTTCATTTATCTACTTAGAGCCTCCTTTACATTGCACAGGTTTCTGTTTTTCTTTTTTCAAAAGGCATTCCGTTTACTATGTAACATCTATATCTGCAGGAGGTTACAGCTAAGTTGACATCAACTTGAAAGAGGTATTTATATCTCATTAACTTTTTATAGGCAAATCAAACACGACATCTTTGAATTATCTCGTACATTAATAAGAATAAATACAGCTGTTACTGCTTTCTTGAGCTTCCAAGACTTTTTCATATGATTCACTATTTTTACTTTTGTTTCTGCCCCAAAACTTTCTGGCTGCCTGGGACAGGAATAATTAAAAACATGAAAGCTTCCTAGAGAGTTACCTCTTCTACAGCAATCTTTTGAAACCAGTTTGAATAAAGACACTTTGTACTAGCCGTCAATGCCACGAACTATTCATTTCAGTTTTTTTGGAAGTTATCCACATAGCCTTACAGTGTTACTACTGTAATCGGGGCCACTTCAGATAAAGTTGACCGATCAGATTAAAGGAAAATAACAATACATTCCAAGAAAGTTAGTTGTGGGCCAATCAGCAGCTCATAAAAAACAATATATAAGTCACTCAAAGCACAGAATTTAATTTTGATAGCAAAATGTATCCCCAGACAATGTTTTCATTCTAGTACTTCAGAGCAGGGTTTGGAGCAATTTTATAGTGCTTCTAAAACTAAAAAGTACCTTTTAAAGAATAGCATGATTAATTTGGCAATCAGCTTTTGTTTTAAGAATTAGCAAGCATTAAATTTACTTGTCCCAAAAATTCAAACTGGAGTCTCCTTCTACCTGATACTAATTTATTTTTGAAATTCCAAAACAATTTCACAGCTGAATTTTGAGCGACTTTTAGTTATAGACTTCTGCTCCAACAATTTTTCTGAAATTCCTCTGGCATATATTTTATTATGTCAAATTAAAGCCGATACCAGAAATTTCAGTAAAAAATATCAGCAAATTTTTTTACTAGGCGCGATTTTCTTTGAACAGTAAGGTCCTTTTAAGTGCTAATTTAGTAAAGTATATTTAACCATAAATGAAATCGGAGTACGTATTTCGTACTATTGCCGAATTAATGATATTATCTGTTGTCCTTGCAAAAATTCTCAGCCATCACATTATAAACGAGAAAGTTATGATGAAAACTTTGTCAAAGCTAAATGCCCCTGTATTAATGACGGAGCCACCTTAACTGAAAATGAACTTCAATTAATTTTGTCCTCTAACTTTTGTAATGAGCAATTTTACAACCGTCAAATGTGAGATGATTTTTCCAAGAAAGCTTAATTATTAAGCCTAATGGTAAATCCAAAGAGTGCTTTGTGCATTTTGATAAGGTTGTTACAAATTTCTTATAAATAAATTATTATTGATGCTGCTTACTAGATTAGTAAATTACTAGAAAATGGAAGTTGAGTGAGTGGAGAATTTGCACACTTTTTATGCCCCACCATGGATAGCCTGTACATGTGTAGCTGGCGGGATTAGTGTGGGAGTGCTGTATTGTTTTGGCAGCAGAGCTGCGAAAAGAGTGGGTATTCAAGTCAATTTGAAGTCCTGCCTGCCACAATTCTTGGGTATTTTGAATACTAGTCCGCACCAGCTGGATTACAGAGTTTCTAAGTGGCTGAGAAGTGATAAAATGCCAATCAAATGATAGTTAAGAGTGACGGTCAGGAAAAATCGACCAAAATAATCTTAATTTCGTGGCAAGAGTTGAAAAATCAGTTTCTTTCATTTCTTGTTCATAAATAGCTTTTAGGTAGATAAGTAACTTAATGTAGATTGTTCCTAACAAAAGCCTTTAATTTGTGAGAAAAATTAGAAAATGGGTTTTCGATGTTGGAGTCTCAGACTGCCCTAATTTTTAACCTGAAATTCGCTAACATCAACTTTCCTCGCGTTCGCAAAGGAAGCCGCGTGGAAAAATTTGAACACTTTCCATGATCAGAAAAATTATTTTTCTTTTACTAAAAGATACTTTCAGGGCAACAGCGAAGCTCGCCGTGCTGAAATAATTCAAAAATGAGGGATAGGTTTTCAGGATAACAAAAACTTAAGTTCATTACTCATTTTCGACTGCGAATAACGAGCCTTTAGGTTGTAAACATCTACTTTTGTGCGTTTCGAAATTGAAAGTGTTTACACAATGAAAATTCCGTAACTCCGATGGTGTCTTACAAAGTTTTCCTTCAATAACCCAAGCCAATTCCCAGGTATGTTTTAAATGAATGTGTAGATGTGTGATGTATTAATAACATGGAGAGAATTCGGAGTTTTTCCACATGTTAAATATTGCATACTTCGTGTAGGTTTTCCCACTGCAAAGTTGCTTTTTTCAATCAAAACGTGGGCCGGGTAAAAAGTTGAAACTGGGTCAATTTTAGCCATTTTAAAACAACTGAACCCTACCAGCCGGTGACTCTGCGTGACAATCCGTTCCGTCACTGCACGTGCCATGACGTATGTTTGAAGAGACGGAGCCATCAAGAATGACAGTCACGGAATCACGGGAGTAACGCAACGCAATTCTTGAAAAGAGTAGTCAGAGTAACATTTCGATACTGACAGTATTTTGAAGAAGAAAAAATCAAACGCGCTAGTATTCTGGTTCTCACTTTTTATCGAACAATAAGGGCTTTAACAATGGTTATTCGCTAAGGATGACGGAACAGGAAGATATTTCGTCTTGTTTCTTCACTATATTTTCGATACTTTCGTTTGGAGGCTGCCTTCAGGAACCCAAGCTAATTCTCAGGTATGTTTTAGATAAATGTCCAAATGTGTGAATAAGCGAGGACTGGGAAAATTTGGAGCTATACCACATGAAGAGTAATGCCACAGAAACAACTACTAAATTCAACTTTTTACAGGTTTTTATCACCGTAAAAACCTGTTCTTCGTTTTTAGCTATTTTGAAAAAATAGCTCATATATGTCAGTGGTGTGAGTATGTATCTTTGTATGTTGGGATGTTTGTTCCCAGAGCCAATAAGGTTGAAGGTACTATGAGTTGATGCTTAGGAACCAATGAGATCTTGGCATCTATTTAAACATGACATTGGTAAAGGTCGAACAAGAGCACTTTGAGACCACCATCTTGATTCTTCACAATTATTTTGTCTTTTATTACGGCTACAGATGTTTGGAAGCGTTACATAAAATATCTTCATGATTTAAACACTGCGAACAGTGATGCAGCTGTTTAAGGATTCATATTTTAGTGTGGATGCTGCTTTAATTCAAGACATTTGTGACCGATTCGGCTATCGCGAACGGTACAATGCACGTATTTATAAGTTGTATTTTACCTGCTTCCAGTACAGGTAGAGTATAACAGATGATATAATTTCATAGCTCTTCCAATTGCAATGAAACAATAATTGATATTTAGATAAGAACTTTAATTCGAAAAGTATGCGGCGTATAAATTGTGGTTTTAGATGTTTGAAAGGCAGCCTATTTTTTTGGAATTTGTTTCGAGTATTGTTAACCCTGCAAACAAGCTTTATTCTCTCGCTTACAAAGTTCAACAGACCTTTTTCGTTCCGGCAATTAAGACATGAATAAGTGAACAACATGATACATCCTTCCTGCTTACTAAGTATATAGTTATTGAAACGTATTTTATTTAGTAAAGATGCGTAACTTATAAGTGGAAACGGTAGCAGTCAGGGAATTAAAATTTGGAAGAAGCTAGTTGACAAAATAATTACATATTAATTGTTTTAAAGAGTGGAATAACATGATACGAGTAGAAAGTTATTTCGGCAGTTTGATAATTTTCGTGGAAGTTAATAAATGTTAGGCCATATCAACCTTGACATTGCATGAAGCATAATTTAATTGCAGATGTTGTAATGAAGCCAAGCTAATTTTTTAAAATTGTTTGAAAATTTTTCTAGTAAACAATTTACGTTTTTTTACGTACGAATTGTAAAAGGGCCAAAGTCCAACATCTTCACGCGCAAATTGTGTGCATGAGTTATTTTTATAACTCTGTTTACTAGATTACGGTTTGCTAACTCGAATTCCCTCACGTACAACCCAGGAAATTAAAGGGGCAAACTCCGACACTTGTACGTGCAAACTGTGTGATTCTACATCTCATGCAGACTGGCTTTTCACAATAATAATAGTAACTTGAACGTATAAAGACATTTTTAGTTTTGTAACTAGTGCCTTATAAGCAAAGGTTCTTTTCTCTTTAAGAAGAAATAACTTATAACCCTTCTAGAATTAAGTCGTATGACTTAAAGACTGTTTCATTAAAACACAATCGCACGTGACAATCTCGTGCATAATGATGATGCAACCATCTACAACAATGATGAAATCGTGACATTTCTACGCTATTCGGTCTTCGACGAGCTTCATTATTTTAAGATATCATGAAGAAACCTTGAAACCTTCGAGTCTTCCCTCTAAGCAACAATTGGTCAGTTGATATTCATAGTACTTTAACAATTTGTTTATTTTGCACCAGATGTCGCAAGGAAAGACAAAGAAAAGTGAATTGGTAGTATGAGGAACGAATCAGTTATGCGCAGCGGTTCTCGTTTTCATTAATGTACGGCAATACCCAATATCGCACATAACATAGCCTTAATTTAGGCTTAAAATAGTAGATTGCCAATCACTGAAGCATTCAAAATAGCGCATGCACGTAAAACGTGGCTATGTTTGAATTATGTCAGTTCAACGAGTCTTGATATTGCTTTGAAAGTATCCTCTAGTGAAAGAAGAAGAGTTGTTCTATTGATGGAAAGTGTCCAAATTTCTCTTGGCGGCTTTATTTGCGAACGCAAAGAGTGAGTTACTTTTCTCGAAAATAAAAGGCTTTCTGCGAGAACAACTTAATTACATCAGATTACTTAACTACCTAAAAGCTATCTATGGACAAAAAAGGAAGGAAATCGATTTTTCAACTCTTGCCACTCGATGATCGATATTTCCTGACTAGTACTGTCACTCTTAATATCTCTTCTATCGCCAAAGGGAAACTTTTACTGCTGTCACATGGAAATTAATCACATTTAGCCACAGGCAGCCCAAGTGCACTATGTGTGGGTTCAGGCTTCAGAGTTTATTTGGTCGGAATATACTAGCCTGTGTGGCAGGCGTTCGAAAGGGAAGGGGTAGGGAATAAGGGCACGAGACCACGCGGAAAGTCTGTTTGCGATGACAAGTGCGCTGGCCTGCTAACTAACACTCGGAGCAACATGGTTTTGCGTTCTAAAATTAATATCGAAATCACACCTAGGTACACACGATTTTAGACTGAAACTTTTGCAGCGACATAAAACTGAAGCTTATTTTTGATCGTAATGAAATGTTCCAAACTTCCGGGCTACTGAAGAATGCTTTTTTAGTGACTCTACAGCGCGTGTGAGTGTGCTAAGAACATATTCAGCATCAAACTTACCTTTAAAGAGACACTTCTGCTGATCTAAAGAAGGAAGCTATTGAATTTCCCCTTGTTTATAGCAAAAAACACACTCTAGTACGCTTTGCACTCCGGATCATCCTACTGGAAGAAAACACACCATACGTGTAAATTTCAAAAGAAGACTATATGATGGCTTGACATGAAGTACTACCCCTGCTGGGTCCGCTCCAGGCTCCTGTTGTTCAAAAGATGTATAGTGCACTCTCCTTCCCTAACCTGCCTTGTCATTATTACATCACTGTTTTAGGTATCCCTGGGTAAGCGTTCCTTCCCGTTTCCTTGATCGATTTTAGGAAGATTTAGCAGGAACGGTGGAGACGGCACTGATAACGTCAAAAAGGTAATTGGTTTAATGGGCAAAACAAAAATTTTTGCATGCTTTTTAGAACATTTCCTTGCCGTCCCTTCACGATAGCCTCAGCCACAAGTTGCTCGACAGCTTTTGCTATTTGGAGCAACTTTAAATCTTGGGGCAACTTAATTAATATTCAGTGGAACGTATGGGGACTGTTAAAAGAACATTTCAGACCTTTAAGGTGATGTTTATAATACACGAGACGATTCTCAAAGACGATTTTTAGCGCAACACAGTTACGTTGTTGCGACATTGTTTCGAATGGTTACAACATTATTCCAACATTGCAACGCTGTGTTGTGCTAAAAATCGTTGTTACGAATCGTCCTGTGTAACATCACCTCCTCAATTAACATTTAACAACGTGTGAATTTAACCCTGTGCCCCGCCCCCCTCAAGTGGAATACGATGCGCGGTTTGACCTAAATGGTTCGTAAATATGTCCAAGTTTCTCAAATTTGAGGGGAGCCGGTGAGACTGTACCGACCGGCTGCGGACAACTGTGTGAATTCCCCTCCCTAGGGACATGGCAGAAATAATTGGAAAGACTATGAAATTAGAAGAAAGTGCTACCTCAACATAGCATAGCGGGCCCTTGGAAGTAGTGGGCACAAGAAAGAACGGGACGCGCAAGGGAGACACGCGAGGGGAGAGGGAGCGCCTGCCTGAGAAGCCTCTCTCGCAGCCGGTCTTTTCTGAGCCCAAATATTTCCTACCTCGACAAAACTCACTTTGTGAGTTGTATGCCTTGGTCAAAGTACTTTGGGCCCGTATCCCCTGGTAGACCCGGTATGGATACCAAAAACACTGATCCTGCTGCTTCTGAAAAACGTTTTGGACAGGAGCCCATCAAAATTGATGGGCTCCTGTTTTGGATGGTTCCTCGCCCAGGTTTATTGGTACTCCCTTAAAAAGCCTAGTATAAAGTACGGGGATGTGCCACTGGACAGAGTATGGTTTTTCACCTCTCTGTCCTAAACAGGGTATATAATCTTGTGTGAGTCTGTCAACAGCTTATTTCCTGCACGTTTAATTTGATTTGCAGGTTGAATTTTGTTTGTTCTCCAAGTTAACAAAAGCAATGACTATAACGTGAATTTGTTCTCTTGCGATTGCCAATAACTAGCTTTAAAACAAGAAGGCGTTCATTTCGACCTTTCTCCTAAACAGGGTTATAAAACTGACTAACTAGTTGGCTGAATGACTGACTGACTTACTAACTAACTAACTGACTGACTGACTGACTGACTGACTAATATGACTGACTGCCTTACTTAAACTGACTGACTGACTAACTAATCAAATGTCTTACTGCAGGCTAACTGACTAATTGTTTGGATGACTAACTGACTGGATGACTGGCTGAGTGACTGACTAACTAAACCAATGACTTACTGACTAACTGATTAAAAGACTGTGGATGACTATATAACTGACTTCAGACTGGAAGATTGAATGAACCGCCTGACTAAATTATTCACTAACAGACTGACTGAAAGACAAGGAACTGAAAACATGTGGGACTGACTGGAGGATTAACTGAATGACAGATAAACTATTATAACAGCTGAATGACTGAGTAACTTAATAAGTGACTGAGGAACATACCGAAAAGTATCTGAAACAGTGGTTAAGAACTAACATAGAACTTATTAATAACTATTTAACAGCTCAATACTTTTGCACTTACCTAGTTACAGAACTAAAGGGTGCTTTCCAAAAGTCAGAGCTGGCCGGCTGGACCATGGCCAGACCAGTCGTTTTGACAATGAAATAGGCTTTTTCCAGGAGTTTTTTTTCAAAAGTAACAAAAGTCATCTTTCTCGTGCATACCAGTTATATTTATGGTTTCAGTGATTGATTCATGGGCTGGAAAGTTTTAATAAAAAATGAAATTCTCATTACAACCAGAATGGTCTGGCCAATCAAATCTGACAAATGCAAAACGCCCTAAGTAAACTAAGCAGCTAAATTAACTTAAGCAGACAGGCTAGAATCACTTAGAATGAACTTGACATATAAGTTAACTATGCTACAAATTAATTACCTAAATTCGTACCTGAATTTATCATATAGTTTAAAACAATGGCTTAAGGTAATCACAAAACTGCGAGGATCACATCCACATTAATTTGTAACAACACCCCAACCTACTATGCACAAAAATGTGCAACTGACAGCCTTACTGAACTACCTAAGGTGTTGTAATGTTATTTTAATTCAGAGTTGCTTCTGAAGATGTATGTTGTAGCATACGAAACATCAGGTTAAAGAAGGATATAAGTTTTTCCAGCAATGTGGTTTTCCACATGATTCTATGGCGATTTCCTGTATAGACTTAAAATCTTCATAATTCACACACACACACACGCGCACACACATCTACAATTCAGTAATAATGAAAGCGGTTCTAGCATCAATCGCTTTTTTTTATGTAAACAAACCTGTTCACCCACACTTCATAACCATTTGTTACTGCTAGTAATAAATTCTTGATAAATGTTTAAAACAGGGTTGTGATGTACAAGAATTACGTCCAAAGATTGTTATTCCTTCTTAACATGGTTACAGGAGTAATGCACCTAGCTATCACTGTTCATCTGGATGGGGGAAAGCCAGACACATCTGCGGGATTTCACATAAATAGAAGTCTACAGCCTGTGGTGGACACTTTTAATTATCGCCAATTGCTGGGGGGAGGAGGCATTGAATTTTCTCTGTCCAGGATGCCATTTTGGAATGGAAGCTGAGAAAGACCTGGTTGCCACTCAAGTTGCATAAGCAGGGGGGGTGTTGAGTTGGGAAGATTAACTCTTATTCACATGACTGCTTTGCTTGAGTTTGAAAGCAAGGCAATTTGCATGTTAACAGCTAAAAATTTGTTTTAATCCGTACGTGGAAAACATTCCCAAGAGGATGCATGAAAATGTGCTAACTGTACTCAGAAATGAAATTCTGAAATTCTTTTGACCAACTATCATGTTCCTCTGGTAGGGCATTTGACCCTAAAAATGATTCAAGTTCAAATCTCCAGCTTATATGGTCTATATCCCTTGTCTCCCCCACCTCCAGCTTTACCCGGAGATGTGAATACATAACGAAATTCCGCCTATTGATTAGCATTTTTTAGGCTCACTTCATTGATTTATCATCGCCAAGTTATGCAGGAAACTTATGAGAAATGCTGCAACTGAATAAAGTCACCCAACACATTTGAGACCGCATAACTTGATTTTTTCTAGTATCGTTTGGTCTTCTGTTGTTTCCAAAACAATCAAGACGTTTCACCAATTTCCACCTACAAATAATTATTAATAGGAGACCTTTGATTTTGACAGAAAAATTTGCATTTAGCTGCATTTGCTATCCACACGTTTCAATAGGCGCGATTCCATAATGTATCAAACCCACCTTGACCAAGGCATTTAGTTTTTAAAAAATTGCCTCACCACATTTACTAACATCTTTGATTGAAATGTATAAGTCTCTTATCGAAGTTCGTAAATGAGCTTAAATGAAAATGAACTTAAAATCGTCC
Organism: Porites divaricata; assembly: GCA_038088405.1. Lineage (NCBI taxonomy): Eukaryota > Metazoa > Cnidaria > Anthozoa > Scleractinia > Poritidae > Porites > Porites divaricata. The sequence continues at coordinate 62,709,860 of JBBMOI010000001.1, read as the reverse complement.
TCAAACAACCGTCAAATCTGAGATAATTGTTCACTTATGACAACTTCATTGCAATTGTTACTCAGCTGACGAACCGCTTACGCTGGCTACTCAGAATTAAGCATGGTTCTGTGTTCTAGAATCTCGAAAACGACCTAAGGTTCGCACGCCTGTTATGGCTAACGCCTGAAGTGACATTTACACTTATTTTGATCGTAATGAAATACGCCGAACTTCCGGGCCGACTGTAAAGGAATGCAAATTTAGTGACTCTATATTTTTAATAACAGGCAGCGCCTATTCTTGGTTTTCACATGACGTCACAAAAATTCAAACTAAGAAACTATCGCTTCTTCTGAGTTTCTACTTTCATGTGATACTAGAACACCTTAACACCTTTATACAAACACATTTTCGTTTCAAAGGGGTTCTTTGTTTTGCGATACAGGACGCTTGAATTTCCAGGCTTTTGCGTGACGCGGCATTTAGCTGGCGGCAGGGACAGCTCTTATGTGGGTTAAAAACATCACGGATTTTTGGAGATTTTGCTATCTAAACATTCCTTGTCTTAGACTAAATATTACTTTAACCTTTATGAGTTCCTCAAGCGAAGAATCCACGCCTAAGTAGGAAAACTCAAAAACAGATGTTTCTGTTGGTTTCCGGCGGCCATATTTGTGCCCCTGGAAGGGACACAAACATGGCGTCTCCATACAAAGCTTTATAAATTTGGGTAAAACGTTTTTCCGAATATCTCGCATATGAGCTATTGCATAGACCTAATTCTTGGCAAGGCTTTTTGTATATTTATCTCCTTTCACTTCCCAGATTCCAGACTTTCTGTATTAAAAGGTTTCCATTTATATTTCTGCTTTCTCACGTGAGTGAAAACCGAGAATAAGTGTGCAAAGAAAGTAGACATGCATTTGTGAACATCAAACTTACCTTTACAGAGACAAGACTGTTGATCTGTAAAAGAGAGCTTTTGAATGTCCTGGACTATTTATCGTGAATTAAGCACACTCTCCTTCACGCCTTTACAATCGTAGTAATCGTCTGCTCTCAAAATATTCCAAGTTATTCTTTTACAAACTTGTTCCCAGGGTCTCTCTCCCGAGCGCCAAGTCCGTCGACTAAGGCGAACAAAAATTAACCTGCGTACTGGAAAAAACAAAGGAAAAACAATGTTTCGTCATGGGATGAATGAGACGAAGCTTCATAATATATGATATAACCACCCTTGTCGCCTACACCAATCATCATTTGTTGTTTTTATTTTTAAACCTTTATTTGAAAGGATCTTTCAGTTTCATTTTTATTTTGATTTTAGCCCCTGTGCTAACAAAATTGGCACATGACTAAATCACGTTTGCAGTGTATTGAGTTCAAGTGGAATGAGACGAAAACGGTTGATTGAATGTCCAGGTTGACTGGAATGCAGTGATAAGGGAGTGGGATCGTTGAGATGATGTTGGTTTTATACCAAGTTGCCATCTCTACGTTGCGTCGCATAGCCAAATAAAATTCTATGTGTCGCGTATCGCTTCTCATCACATGCATTTGTTTTTGAAAAACTCAACATCATGTAAACTGTGATTTTTAATATCCTGTACAGTGGCAGAGCCAGGGGAGGGGCTCGGGGGAGGAGGGGCTCGGGGGGGGAGGGGGGCAGGTCCCAAACTTATTTTTAGACCAAACTGAGGCCCGAGGGGCTGCAAAAAGTCTTTTTTGAGACCGCTCCCCAATGCTTATCTCAAGGTCTGGATGACCTGGTTCTCCCTAGCCTGAGATCATGCCCTCTCCCTATTAACCCTTAAAATCTCTCACGAGAAGAGGGCATGATACATTTCTTTGACGGATCACATGTAAAAATGCCGGATTCTGGACTTTTTTCTGATTGGATAGGAAACAATGCGAATGATTTGCGCCGTTTCGATTGGCCAAAATGCCGCCATCCGTTAGTTGTTGTTAATTGATTTCAGTCTGCATTTTTGCTTGCGTAATGCGGGCGAGTTCGTTATGAAATTTCTGCCGGCTCAGTTTTCTTGAATTTGAAGAATGCTTAAATAGAAATTTCATCCGTTGAAATATTTTCCATCTCATCGTATACTAAAAATTCACCGATCATTTGAATGCAATTTGATACTGGCTACAAGTTACAGAAGCGACAAACGGGTTCACTTTTCAAATAATCAATTCATGAACGGAGTCTTGACCTGGCTTGACTGTAATTCTTCCTTCAGAAACCTTCGAATTATTCTGAGCGATCTTCGCTTTCACACCACCGTGTCAGTTCGTGAAATATGGTGCTTCAGCCTAATTTTTTTTCACTGCTTTCGGTACAGAACGAAGTCAACGAGCTTTAACCAGTAAATTCTTTATTATTTATAGCTGTTAAATAAAGGTACGGCAGCTCCAGCTAGCAGTATTTCATCACAAAAACAACACATTTCAAATTTCTTTTTTAGGAAGCGCCATCTGAACATGGGCGAACTTAAAAATTTTCTTTTCCCTAAAATTGATTTCAAAAGAGACATTATTCGCGTCAAAATTTGATTCCCTTGTGGTAAACGCTTATTGTCTAATAACATGACAGGTCAAGCTGACGTTACATTATGTAAATTAGGGGGCGGCTGGCGGCATGTTAAAGAAATGTATCAGGCGTTATTTTTTTCCTCTCGCCTCGTCCGCCCCTGAGAAAAAAAGAAAAAAAAACGCCTGATCGCAGGTTAGGTTCTCCCCTTACTCAGGTCTGAAGGTCTAGATCCGCCACTGCTGTAAAAAAAAAAAAAGTAGGAGATGATGCGTATATTTTCAAAAAACAACAACAACAACAAAAATGAATATTTCCGCACCCGAATAAAAGTATTTATGTTTATCGCAATGGAGAAAAATATGATAGTGTAAACTGAAACTCTCTCTCTCCCCCCCCCCCCCCCACCCCTCCTCCACACTCATCACTTTTTAAATGGTCCATCCCCAAGACAAGTCAATTCTCCAAAAACGGAAAGGTGACCGTCGAGCGGTGCAGACACTAGAAGGGCTCCTTATCCCCTTCCTTTTTGCACGTCGACCATTCGGCTTCTGCATCTTCCTATGCTTCCAAGCACAAACTTTTGCGAAAACAGTAATTTCATTTTTAATACAAAAAAGGGAAGGAGTGTCATTATTCACTGAATCAAGCTTTCCTTGAACGCCTGCTTACATCTTGAGCCTTTTTGAAAAAGCCTCTGCGCCCTCGATCCTTAATTATTTAAATAGAAACATTGCCTTTGAAGTCTCTTTTCTATGACATAATCGATGCAACGAAAAAAATGAGCCAGGTTATGTCTGCTCAGAGAGACCACTCAAAATTCAGAGCCAGGGAGGTAACTTAATTTTGACGAGTGGTCGTTTAATAACCTAACCGAAAAATTTACTACGCAGCTTTAAAACGATTTTAACTTACTGAGCCGAATGATTTCAACCAGACTTAATTCATCACAATCTATACTACTAGATTTATCTCAATACAATTAACCTTTTAAGAAAATACATAAAGAATGACGAGGAATACACTTAAGCAAATTCAGATTCTACTAATATGGTTCAATAAAACAGCTATTTTAACGGTTCAAAAAGTTAATATTCACAAATCCATAAGAAGCAACCTTGTGAAAAACCGATTCCTTACGAAAAAAATGCTATTGAATTATATATATGGGTGCTTTCCATTTGTCAGAATTGGCCGGCCGGATCATAGCCCGACCAGTCATTTGAAAATGAAATTCGAGCAAATGGAAATAGAGGTAATATAGCAGAAAACTGAAGAAACCGTCAGAAAATTCAAACACACAGAAGTCAATATGATGCAAAATTAAATAACAGAAAACAAAAATCAAAACTTAATTATGACGGTAATCACCCGCCATACTTTTTCCAAGAGTTTTTGCTGAAAAACGTTCTCCTTCGTGCATACTATTTAGGATTTGACTGATTTAGGTGGAGAGTTTTGATTAAAAGGAAACTGATTATCATTGCGACGGAAAAGGTCTGGCCGGGCAATTCTGACAAATGGAAAGCGCCATATTCATAGAGACTGGTAAGGGACATCCTGAGATAAGAAATCAGTGGCGGATCCAAGGTAGCCCCCCCCCCCCCCGCCCCTTATTATTAGACCAAACTGAGGCCCGAAGAGCCGGAAAAAATTTTTTTGAGACCGCACCCTCACTCCCCCCCTTCCCCCCCCCCCCACTTATCTGAAGGCCTGGATCCGCCACTGGACCTTTACCAACAAAACTCAAAACAGAAGCTTGATATATATACAGCGACCGAAAACAAATATCCTAAGAAAGGAATGATGCTTCAGGAACAAAATTCTACTTAAATATTTACCTAAAACTGAATATTTTCAGAGACTGCAGGTAAGGAACCCGTCTAAAGTAAGGCTTGTCCTTAATAACAAATGCTATTGATAATGCTAGAATAAATTCTGACTGGTATATACGGTGGGGCCCTGTTTACACACACGCCGCAAACATAATCACCAGCAACATGCGCATACACAGTAACCAGGTGATCATTATTACAGCCAATTTGTTAGGATGTTTACAACAACAGGGTGACCCAATTGCCTCTGTGAATGTTACTTGTGTTCATGTCTGCGCGTAGGTGTGAACTAGGAATTCAGACACATCCTAAGACAGAAATTTTTCTACAGTGCTTAAGGCGACAGCAGGAAATGTGGTCCTCAACAAATAAATCCTATTAGAACAGAATAGAGTGAATTAAATAACTAAATACATTTTCATATGACCTAAGAGGACTGTGTATAAATTTTCACACAGAGAAAATTTCCCTTATGGATTAACCATATTTAAATGTCTTTTTATACCGTCACAATAACGTTGACGAATTGCAAACACGTGAAAAAGGAAGCGTTCAGTATAAATGGACAAAGAAGTTTATTGCCAACAACACAGCAAATAAGGAGGCAACTAAGAACTCTGGCAACTGAAAGGTGTAATTGCTTAATTCAAATGACATGAATTTGTTAACGCGAGTAACATTGCAGAGTAATTAGACATTTTAGCATCCTTCAAGTGGAATAAGACTAACATAGTGAAGCTCATGCACGTGACCCAGCACAAGCCGGTTGCTACCAGTAACATCATACTCTGGGCAGATTATTACGTCACGGTGATGCCGCGGCAGACTGCTGATCACGTGAATGCATGTTTCAAAGCAGTTTGCCACACCGAATAGAATCACGTGATCACCCCATGTACCATTTGCCTTCATGCTTGTGAGGTAAGTGTTCCAAGATGAACATCCATCAACAAAGTGGAAGAGATCTGTCCCATCCGGCTGTAAGAGAAAAAAAAATGCTGTAGTTACTACAAAGACGACAAAGAGCATTTCTAGACGGTTCTTATTCAGGAAACTACGCAGTACCCTCTCTCCACCACAGACCCCGGGGGGAGGGGAACTCAACACTTTTACTACAAAGACGGCAAAGAGCACTTCTAGACGGTTCTTATTCAGGATACTGCACAGTCAGCTCTCTCCACCACAGACCCCACCCCCAGGGGGGGGAAGGGGTACTCAACAATTTTATACGCTGAGGCTCCGCCCCGAGGTCCAACCCCTTACCCTTTTATACACCTTTTTTGACAGAAAAAGTACCCCTTTCGTATACCTCATATATTGACAAAAAAAATGGTACCCCTTTGACATACCTAGTTTAGAACTTTGTATCCCTTTTAGCTTCTGTAAATGCACCATCTTTTTTTATGAATAAATCACTAAACCAGGAGGTTTTCTTGTCTCTTTTACATCCATAAAATGCGTCTGTTAACCCTTTTTAGTCCTTTTACAGACCGAAATGACAGATTTCCCTACCCTTTTATATACTTTAACTAATGAAACCCTAACCCTTTCATAAAACTGAAGCCTGAAAAAGATACCACTTTCGGGCGCAGCCTTCCCATATAGGCCATAATAGGGAGTACTCCCCTGGGCCACAGACACCGTTGGTAGTCGTACTCTAAAATAAGTGTCCGCCTTATAATGTTTCAAGCAAAATAAATAAAGAACGATGAAACAGAACAAATCGAGAATGACTCAAATCCCACGGCTATTTCTTTAAAACCAGCTAGCGATGATCAAATTTGGAAGACGTTTGCGATATCCAGTAAAATGACGTCAATAGTATAGGACATCACCAGAAAAGGGAACGGCAACTGAGAGACAGAAACTTAACATCAATCGAGGTAGGCATGTTTTTCAAGTATGAACTATTTTGAATGGATAACAAAACAATAATCGGATTGGGATTTCAAATGATGTGCAAAATTATGCAGATCTCGGAGGGTGTTATCCGCATCGGCCAGCATCCTCTACGATCTACAAAATTTTACAGATCATACTCAGCCTCATCCTAAAATTGCTCATTTAAATTATCGTTACTTTACTTTGGGTAAGAATTTGATTTCTTACCATAAACCATCTTCCACATCGTGTCAACAAGGGATTTGCACTGTCTCTCCCAACTGAATCTCTCTCCATAGCTCCTTCGCAGTTTTTGGATATCCTCAAGCCGCTTTTCTCTAGATTTTTGTTGGATAGTTGCTATTGCCTTTGCCCATTCCTTGGGCTCATTCGAATCAATCACAAATGACTCGTCCTTTTGAACACAACGCAGAGCTTCTCCAAATCCGGAGTTTCCACTTACCAGAATGGGAAGACCAGCTGACATGGCTTCCAGTGCTGTCAAGCCAAAACCCTCACTTCTTGAAGGCATGATGACCACATCAACTTCAGAAAACAACTCTTTCAGTCTTTGCCTGTCTTTCACGAATGATCTGACAAACAACTGGTTTCTTGGAATGCCCGTATGACATATTAAGTTTTCCGCGACTTCATCCTGCTTTCCATCAGGTGCACCAACAAAGATCAGACGGTAAGAACTGTCCTTCAATTCAACTATTGCTTTAGCGGCAATGTCGTATCCTTTGAGACTGAAGTCTTCAAAATCACCACGGCCAAAGGTTAACACCTTGAACTTCGCAGGCGCTTGCGTAGTGGTATGTTCAACATCTGAAAACTCTGTAAAGGTACCTGGCATCAGCTGGAAGACATCTCGATGAGATGAACGCAAGTAGGACGAGAACGCTTCTGTCAACTTGGGCCCAACTGCCACAACGAGATCTGCAAGTTGGCACAGCTCAACTTCAGCTCTGTTCTTTCCCTCTCCCTTGGTAATAGCGCCAGGATAGTTCTTGTGCATTGCTAGCTCTTCAGGTTCGGTGTGCACTACCTGCACCCACTTGCAACAATGAGACTCTTGAATGATTTGAGCTTGTTTACCCAGCTTTGCACCATGACCAATCACGACTTGAAT
>JBBMOI010000001.1:62665000-62695000 GCA_038088405.1 Porites divaricata | reverse complement strand
CATTATTCGCGTCAAAATTTGATTCCCTTGTGGTAAACGCTTACTGTCTAATAACATGACAGGTCAAGCAGACGTTACATTATGTAAATTAGGGGGCGGTTGACGGCTTGTTAAATAAATGTATCAGGCGTTATTTTTTTCCCGCTCGAGCCAAAGAAGCAAAGAAGCAAAAAAAAGAAAAAAAATAACGCCTGATCTCAGATTAAGCCACACCCTATTCACTCCCCCTAGTCCCCTACCCCACCCTTGTGCTAGCTTTGAATTGAAAGTGAGTGAAAACAAAATGTATTTGGGGTAAAGGACGGCCCATTCCCTTTTTTTTATTAAAGGTGGGGGAGCGGGCGACTGGAAGATTTTGAAAATAAAATTGCGTGGGCGCAAACCGGAAGACAAATTTCCTGTAGAGCGCAAACTTAAATAAATCCCCTGCAGCATCTTAGTGGCATGGATTCTAAGAAGAAAGTCTATTAGACAGTGTTCCCACGATTGACGTACGCTTAGGTTAGGGCTTGGCGTGGTATTTGGGTCGTGATACTGACGAACGTATCCTTAGGATTACCCTCCTCCCATCCCCCTACCCCACCCTTGTGGTACTCTTTGGGCGTTACTCTGATCCGCTAAAGGAGACTAGCTTAATGTTTGATTTCAGAGTGTGTTTTTTTTTTTGACAAAGTGAGCGCCGAAGGTTATACAATACTCTTCAAAAGACCTAAACTTATTTTCCTGCACATATCTTTGTAAAGTTGTAAACATTCGAATCCAGTGAAGTTTGTTCGCGTAATAAGGTTTGCCGTTTCCACTTTCCTTTATTTTGCGGGAATTTTGTTCAAAAGTTAAACTACCAGAAAGAAAGGTGAAATTTTCCATGTATGTTAGCGCGTGCGAGATCTCCATTATGTCGTAAATAAACTCGCCGCGAGGTGAGTAAAATTGAGCGCGGAAGCCAGAACACTCGTCGCTGATCGTAATGTTTTGCTTCTCCATTCGAAAGATGTTAGCTCTTATATTGTCCCCCAGAAGCAATTTAACCAAAATGGCGGGTAAGTAAGTTCAGTTTTTGCAATAGAGCTTAAATACTTAAGGTGATTCCCTAGTAAAAGAACCTAACATAGATTGTAGATGAAACTTGGTACACTGATGTAACAAGTGAAGAAGATGGTAAAAAAAGTAATAAAAAGTGGGGATCACCGTGCTTGTTTTGACGTCACAATGCTGACAAATACGGCTATCTAGGACCTTTGACAAAAACCGCGCGCAGCCCAAAACTAGACAAAAAGGAGAGATTTTTTCGATGATGCATGTGGTATCGCACAGAATTTGACTTTAATGTATTGTTTATCCACTTACGTACCAGAAAAAGTTCTTTTAATGCCCTTGTTTTTGCTTTACGTTCCAAAGTAAAATTAAATTGGACACGCGCTATTCGAGCCGTGATAGCTCAATCCGTACAATTTAGTAAAGTGCCAAAAAACTGAACATAGATTTGTGCTAATTTTTTTTCTCATCGAAAGGAAGCACTGTCCTTATTAAAATCATGAAATAAAAAATGGGGGTCACCGTACTCGTTTTTGCGGTAGAGCTGCAGAAGATGCGCACCAAATGCATTTTTGAGAGAGGACTGGGGCGAGTTTCAGAATGGAATGTATGTGAAAGGGGGAAGAAAGTATAAAAAAAGCCGTTTTTACAGAATTTACATCGAGACATCACATTTAGGACACAATGTGATAAAGAAAGCGTTTAAATGAAAATCAAAATGAGTAAGGACAAGTCAAACATCCACTATCAAGGTTCTCCGCAAGGAAGTGCGACTCAGCAACACGCGCACTGCTTACGTTATGCCATTTCCAATACATTGAGTCTCCCTTCGGCAAGAAACAACCACAAACAAAGATTCCAATAGCGTTTCTCTTCATTTTAATGATGTTACTTCACATGCCCTTTTTTACGGCGGCCATCTTGTTATGCGCAGTAAGAGATGCGCAGTGCAAAACCAGGGAACATGCTGGCCATCACATCCACTTTTACTCGTTTTATTCGTTGTACTGATCAAGCGTATACGCGTGGCAGATTGTGTTAATAAACTCTAGTGATTCTTTAATATATTTTAAAGTTCGCGGCACCAAATAATGACGAACTCCACAAGTGAGTGGTTTTCAATGGCGTATTATTTTATTTGGCCATTGTTATTCATACCTGTGCTTAAAACAATAGCTCGCTGGCCTTAGGTACACTGCGTTTCTACCAGACTTTTTCAAACTCGCAGGGATAGTGGATCATGTCCATAAATTTCAAAAGCTAAAACGTATTCTGTTTAAGAAAACAGCAATCTTACATATTCTGTCCGTGATTTTGAGGATTTTGTTACTGGTTTGCAGAAAGTCGCGCCCAAAGTCAACTTCCATACAAAAAATGGCCTCTTTTTAGGAATTTTCAAGTGCAAAGGGATAGTCCTTCTGCTAGGTAAAATTTATATATTTTGTGCTTAAACCGTAGATAAATCATTCATTTTTAATATTCCGCCCGTGGTTCTGTTATTTTGGACCTAACGAAGTTGCGCCAAGGAGTTTTATCAACGCTGGTGGACCAAAAAAGGCACATTCTTCTCTTATTTGGAGCTTATTCAAAGTGCTCGTGCATTCGAAGTAGCCGCTTCGGCGGTCATGAATAATTAATGATGTCCACTCATTCTGCGCGATGGCATTTAAGAAAAAGTTAGGAGCATCGCACGTGCTAACTTCGCTTAGGCCCGGTTCAAACGTCGAATCTCACATGTGCCGAACTTAATTCGAGAGTTAAATGCATGTGAAGTGCGACGTTTGAATCAATTAAATTCGACTGTTTAAATTAAATGCGACGTTTGCCGTATCTGCGACTGAAACAGTCGAAGATTCGACTTAAGTTCGACTTTTGATTCAAACGTCGAATTTCACATGTGCCGAACTTAATGCATGAATGTTAGTAAATTATTATTATATTATTGGGAATATTGACAGCAAACAGAGTTAAATTCGACAGAATTCAGAGAGTTAAATTCGACGTTTGAATCAAATGCCGTATTTAACTATTTTAGTCGACTAAAATAGCAATTAAGTTCGGCACATGTGAAATTCGACGTTTGAACCGGGCCTTAGTAAAATCCAACTAGTGGTCTATCATCAATGCTGCGTTCTGATTGGTTGAGCTACTACTAGGCTATATGTTATAGCCCACTAGTAGCGAAAAGCGCGGGCTTTTTGGCGACAAAAAAGGATTAAAGTCTAGCTTTAACTAGCTAAAGTTCTTTTATTCTTGATATTTTTGACCAACTAGTTGGATTTTACTAAAACAATTATTCCTCTCGCCCTCATGGCCTCTGAGTCAATAGCCCATTCGGCCTTCGGCCTCATAGGCTATTGAATCAGAGCCCATTCGGGCTCGAGGAATAATTGTTAATTATCGGGCGAGCGGTCGAAAAGTTCGATTTTAAAAGATCACAGCTCGAACGCCGTGAGAATTCTATATTTAGAACCTTTTTAGAGGTAAACAAACCGTTTGCCACAGATCCATTTGCGTTTGGTAATTATCTGTTTTAAACCTCTCAAAACAGTTTTACGTGCTCTTTGCTCGTACGAAAAGAAACATGTCTTGTGCGAACCTAAAAGCAAATCATTTTCAGTTTCCAAGGGGATAGTTTTCGAGAATCATATAAAAGCGTGCGTTTACTTCTGCATCTCAAGGTATCTTGTTGAACATAATTCCTAAACAGTTAGATGCACCACGAAGGGGACCTATTTGCGTGTTCACCTGCCATGGGCAAATTGGTAAATACAATTAATACAAATTACAAAAACTCGCTTTGCGGTCGGTAACTAGCCCTTTTTCAGATATATATTACTATTCCCTTTTATCTAGCTTTAGGAAATCATTAGCAATGGACCTGCCCGGGCATTTGACTTTTGTAGCAACAACTAGATAGGATTTCTAGTGTGTTGCACAGTCACTAGAAAATGGGAAAAGTAAATGTGTTGCGTGTATAAACACCAATTCAAAGTATTGCATACAAAGAACTATCCTTCGAAATAGGCTTGTGATTAAGAATAAAAACGTTACAAGAAACCAAACCGAAAACATTGTACGCTAGTAGGGAAGAAAATGAAGAAATGAGCAAGAGCAAGACAAAAATATCCACGCGGATGTATTTGCGGCACGTGATCACTTAGATGTAAAGATTGCGTGACATCGATCTGAGTCTATTTTTCAGTTAACTTAGTTCCTTCACTTCTTGCCTCTTTTCATTAGAAATATTCAATACAAAACTCAGTAGATACCCAGAGGATGCTTTATATGCAAGACATGGATCCAGGTCCTGCAAAAATTTTGTACAAGCCAGAGAAAGGTGACACTTAGAAAATGCCGTAGCCGCGTATGAAAAGGCCGGTGGTTGAGCACGGCAGCAAAACACAGGAAAATTAGCGAAGAACATCAAAAATATTTGCCTTCAAACACCCATTTGGAAGGTAAGCTGTCAGCGAAGTATTATCTCAGGTTTACTGGGTAGTTTTAATGGGAAATGGCAGGGTCTTTCAATGGTTTACTCAGAAAGCGAGCAAAGGCTAGTCGAATTGTTTACATTCCTGGTTAAACAAAATCTCTTCGAAAGGTCAAATTGGGTCAACTTGCATGGGGCCGCTCGCCTCAGAAATAACTTTTGCCAAGAAAAAAATTATATCACGTTCAAATACAACTCTTGTACTTTGCTAGAATTGAATTTTGAAAGAATTCTACGTAATACCGAGTATGTTTTGAGATGTTTGAAAACGGTATGGAATTTTTGATTTTTAAAGTCTAGAAATTTCGGTTCTCTTCGCTTGGTCTCCACGAATTCAGAATTACAATCGTACGTCTAAAATATCATCAAGGCAGCTTAGCAATACCTCCTAAATAAAATTATAAACTACGGAAAGCCATAATTTGCTATGCGCCTTCACGCGAGTTCGATTATCTGATCATGAAATTTGACCTCAATTTCAGTGATTTTTCGGCTTCACAGGTTGTGGACGGTTTTTCGTAATTTTCTCAAAAATGTAAAAACTCTAGAACCTAAGACTTATATCACGATTCTTAGCATACCATAGGTTATCTCTGGACGAAATATCAAGGGGGCCATTTTTCCGACCTTGTGCCGCCCCTCACGCGGTGGTTAGGGAGAGTGGCTCTTAAATTCTCGCTCATAAACTAGTGCATCGTAAAGGTTAGGGAACAAAACGCTGCAATCTTTCTCTTGACTGTCCTCCATGCATCGTGCTCTTCAAAATGGCGGATAAGATTTCAATAAGCGAGCAAAAATAACGAGCCAGCGATATATCTCAGTCAGCGATATATCCCTAACAATGTAACGTTGAAAAAACGACAGAAATCGTCTGCATTTTAAGACCGGTTCCCCGCCTTCGGCTGGGCACCGGTAATTAAAACCGGTAGTTAAGCATCCTTTCGACTTCGGCAGCAAGTTCTTTGAAGATTTTTTTTTATTAATACCACGTGTAACGTATTGTTGATGCGCGCGCTGGTGCAATATTAGACGTAAAGAAGACGTCTCTAAATTTGTAACCGGCCTCATGCTGCAAGCAACTGTTGGACGCCAGCATGTTTTTTGCCTATCTAGTTGATTCCGAATTCATCCCAGCAGGGAAAGAAAAAAATGCAAATTGACGAAGTCAGGACTTTCTCTTTTGTATTTAATAAGCTTTCTGTTAGGCAACCGTTATTACAGCATGGATATTTTGGTTTACATTTGAACAGGTTATTAGAAGACGAGTTCAAGACTGAATTGAGAGTTCGAGTCCGTAAAGACGAAGACCTAGCAAAAGTAGAGTTCCATAACACTTCGATACCTACGGGAAGAACGAGTCTGTTGTGTAAATTTTACTTGCCCATCCAGAACATTCCACGTGAGGTTAGTATTACTACTATCGGCTAAAACATCTTATAGACATTAGCCTTTTGTAGAGTGACGATGACGATGAAGATAGTGATGATGACGATTTATTGCAGTATATCCAGAGAGCAGCTCTACATCTGCCATAAAAACTAGAAAACTGTTAAAAAACATAAGCCTATAAAATAATGTAAATACCGTATGTACTAATTAAAATACGATAACAAATGAAAATGCTTTAGAAAACGAAGGAAATAGTGGTAGATTGAGGCTCAACCTTGGTGGAGGCTAACACTGCTGCTTAGAGTTCTAATGCGCTCCTTTTTGAAAGCCTTGTAGAATATTAGCCTATCCAAGCAATGAAAAAGTTTACTCAAATTGTAGTCGTCGTTGTAAATCTTGAAATTGTGCCATTTTAAGGCTGGTTTTCACTAGCGACGGAGTCGGAGTCGGAGTCGTAATCAGAAGCGTAGAGCTTATGATCTAGTGAAAATCGCGTTACGATTCCGCTTACGACTCCGTCGCTTACGTTCCGCTTATGATCTAGTGAAAGTCAGAAGCAGAAGCAGAAGAACCAAACAAAGCGTGGGAACGTGCATTGTGATTGGTTTATCCTTCCGCTTCTGCTTCCGACTCCGACAATCTGGTTTTCACTAGATCATAAGCGGAACGCAAGCGACGGAGTCGTAAACGGAGTCGGAAGAAAATGGAAACGTTCTGATTCTTCTGACTCCGATTCCGTCAAGCTTATGACTCCGCTTACGACTCCGACTTTTGATTTTCACTAGGTCATAAGCGCTCTTACGACTCCGCTTACGACTCCGACTCCGACTACGTCGCTAGTGAAAACCAGCCTTTAAGTGACACTTGTATGGTGGCCCATAGCTATCACTCAAAATTTGCCAAATATTTTGCAAAAAAACCTTCTAAAATAAACAGATATCTTAATGAAAACGTAAAACAAAAGATAAGTAATACTTAAATCAAACGTTTATTCATTGAAAATAAGAAAAAAATTAAAATGAAATGAAATAAAAGTAAACTTAAATTGAAAATCAAAAATCAAATAAAAACAAAATGAAATAAAAACAATCTGAAATGAAAGTGAAATGAAAACAGCAGCCAAAACCAAAGAAAAATGCAATGAAAAGAAAAACAAAAGTAAAATTAAATTTTGCATGAGCCTAGCGCTATCATAGTATACCAGGATGCTTTGCACGATGAGTTGATATAGTAAGGAGGGCGCCTGGGGACGAGGCGGGCAAGAAAACAAGATGGCGAGCAGAAGGGGTGATGAATGGTCCTGTGTTACGTAATCACCGTCACGAGAATGAGTGCGAGTACATTTGAAAAGGGAAACTCGAAAGAGCTTATCTTAAGGTGTTGAGTGAAAAAAAAAAGCCAGTAAGGACTACGTTCATGAGCCGTCAACCTCTTTTCCACCACTAGAATGAGAAGACTTGGAGAATGTTGTTTGAGTTTTAATTTTGTGCAAACCACCTGAGTAACATCTATCCTGAGTAGGATAGAGCATAAAAAATAAACTGTCATTTTTGGTAACTTCCTGTATCCATTTTCCGGAATACCTAAACACCCCTTCCTTATTAAACGGGGCTTCCAAACAAACCCAAAAATCTTAACCTAAAACTGTCCAATATGTCAAATTACTATTTTTGGCAAAAGGGAAACTAAAAAAGCCTTTCTTTAATCCACGTTGCGACATGGTCCATCGCATACCAGTTTACAGGTTTAACTCGCGCAAATCGAGCCTGTACACAGACCATCGATCTTCTCTTTGTAGATCGTCGAGCTCACATATGGAAATAAAAACCGCAGGGAAATTTATTGTGTTCAACCGCAAGGGTTTGGGGTGGAGGCGGGGAAAGGAGAAAACGGGCGCGCGCGGTCGAAGAGAAACGTCTGTGGACAGGCGAACTCAAACTTGATCCAACAGCATCCAACACCATAAAACAGATCTAACATGCTGCGTCCAACAATGTTGAATGAAGTTGGACCAACACTTAACATTGCTGAATCCGTTATTTTAGCGTCTTTACCCAGAAAATCGTTGGACCTGGATCCTAACAAAACTCCCGTCAAACTGCGCAGGTTTCACCAGATCAGTGAGTTCAGTCCATTCCTTTTTTTCCTCCTCGCAATTCAGGAACAACACTCTCACATGGCATTTAGTGGGATCTGGATTAAAGTCTTGCCGATCTCGAAGAGAAACTGGTAGCTGAATGGTTACAGGCCTAAAGAACTGGACAACCTCAAAGCAATTAATTCGCAGAATAGGTCCAAGAAATACACCTTTCTCTTCAAATTCTTCATTTGGAACTTCTTGCACCTGTACCATTCAAAAGAGTAATCATCAGCAGTTAATTTCATGTATTCTTTTAGGCCTTAAAATTGACGCCGGTTCCCCATAAGTTAAATAAAAACGTAATTAAAGTAACAAAACGATCTCTTCAATACCAAGTAGACGATTTTTCAGTCAAGAACCTTTAGACTGGCCAATATTAGATCACCATGTTTGAAATTTTATTTACCTGCATATCAATGCTGTCTTATATAATAAAAAATGGACCCTTTCAATAACACCAACCTTTAACTCCAGGGTAAACGATGACTCGGGTGCAACAGCATTCTCAGGGATTGAAACCGTCACACCTGGATAATCAGGATGAATAAATAAACCGCCAGTATGATGCTGTAAGTTGGAGAAGATTTGAGACGGCAAACCACTGCATATGTTGAGCACTCATATATATCAGCTTGAGCAACGGGAAAGAAAAGGTCTGGTATATCCTTGTGAGACGGGTGCTCATCCTCGATATCTGTTACCGATAAAAAAATGCAAGTAAAATGTAACTATCATATGCACTTTCTTTGACTTCCTTTGCTATCTAAAAAAGACTGACGTTATAGAAATCAAGACTGGAAAAAACAGCAAGCCTCAGTCGAGAGCACAAGAGCAACTGCAACACTTAATAACACTATCTTCAAAAGAAACAAAGCAAACCCTTCAGCAATACGGAAGACGTACACCGCATCCTGTCTACAGGAAACAGGGTCTGCCAAACGGTTATCTATACTTGCTATGAGTCTACTACATGGAGAAAATTTCTATACCTTGGCGACAGCGTAAGTCCTTGGTTCCACTCACGTCTTCCCATTCATTGGTCTTCTTGTTGATCTGCCTTTTTATCACCACTTCGTAGCCCCGTAGGTCCGGTGCACTGTGAGAAAGCGACAAAGTCACCATGGCATTGAATTTTAGGCGTTGGCCACCGTGGGAAGATAGTTCAATAACATTGCTGACAATGGCCTCGTGTTCCTGCAGTGGAGGTGAGCAGACACTGGATTTCCATCTGTAGACCACTATTGACGTAGACTCAGACACAGCATTAGGAGGGAATATAAGATGGACAGCCCCCAGTTTGAGGGCCCAGCGAGTACCTTCACTTGGCAACATTTCTCTGCAAGGAGCCAAAATTTCAATGGTCGGTTGCTTTTAAAACATAACTAAAAGTAAAAAGTAAGTTAAATAAGTAACGTCACGATATCAGGTGCACCCAACAACAATTTTCGGGAAAATATCTGTTCGGAAGACGATTTGAGATCTAGAATTTTCGGAACTTTTGATGTAAAATTTCTTGCTTGCCTGTCTCTCCTAGGATTTTCGAACATCTAAAAATTGGCATAATTGCCCATTTTTAACGGATTTTTACCCTTAAAAGGTAATCTAGAATTTTCGGGAGCCTTTTTTCTGGCTGAAATTTTCGAAAAGATAAGTTTTGATTCCTATAATTTTCGGATCACTAGACTTTCAGCTAGGAAATCCGAACAGATGAAAAATTTTTTAGGGGATAAAAATATGCCTATATCTACCGTTTAAATACTAAAATACGTTTAACAATGCCATGTTTAAGTGATTTTGAACTATATTCTCGTTGGGTGTCCCTGACGATATCTGATCTCGCGCAGTACAAGAATGTTTCACTGCCATTTTTATTTTTTTAGTGTAGCATATCTAAGTCAATTTCTCTCTTTTTGGGTAAAATGTTCAAGCTTGTTATCCATAGGGCTTCTTTTATCACCAGTTTCGAAAATCGACGAATTTAAGACTACTCGCCGGAACAGATGGAGATCCACGATAGCGGACCTACTACCAGTAGATGGCACTTGATGATGATGAAAAACGACTCAGCAGAGGTCGACAAGCAACGCCTCACAGGTACTTGTAGACAAGTGTACTTTGTAAGTAACTTTTTGCTGCCGTTTTCGTCATTGGAGGCTCCACTGATAGATAGATAGATAGATAGACAGATAGATAGATAGATAGATAGATAGATAATCTTTATTTATCCACGGTACCAAATTCGTCAGCTTTGAAAATGCCTAATACTAATATAATAAAAATAAAAAGCTGCTTTCCACGAATGCCGTGCCTTACAGTTCTTTGAGTAATCGTTTAAATTGCCCAAGGGACTCTGCTTCCCTTAAGTTACTAGGAAGACTGTTCCAGAGAATGGCGCCACTATAGCTGAAGCTGTTTTTGTAATAGTTTGTGCGCGGTAATGGAATATTGAGTTTATTTTCAGAGTCCCTTAGGTTATATGCGACTTCTCGCCTTTCAAATTTAGAACTAAGATAGTTTGGAGCCAACCCGTGCAGAGACCTGTAAACCACCGTAGCTCTTGTGATTTGTTGCTGGCAAGCTAGGTTTTTCCACCCTAGAAGTTTGAAAAGGTGACCAGCACCTACGTCATAGCTTGAGTAGGTCAAAACACGGGCTGCTCTGTTTTGTAGCTTTTGAACCTTATTCCGTAAAGTTATCCCACAGTTTCCCCAAACAATGTTGCAATGATCAAAGTGTGGCTGTATTAAAGCTTGATATATTAGTTGTAAGGTCGCCTGAGGGATAAGGTGCCTTATTCGTTTTATGGCCCCAATACCAGAAGCGACTTTCATTGTTACTTTCTCGATATGGCCACTCCAATGAAGTCTGTCATCGATGGTCACTCCAAGTGATTTTGCAGTAGTGACCTGGCTAACTTGAAAATCATTAATTGCAAATGTCGGGGACTCTGTGAGAGTACTTAGCCTCTGCCTAGATCCGATAAGGATAAATTCGGTTTTAGTCATATTTAGAGTAACTTTGTTTGCTCTCAGCCAATTGTGAACATTTTCTAAATCTTTATTTAGATGCAACTGAATATTGTCTGCATTATCACCTGGGTATGTAAGGTGGGTGTCATCAGCGTACATCCTCGGCTCACAATTTGAAAGACAGTTTGGAAGATCGTTGATGTATAACAGAAATAGTAGTGGCCCTAAAATCGTCCCCTGGGGAACACCACAACTTAATAAACAGCTTTGAGAGAGCGATCCGTTGATGGAGCACATTTGAGTACGATTCTCTAAATACGACTTAAACCATTGGTGCGCGTTACCATATATGCCGTAATTGCTTAATTTTGATAAAAGGATCTCATGGTCAACAGTGACGAAGGCCTTTTTGAGATCTAAGAAAACAACGGCGTTGATTTTACCGCGGTCAATATTGTACGCCCAAGTGTCCGTGGCCTCAAGGAGAGCCGTGACAGTTGAGTGAATAGCACGGAAACCTGATTGATATTTACAGATTATATTGTGCTCTTCCAGGTAGGCATATAATTGATCATAGACGATTCTTTCAAAGACCTTGGTCATAACTGAGATCACCGAAATTGGACGATAATTATTTAAGTCGTCCCGATCGCCTTGTTTAAAAAGTGGGGTGACCTTTGCGCATTTCCAGTCATCCGGAAATATGCCTTGACTTACTGACTGGTTAAAAATATCACGGATAGGAATGCAAATGAGATCTGCACATTCCCGAATGAGCCTAGCAGATATCTTGTCGAGGCCAGCTGCCTCTGACTTATTTAGACGATTCAAAAGTGAGAGAACTATATTTGTAGTGGTCGGATGGAGCTTGAACCGTTTATCTGTGCCAGTGAGGTACTTTTGATAACCATCACTATTTGAGGAATCAATATTGCTAACAAGTTCTGGACCGATAGTAGCAAAGTGATTATTAAATTGGTTCGACAGCACAGTTGGATTTGTTATTGATACTCCATTTACTTTCAGAGATGTCACCGATTTTTTCCCCAGATTTTCGCGAAGTAAGTTCATTGATAGTCTGCCAGGTCTTTTTAGAATCGCCCGTATACTTGTTAAAACTATTTTGATAATAGGTTTGCTTGGCTAATCTGATTTCGCTATTTACTATATTGCGTTGTTTTTTAAAAAGTGACCAGTCATTTGAATCATTCGATTTACTTGCTTTAATCTTTAGAATATCCCGATCATGCATTCGTTTCTTAAGCTTTCGATAGGCAAAAACTATGCTATGATCGCTAATATTGATATGACGAACCCCCGAACACACAACTTTATCTGGACAATTAGTACCGATTACATCAATCAAAGTTGCAGAAGTCGGAGTTATTCTGGTTGGTTCAGTGATAAGTTGCTGTAGACCATAAATATCAGTGATACTCATTAATTTGCATGTATTATTGTCATGTCGAGTAGCAATCATGTCGCAGTTAAGGTCTCCCACTAGAAAATATTCAATAATTTCGGATTCGAGTTTCCCAATTAAAGTTTCGAAAGGTGAAAAAATACCAATAGGAAAATCAGGTGGTCTATACCACGTGGCAACAACAAACGGTTTAGATCTAGGTTTTTGAATTTCCAGACATAGATTTTCAAGAGTGTCCATGTTTAAATCATTTCGTATGGCAAAATTTATTGAACTTTTCACATAGAAACACATTCATCCTCCACCGTTTGTAATTAAGTTATTCAAACAGTACTTACTCTGTAATGACACTTCTGCTTTCGCCAATATAAGTATTGTCTTCAACTTCAGTTTCATCTTCAGGATCTACTATAACCTCTTCTTTAGCGGCTTTCACAGGAAACACAGTCTTGACCACTTCTTCGTCTTCGCCAGCTTTCGAAAGGATTCCAGTTTCAACAGTTTTTTCGAACGAAGGCATACTCATTCCTCCTTGTGGAACATAAGGTGCAATGATAAGATAAATTAGGATAAACCTGAAGATGACTGTATATCTACGGATACAGTATACCAGAAAGTTTTTTATGCCGACAAAAAAACTATTCTGTTTTATTAAAAGCGGAATACGACATCAATGGAAAAAATAGCCTGCGTGCCGGCAGACATGTCCTATTTCCTTTGTTGCACGCGGAGAATTAAAGTAGCGTTCTCAGACACGGTGCCTTAGTACGGTACTCGCTGGGCACTAATGTGAACACACCCTTTTTTCAAGCGTACCCACGCTAGAATTTGGGCAAAGTGCCGGTGCCCGAGTACAAGAACTCGACCTTGTACTCGGGCACTAAAGTGGGCACCGGGCCCCTGTGTGTACACAGTTTTTGTTTGTTCTGTGGCCATCCACGGCTTTATAATCATTGCAAAGTTCATGCTTTTAAAAAATGGCGACTGAAAGGGAGAAATAGAGTAACTATATACACAGTTGCATATCGGGTACTTACTAGTATGGGGTGATCGCAAAACCATTTCGGCCAGGTACCTACGCAGTAGTTTATTCATTTATTCATACGGGACTCTTTTTACAGACTTGCTTTGTTCCGTTTTCAGCAGTTATGTATTCTATCGTCTTAATTTAGTTCTGCTTTTTGTTTCCTTCGTGGCACATGTCATAGTTTGAAGCATGTTTCAGTTCTTCCGGTAAGTCTTGGTCGTGTTATATCACGCTATTGTTGTTGTCGTTGTTGTATGTCACCTACTGGATATATAGACGCTCACAGAACTAGATGAATTAGGTCGCACTATTCAATATCACATTTGTAAAGACTCGAGCAATGAAAGGCTGAAATATCCTCGTTAGAGCAAAACCTTATAGGTCACGTATCACACTATCACGAGCTTATAAGTCGTGTTTGGCCTGTCAACACCTTCCACCTTCCTTCCACCTATATTTTTGTGAGTAACGGCCTCATTGCGCATACTCAGAAGACTCCCGTATGAATAGCAAATGCAAGTCGGTGTACGGGTCCCGTACGAATAGCCACTGGGTAAATTTAAACCCCTAACCACGCGAGGTCTGTTTTTGAAAACCAATAATGGTTATTCTACTCGATAACTGACTGTAAAACTTAAAATAATACAAATTATTAATGGGCTCTCACTTGATATCGTCCCATTGACATCCAAAAAACACTATCTTTCCTCAAGTATACATTTTAATTTGTTTGCCATTTCAAAAAGGTGTTGGTTAAAATATTAAATCCTGTCACAACTTCGAACGAAAAAACATTCCTTCAGAAACGTTTTCTTTAGTCTTTTCAAAAAACATTTCCCTTCTTCTTGTAAATGACAATAAACAGAAGTCATTAGTGGGGGGGGGGGGGGGGGGGGGTTGGGGGGTCAGGTTGATATAAGCAGTCAAACGAATGCCACAGTGAGTGAGTTTCATATGAAACTATTAACAACTAACTACAGAAAGTATGAAGGAAGGTTTAGTTTGGCCATTCCCAAATTTGCTCGAGCCTCACTAAAACCTGAAGGACGAAAATAATGGCACTTTTTTACATTAAAATATTTCACATCTATAACTAACAAAAGTACCATTCTAAAAACTATCTTATTGAAGACAATTTCATTGAAAATTATCCCCACACCCACCTGAATAAACCGAACTGGTCATTCCCTTTTTCTTCATCTCTTGAACATGTACTGCATCCATAGATAAAGGATTACCCCACACTTCCAGCCTCCTCAGCTTCTTTAAGTCACCAATCTCAGATGGCAGTTCTGTAAGTTTGTTACCAGATAAGTCCAGCTCCTCAAGCTGGTTCAGCTTCTGTATACTGGTAGGTAAACTAGCCAACTGGTTGTTACTCACATGCAGCGTCCACAGCTCCTTTAAGTCACCAATCTCAGATGGCAGTTCTGTAAGTTTGTTAATAGACAAGTCCAGCTCCTCAAGCTGGTTCAGTTTCTGTATACTGGTAGGTAAACTAACCAACTGGTTGTTCCCTACATCCAGCCTCCTCAGCTCCTTTAAGTCAACAATCTCAGATGGCAGTTCTGTAAGGTTGTTAATGGACAAGTCCAGCTCCTCAAGCTGGTTCAGTTTCTGTATACTGGTAGGTAAACTAACCAACTGGTTGTTCCCTACATCCAGCCTCCTCAGCTCCTTTAAGTCAACAATCTCAGATGGCAGTTCTGTAAGTTCGTTCCCATGCAAGTCCAGCTCCTCAAGCTGGTTCAGCTTCTGTATACTGATAGGTAAACTAACCAACTGGTTGAAACGCACATGCAGCTTCCTCAGCTCCTTTAAGTCACCAATCTCAGATGGCAGTTCTGTAAGTTTGTTCCTAGACAAGTCCAGCTTCTCAAGCTGGTTCAGCTTCTGTATACTGGTAGGTAAACTAACCAACTGGTTGAAAAGCACACGCAGCTTCCTCAGCTCCTTTAAGTCACCAATCGCAGATGGCAGTTCTGTAAGTTTGTTCCTAGACAAGTCCAGCTCCTCAAGCTGGTTCAGCTTCTGTATACTGGTAGGTAAACTAACCAACTGGTTACATCTCACATCCAGCGTCCTCAGCTCCTTTAAGTCACCAATCTCAGAAGGCAGTTTTCTGAGACTGTTTCTATGCAACTGGAGTCTGACAAGATTTTTCAGCTTGTTGATACTTGTTGGTAATTCACTCAGGTTATTGTTGTTCAGTTTGAGTTCCTCCACTTCAGTCAGTTCAGTGACTGCATCAGGTATCCTGGAGAGTCCTTTTGTACTTAGATCCAAATTTACTACTCCACATTTATCTTTAACATAAGCTTTTAATTCTGCACTGGAATAATCCTCCATGTTTCAAAATATTAAATAAAAGTATCCTTGTCCTTTCTTTGTAATCTAAAATGAAAACAATAAAAATAGTAATTAGTAAATTAACGTTATTATTGATCACCCCTGACAGTGTATCTTAAATAGGTGAACTTTAAAGAACAAAAAGGAAAAGAAATCGTAAGGTCCAGAAGGTGTGTGCGTATACATGTAAATTTAACGTCTTTGCAAGACAACATTATTCGTCATATTACTTTACTCAAAATATTTCTCAGTTTCTGATTGGCTCGAGTCCCCTGCCCAACTCTTCACAACCAGCTGGCATTCATCCTGGGTTAATTACCGGACAAAATCACCTAAAAAAATGAAAACATGACTTTTTCCTATCAATCATTTGTTGTAAAGGTGATTATTCTCAGTGGCAGATCCAGGGATGGGGCCCGGGCCCGGGCCTGGCCCCCCTCATTGTTTAACAAAAATGAGGCCCGAATGGCCAAAAAAATTTTTTTTGAAGACTGCCCCCCCCCCCCTTATCTCAGGTTCTATATTACCGGCACCCCCCCCTCTCCCCTTATCTGAAGGTCTGGATCCGCCAGTGATTCTTTCCATTAAGTTGACAGATGCGACGGGCTGTTAATAGTAAATACTTTTCAGTGCGAATCAATTTTTCAAAAACAAAATTGTCACCATGCAAGTTTCAGTTTAGATGTTTTAAAGACAATTCAAAATTTGTCTGCTAGTGTGGAAAGGTCCCAAATTTCACAACATTGGTACCAATGATGTCAATTGTAGAGCAGAGTGCATGAGACCATCAATGAACATTAAGGACAAGGTTTGGCAAACATTTTTTGTCAGTGACATCCTCCAAGTCTGCATGCAGGTGTCTGCTATTTCCTTTGTTGCATGTGAAAAGGTGGAAAAAGGAAACTTTTCCGCATGCAAAAAAGGAAATAGGAGATGTGTGCACCCAGGTAACATTGAAGTGGCCATGGTGGGTAAAATTCAGCAAATAAAACAAAATTGCATAACAACTACCTATTCATCTTTTAGGCATTTCCCAGTTAAGAAATAAACTTTTTTATTGAAAGCTTTCACGATAAGGTTATATCATATAATTTTCTGCTTATCCTTTCTTAATATGTTTGTTATCAATCTACCCACCAAGATGTGTGATAGGTAATTACCTGAATTTAGCTCATGTAATACTTTCCTTTTAAAAATAAACCTTTTTTATTTATCTACTTAGAGCCTCCTTTACATTGTACAAGTTTCTGTTTCTCTTTTTTCAAAAGGCATTTCGTTTACTGTGTAACGTCTATATATACCTGCAGGAGGTTACAGCTATAAAGTTGACATCAACTTGCAAGAGGTATTTACGTATATTACCTCATTAACTTTAGGCAAATCAAACACGACATCTTTGAATTTTCTTGTACATTAATAAGAATAAATACAGCTGTCACTGCTTTCTTGAGCTTCCACGGTTTTATATGATTCACTATTTTTACTTTTATTTCTGCCCCAAAACTTTCTGGTTGCCTGGGACAGGAATAATTTAAAACGTGAAAGCTTCCTAGAGAGTTTACCTTTTCTACAGAAATCTTTTCGAGCCTTGAATAAAGAAATTTTGTACTTGCTGTCAATGCTATGAACTTGTATTCATTTCATTTTTTGGAAAATTATCCACATAGCTTTACAGTGTTACAGTGTTACTACTGTAATTGGGGCCACTTGAGACAAAGTTGACCAATCAGATTACAGGAAAATAACAATACATTCCAAGAAAGTTGGTTGTGGGCCAATCATGCAGCAGCTCATAAAAAAACAATAAGTTACTCAAAGCACAGAATTTAAGAGTGAGTCCATGGGTGCACCAGGCAGGTGTGCTACATGCCATCTCTCCGATTTCAGTGAAACTTGGCCAGGTTAGAGGGTCTACCCCAAAACTTAAAATGACAAACTGGTTTGTAGTTTGGATCTTTATGGTGGGAGATAGCCCACCTAACTAGTTTAATTAGATATTTTACCAATAAAAGGGCATTAATAACAGGCAAAAGTAGGAAGCTCTCAAGACAACTGTTTTTAATCTTTGACCATGAGGGTTTGTATATATGTTGATACATCTTTAATGAATGCAAGAATATAAGTTTCAGTCAATTTGATTGACAGCTTGTCAATCACAGGCCTTGAATATGGGACCACCTTTTTAGCCATTCAATTATTGGCTGATTTTGAGATCAAATATCTCCCCTTGCCAGAAAGCTATGACAATAATTTTGCTATTCCCTGCTTAACAACCCTTTGGTCTATAATAAACATGAAAAAAATTTCTGGGCTCTGCCTTTTTTTGGCATCAGATGCCAATTGAAAACTACACCTAGAACAGGCTTATTTCCCGTTCATCTTTCCTGTAATTCAACAATAGATGGCTGCTTAAGTTAATAAACCGACACTTTTTAGCCCGTTATACAAGAATTGTAATTGAGGAGTTTAATACATGCTTAATACGATCGAGATTTGGCGAGAAAATTCAAGATTTGACCCTGATTAGTAATGCATGTCACCAAAATATCGAAGACAAAATCGTAATCTTTGTGAGCTCGTTTTGATTTTCTCGCAAAATCAGAGATTATTCTTCTTAAGAATTAAACTATACATAAGTCCTCTTATTCAAGTGTTTACTGTCTATTGTCTTTACTGTGAGAAAACCATGCTGCTCCTAATTTCCTAGACGATTGGCATGGTCACGTAGTTATGCCCAACGAGAATATAGTTCAAAACCACTTAAACATTGTTGGCAAACTTTGAGTCACGCCAGTGCATACCAGTCACAAGGCAACGGCAACTCGCACATCTAAAAGCAATCTGAAACTTTTCCTTCTAGCGATAAGGAAATTAAGCTCTTAAAAAAAAACAGTATTAGAAAGAAGAATGTTGTTATTGTCACTTACCGCCATTGGGTCGCCGTCGATCTACGCCAAACTAATGTACGCTGCGTGACCAGACAGTAGTTGTTTAAAATATTCTCCTTTGCCTCCCAGCAAGGCTTTCAGAATGGCCTACTTATCTCCATGACTTCTTTGTTTCCTCCTATCTACATTTCTCAAATACAAGTTTTTCGAGGTTCTATCACTCTCAATCACAATTATGCCCAAGTATTACGTGACAAAAAAAAGAGCCTACAATGTTTTGTTCAGCGAATTTTGCGCACCTACCTCGGAATTCTAAACAATTTTCGGTTGTCCAGACAGGAAGAGAAGACAAATAAAACTTAACAAAACAAAATGCAGGAACAAATAGATATTTTCTGTTTTGTTTTCGTCCCCCTGAGGCCAAAACTGAAAGAAAAATGTCGTGACCTTTTTTTACTACATATTACGTGTTTACTTCTGGTTCCTGTTGATGCTATGTTTATTCGATGGCGGCATTTATTTTGAAACTGTACTTAATATCAAAACTGACAACAAGGCTTAATCCTCTGAAAAATTTTATGTAAAACATCCAGGTATTTTTTTTCTTGCTGGGATGTAACACAGTCATTTTTACTGGCTTGTAAAAGAAACTGAAATACAATAATCGAATAAACGCGACATTCACTGAATGGGTACTATCGGCCATCGGTTGTTCAAGTTACCGTGTGGCACAAAATTTTTGCTGTACGTGTTTGTAATCGAATGCCACAGAAAGGTAATCTGTCTTGCTGAATTTAAAAAGGGTATACACACAGTAGAATTGTTGACGAATATGTTTTCCATTGCATGTCTTCAATGAAAAAGAAAATATTATCTTTGATTTGCCCAGGACTTTTTGAAAATCCCAATAATTAATTCTCAGCAAGAAAACCTGTCCTAATTGCAAAACTTAGTCCCCTCAAAACACACAAAAAAATCGTCAATTCGCAAAACTAAACTCCCTCAAAAATTTAGTGCCACAAGGTAATAAGGTAGTTACACTCCTACTAATATTTAAAAATTAAAGTTCAAGGTCCCTCCTTATCTGCTGCCTTGTCCAGACAGCCTCGGCTTCTACAGCAATATCATCGGCATCAGCCTCTTCATCCTCATTCATTAAGGAAGAGTGGACTCTCTGTAATCTACCAGCCTTATTGAGGGCGGAGAGTCGGCTAAAGTATCGAGCGATCTGTTGTTCTGTCAACCAGTCGGTCTTTGTGAACATCTTCTGCCCATTCTCGTTTCTCAAGGACTTCATTCTGGAGGCGACAAAGGAAGCGTTTGCCTTCTTTCCTGTTTCCTCCCCGGTCCAAAACACGTCTACCAGATAGCTCTTCGCTTTCTCTGAAAAGGCTACTGGTTTTCGATTTTTCTGAAGAGCCCATCCTAGCTCTACGACTTCGCCAAACGTTGCTTCGTCACTGAAGTCGAAAGTAGCTGAATCACCCCGAACATAGCCAGCACCCAGGGAATGGCATGCCTCCGCCCATTTTCGTCTGATCTCGTCATAGGTGGACTCCTTTACCAGTCTCACCATGTGCTTACCAACGTCCAAGTGGCTTTGGAGCGAGGCAAATGACTGGAAGGTCTTGATACACCCTTCTTCTTGACAATGAAACATAACCTTCTCCCCTACCTGGTCTGCCTGTGTGGATTCAGGTGGTTCTTGATGTGACCCAGGCAAAGACGAAGATCTTCCATGCATAGCGCGTTGCTGGCGATAGGTACCCACTTCTACGTGTGGTCTGCCAAAAGGATGAATTATGGTGAGCTTTGTAGGACCTTGCGGAGTACCAAACCGTGCAAGCTGAGCTGCACTATAAAACTTTCCAGGACCCACGTTATAGGCTCGCCACACCCTCATGCCTCCATTCTCGTAAGAAAAGGTATGTAGCGACTGTATCCCGGTCATATTATGCTTGCTCATCGTCTGCGCAGATGGCTGAACTAGACACACAGCCGCATAGCAGCCTTTGATGCCTCCATAAGACTCAATGGCGGTTTTCATGTCATTGGCCGTCGTGACATCATTTCCTTCATTAAGAAAGCGTCTTATGTGACTTTTTAAGTGCAGCAGTGCGACGATCGCAGATATTTTTACCAGCCTGCAGCTCACTGAAGTCGTATTGTGCAATCGTGACTCCAGTACGATCACCAATACTGGGGAGCGACAGAAGAAGGTAGGCACAGTGGTAACAGCTGGCGTTGTCGGACCTAAGATATACGTGGTTAAGGTTTGGCCTCAGTGCTTTCAGTGTTTCTAACGTATTTTCTATAATGGAGGCCACTGCAAACCAGTTCTGAATGCACTCATCAAACAGATGGATGTAGGTGCGCACCTACAGAGTAAAAGAAAATCGATCGATCTCAAACAAACAAAATCTCAACTTCAGACTCTCGGTAACACTGGGGCTTGTATAGCAACAGTTATCTTTGTAAAGATATTGCATTAAATTGCGTGGATAAAACTGAGGGTTCGCAATGAAATGACCATTCTACATCGTAATTACTACGTCCTACAGCTGTGGCCCCGAACCGAAGATGGGTCTTTCACAATACAAAACAATCTCTCTTCTTTTACAAACGTTTTGTTTGCTTTAATCGGCTGATATACTTCAGAAAGACAGATAAATATTTTAAGCATCTGGTTTTAACTCGGATATGCCTTTTAATAGAATCAGAGTGGGCACCTCTACAGTATCTGCATATGCCTAGTACGTAGGAATTATTTTAGCTATGAAACCTTCATTTTATACTTGGATTTTTAGAATAAAAAATATTTTGGACATATGCCTTATTAATAAACTGCCAACCCCTTCCGCCCTCGCTACTCCCGTTATCCTGGCTACTTAATTTAGGAAAAATTTTAATTTAATCAATTAAATTCGACCAGGACTTGAAGACGTTGAGTTACTAGAATGATTATCACATCTACGCGCCTTGTTACTGATGTGTAAGCTACTGGCGCCTGCGATGACACGAATTTCATTTTCAAAAGGTTAGCAAAGTAACAGCAAACAGGTAAAAGAAAAACAGCTGAAGTAACGGTGAATCTTGGCTTGATACATTGCTTAGCACCTTCGAATCTGTCTCGGTCTAATTCGTCCCCAGTCGACTTCGTAACACCCATACCCATCAAACCATGCGCGCCTACGCTAGTAGGGAGAGGTTCAATGAGAGACGACTGGGGACGGGTTTGACTAACCCACGTTGCCCAAAGCCTCGTGGGAAGGTCGTTTCTTCCCCACACTCCCCTTCCTTGCGTGATCTATGCGTTTCGGGTCACATTGTCCAAATGAGTATGTTTGTCTCTCCGCATTTCGTATCAGTTGCCGCGCGTATAGGAAGTAAGCAAGGGAGTAACAACATCCTATGCAAAATAAAATCTTTTTAATTACCTGCACCAATTGGAACTACAGTGTTCCACTTTCCCTTGATTGCTTTTGCCGTCTTCAGATTGACTCCTCTGTCACCTTTGCCTTTTCGACTGCCATGAAGAGGATGCTGGCATTTTTTTGATGGTCGGAATCTTACTCCAAGGACTGCGCGATGTTTGGGGCAGATCGTGAAATCGCGGCCGTCATCATCTTCGAACAAACCAACGCGAGCTAAAATGAGCTTTTTCTCGGATACAACGCACTTTTGAGATACATTTACATCTCTAAGGTGTGCCTTTATACCATCAGCACACGAATTTAGTGGTATAAAATGTTGCCGTCTGGGCCACCGCGAAGAGAAATCGCATTCCGTTCCACAGTAGATCGCAAATGAACAAGAAACCTGAGACATATTGCGACTTCACAGCACTAAACGCGTGGTTGAAAAGAACGCCCTTTGTACACTCAGCCAATGATTGTGCAATCTGGCAAGGTCATGATTCTGTCCGGTCTTGTCTGGAATTTGGGGTACAAGTGTACAGCCTGTACAATCCTGTACAATAAAGCTTAATTTTGCAAAAGAATAGAATTTCTTTAAATGATTTTAAGTAATTAATTATAGTTTTGTGTACAGTCACTGAATCATACTGATTACAAAATAGTACTTTGGTTATTCACTAATAAAGTAAGATAATTCGGTTATCTTTCAAAGGGAACAACTTTTTGTGGTAAAAATGTGCGGACTTCGCCATGAAAAGACAGTATATTCATAAATGATGAAAGGCAATTTATTTTTTTTGTATGTTTTGTTTTTACATTCATTCTTTGTTCCAGTCTAGACAACCGAAAATTGTTTAGAATTTATCTTGATTTCCAGGGTAGGCGCAGAAAATTCGCTGAACGAAATATTGCGGGCTCTTTTTTTGGTCACATAATACTTTGGCGTAACATAGATTGAGAGTGATCGAGTGACTGAGTTTCGAACAACTTGTATTTGCAGAAAAATGCAGATAGGAGGAGACAAATATAGTCATAGAGATAAGTAGGCCATTCTGAAAGCCTTGCTTGAAAGCAAAGAGATGGATTTTGAACAAAATATTGTCTGGTCACGCAGCATACATTAGTTTGGCGTAGATCGACGAGGGTAAGTGAAAATAACACCATTCTTCTTTCTACAACTGTTCTTTTTCCGAGGTCGTAGCCAGAAGTTAAACGAATTTTTTAAGAGCTAAATTTCTTTATCGCTAGAAGGAAGAGTTTCAGATTGTTTTTAGATGTGCGAGTTGACGTTGCTTTATGACTGGTATGCACTGGCGTGACTCAAAGTTTGTCAACAACCGTGCACCATGTGGCCTTGAAATCTCATCAGGAAATTAGGAGCAGCATGGTTTTCGCACAGTAAAGACAATAGAGAATAAACACTTGAATAAGAGGACTTATGAATAGTTTAATTCTTAAGAAGAAGAATCTCTGATTTTGCGAGAAAATCAAAACGAGCTCACAAAGATTACGATTTCACCTTCGATATTTTGGTGACATGCATTACTAATCAGGGTCAAATCTTGAATTTTCTCGCCAAATCTCGATCGTTTTAAGCATGTATTAAACTCCTCAATTACAATTCTTGTATAACGGGCTAAAAAGTGTCGGTTTATTAACCTAAGCAGCCATCTATTGTTGAATTACAGGAAAGATGAACGGGAAATAAGCCTGTTCTAGGTGTAGTTTTCAATTGGCATCTGACGCCAAAAAAAGGCAGAGCCCAGAAATTTTTTTCATGTTTATTATAGACCAAAGGGTTGTTAAGCAGGGAATAGCAAAATTATTGTCATAGCTTTCTGGCAAGGGGAGATACTTGATCTCAAAATCAGCCAATAATTGAATGGCTAAAAAGGTGGTCCCATATTCAAGGCCTGTGATTGACAAGCTGTCAATCAAATTGACTGAAACTTATATTCTTGCATTCATTAAAGATGTATCAACATATATACAAACCCTCATAGTCAAAGATTAAAAACAGTTGTCTTGAGAGCTTCCTACTTTTGCCTGTTATTAATGCCCTTTTATTGGTAAAATATCTAATTAAACTAGTTGGGTGGGCTATCTCGCACCGTAAAGATCCAAACTACAAACCAGTTTGTCATTTTAAGTTTTGGGGTAGACCCTCTAAACTGGCCAAGTTTCACTGAAATCGGAGAGATGGCATGTAGCACACCTGCCTGGTGCACCCATGGACTCACTCTTAATTTTGATAGCAAAATGTATCACCAGACAATGTTTTCATTCTACTTCAGAGCAAGGTTTGGAGTAATTTCATAGTGCTTCTAAAACTAAAAAGTACCTATGATTGGCAATCGCATTTGTTTTGAGAATTAGCAAGCACTAAATTTACTTGTCCTGAAAATTTAAACTGGAGTCTCCTTCTACCTGATACTAATTTATTTTTGAAATTCCAAAACAATTTCACAGCTGAATTTTGAGGGACTTTTAGTTACAGACTTCTGCTCCAACGATTTTTCTGAAATTCCTCTGGCATATATGTTGTTGATTTTGTTATAAAACTTAACGCTAAAACGTCACGACGTTTCGACCTCTCCGAGGCCATTTTCAAGTGCGAGTAAAATATGAAATTAGCATAAATATATTAAAATGGTAAAAACAGGAACAAATGCGATAAAATATGTAAAAATAAGTAAGAAAATATTCTACGGAAACAATTAAAAACAATTGAAGTAATTAACCGACCTAAACAAATAATTTTGCGCAGATGGAATCGCATTGTTTGTTTAGAGTTGGTTTCAGTTCTTTGATAAAAAACATTTCAAAAATAAGGCAATCAAACTTGCTCTGACACTTTTTAAAAAACCTGCGCAAAAAAACCTGCGCAATGTCATCTGGGGCTATATCGTGTTCCTCCTTGAGGTGATTTCCAATGGCCGATGTCAATTAAAGCCGATACCAGAGATTTCAGTTAAAAATATCAGCAATTTTTTTTACTAGGTGCGATTTTCTTTGAACAGTAAGGTCCATTTATGAGCTAATTTAGCAAAATATATTTACTATCAATGAAATTGGAGTATTTCGTACTTTTGCTGAATGATATCTGTTGTTCTTGCAAAGTTTCTCAGCCATCACATTAAAAATGAGAAAGTTATGACGAAAACTTTGTCACAGCTAAATGCGCCTGTATTAATGATGGCGCCATCTGAAATGAAAATGAACTTCAATTTGTCCTCTAACTTATGTAATGAGCAATTTTACAACCGTCAAATGTGAGATGATTATTCAAAGAAAGCTTAATTATTAAGCCTTGGTAAATCCAAGTGTGCCCATTCCCCCCCCCCCCCCCCAACGCACCCCTAGGGCATTAAATGTTGTCAGGCATTTGTTATCTTGTTGGTCTGGCGGTGGGGAGTTTGTCAGAAAACCTCTGCCCAGGGGACCTGTGGGGCATTTGACAATTCTTCTAGAAGAAGCGGTTAACGTTGTTCTTTTTTAATATTGCAATTAAAAAATATGCCTATTTAGATTGCTATAGATATTTCTATAAAGAATACTTTTAGTACATATACTTAAAAAAAAACGCGAGGTTTTTGCTCCATTGACCACCCTGCTCAACACTATTTTTTGAATCCCTCCAAAAAACTGCTTCCACCGTCATAATAATACAAATGATAATAATAAATGTTATTTAGCCAGGCAGGGTTACCTCTTCAGCGTAAAATGCTGATATCAATGAGGGCCCTGGAAAAAATATATACATATATATAAATAAAAATAATTATATATATATAAACTAGCCTAAATTACAGTAACTAAAGATACATTAAAAGTTAAAAATACAACAATATTATTTTAAAAAATCATTTAAAAAAGCTAAAATACAACAATCAAAATACATTTAAAAGCTAAACTGATTAAAACTTAACAAGTAACTAAAAAACTTTTGATTTATATAATTCCAAAATACGAGTTTTAAAAATCACAACTGCCTTAGAATCCATCATTTCACTTGCAATATTATTAAAAAGTTTAGATCCATTAAAATGAAAATACTTCCTTGTCATCTCAGTTCTGACTTTGGGGAGCAGCAAGTTCTTCCCACTTCCCCTCGTGTTGTGGATTGTTCTAAAAACCTTAAAATAATCTTTCAAAAACATTGGAGGGGATCCCTTCAAGCATTTAAAAGTTGAAATTAAACTAATAGTATGCATGTCACGCCTCATAGACAAGGGAAGCCACTTTAAATGCTTCTAGGCATCTAAATCTTTGGTCTTCAAAACAACCTTTGCTGCTCTTCTATGTGCTCGATCTAACTTATCACGTTCAATTTTAATTTCCCAATTCTGCTCCATGCAACATCACAATAATCCATAGCTGGTAGAACAAAAGACTGATGAACTTTACTGGCTGTATCAACAGTTAGATCGTTTCTAATTCTTCCAAGGACACTGATTATTTTGGAAATCTTCATCAGTACTATAGCTTGGTCAGTACGTTCGCACATGAAATAAAAACTTGCATCATTTGACATGAAGAGTTTAAAGGAAAAGACACATTCTTGTAAGCAGAAAGGCCTAGAAAAACTCTGTGAGAAATTTGAAAGCTAATAATTTTATAAACTTTGTGTTTTGTGTGATCAATGTGACAATTAAAACTTTGATGGAACAGTTCCACTGACATGATGAGAAAAGGTTAAGCCCATTGGTTGTTTGTTTATCATATGCTATTTTAAATACCTTTGAAAATAAGAAAGATATTATTAAAATTCTACTTAATAGTTCTGTCATTGATATTTATAATCAGATAGATGTGACCCTTTTTACAATAATTCTAGTTATAACTAACGACTAGGAGCAATTACTTGCAAAGGGTGCTTTACACATTTTGATAAGATTGTTACAGATTTCCTATAAATAAATTATTAATGCAGCTTAATAGATCACTAAATTACTAGAAAATGGAATTTGGATGAGTGGAGAATTTGCACACTTTTTAAAGTCCAAACCATGGATAGCCTGATTCTAGCTGGTGGGATTAGTGTGAGAGTGCTGTATTGTTTTGGCAGCAGAGCTACGAAAAGAGTGGGTATTCTGAGTCAATTTGAAGTCCCACCTGCCACAATTCTTGGGTATTTTGAATAGTCTGCACCAGGATTACGGGAGTTTCTAATTGGCTGAGAAGCGATAAAATGAAGAATTTAGTTTCTCAAGTTTGCAGTAACTGCAGCATTTAATATCCTACCTGGATCCTGAGTAACTTTCAACAAATAGTTGTTTTGTTCGTCACTCGACTGTTATGCTTGGCCTGGCTCGTTTGCAGGTCGGTTTCGTATTACACAACTCTTCATGATTGGGTAATCAAATGGTTCCAAGCGGGCGGCATTCAAAACTCATAAGAAATGTGTGGCAGGCCGGGTTTTCCCTCGCGGCTTCTGAGCTCCCCTCACGTTGCAGCTCCGCCGCCGAAAAAGTACCCCGGGCACCAGAATCCCGCAAGCTACACCAGCAAGTTTTTGTATGAACTGCCTGAACCCATCATGGGGAATTTGCATCTTTCCCTAAAAAATTGACAAATGCCCGACAATTGCCCGGTAGGGGGAATGAGCATGCTTGCAATTCACTGAGTCGTTATTATTCAGTCGACCAACTGTTTGCGATGACAAGTGCACTGGCCTGCTAAATAACACTCGGAGTAACATGGTTCTCCGTTCTAAAATATTGAAATCACACCCAGGTACACACGCTTTTAGACTGAAACTTTTGCAGCGACATAAAACTAAAGCTTATTTTTGGTCCTAATGAAATGTTCCAAACTTCCGGGCAACTAAAGAATGCTTTTTCAGTGACTCTGTAGCGCGTGTGAGTGTGCTGAGAACGTATTCAGTATCAAACTTACCTTTAAAGAGACACGTCTGCTGATATAAAGAAGAAAGCTATTGAATGTCCCCTTGTTTATAGTAAAAAACAAACTCTACACTCCTTTGTTGCTCTCCGTATCATCCACTACTGGAAGAAAACACACCTCAAATACACCTCAAGTGAAGACTATAATATATAGATTTAGCCACAGCTAAAAGCGAAGCTCCAATTAATAAATTATAATTTAAATCAAACAATAAACTTTTAATCCACGTTCATGTATCACAGTAGATTAGGCCTCGAAAACAAATTCTTGGAAAACAAATCACGCCAAATGTTTTGCATTCGATAGGTTTACTTTGCAAATTCTTGCCAACAAATCTGGGGGTGTTTAAACCAACCTTTTATAATTTTTATACATCACATTTGAGGTGAAACAGTGCTATTTGTCATACAGACCGCGGAGAGAATACCGTATTTCACAATTTTTCAAAACAAATTGCACTCAGGAATATTCAGGACGATCAATCGTGGGCTTTAAGCAAAACCGTTCAAGAATTTCCAAAATCACCCATACGGCCAGCTGGTTCTCGTTTCTATAGTGCGAGCTGTCAGTTGGTCGAGTGTTTGAATGAGCTTTAAGAGAGTTACGCTTCAACATAATAGCGAATTTATTTTTTTTTTGCTATTTAATGGTTTTAGTTATAACGATGTGTAATCTTATAAAGCGTTTGATACGCGAGTCATTTTTGAGTACTCCTGCAAGCGATGTTCATGAACGATGAAAACAAACGGCACGGACAAGCGATGAAAATTGCAAGAGAGACTACAAACAATCAAAAAAAGAAGTATAATTCGGTGAAAAATTTACAGAGACAACAATTTTCATTCACGAAGGCAAGTATTAAAGTGTCTCTAAAAATCCTCAGAGTCTTTAAGCGTAAAGCTTACCGGTAAGCCGGCTTCCCGGCGCGGTGTTTACTGTTTTCGAAGGTGAACTCCTCGAAGCAAGAAAATCGCTTAAAGCTTTCTTTCTACAACCAAATTTATAACTAAATATTCTTCGGAACGTTTTCTTTCTATTTGTGGTGAGCAAATATATCTGAAGGCTATTTAAAGTTCTGTAAGCTTATATCAAACCTGATATTAGGTCAGATCATTGACTCAAATCCTACAAACGTGCATAAACTTGCCGCATAAACTGTCAGCGTGAACTGCGCAAGACTTCATGAAAATTAGATATAACAAAAACAAACATCAAATACAATAATTACTCAGGCTTACCACTCGAGATTCAGTTCCTGAAAGCTATCAAGGAAGGCCACAGTTGGTTGAGACTTTTAAACCCTCTTGCGCATGAGGCAAGGTGAAAAACGAAAACGATGCCATCCAAAAACGAATTACCGAATTTTGACAAGCGACGCATTTCTCAATCAAAAACCCAGTAAACAAACCAGCCATGAATAACAGACTTGATAGCAGCTGTATTTCATTTTGTACATCCAGTGGAAAAAGACAGTTAAAAACATCACAAGTTTACACAAAACTCTGTCAGCTTCAGCTGTCAAAGTAAACAAGTTTCAAGATGCTGCATAAATTTTCCGCATGAACTCACCTGTCAATTTTGACCAATCAGAGCATAAAAATTGGGCGTAGAGCGTGACCAACGCGTGACCTTGGTGAGAAAAGGTCTTCCTAGCCTGTATTATTACATAACTTGCTGAATTTTCGCGACCATAGTTAGTTTGAAATCAAACTCTTAATAGTGCGGGGTCATCATGATATAAACACGGCATATTTCATATAAATTTAAAAAAATAATAAACTTGAGCCTGCGATCATCTGAAAACCAGTAACTTGTCAGCGGATAACTTCAAAAAAGTACTCGACCTCGATGGGTCGACACCTGAGCCCGCGATACGGTCAGGTGATACTGGTCAGCGGATACCTTGTTTTGACAGCTGTCAATTGATTACAATATTGATGTGCAATCAGTTTCCTCCTGGGCTT
>JBBMOI010000001.1:62612500-62660000 GCA_038088405.1 Porites divaricata | reverse complement strand
TTACCCTACCGGGTAGACGCCCCCTCCTGTTTCCTTAATCAATTTTAGGAAGATTTAGCAGAAACGACGGCGATGGCACTGATAACGTCAAAAAGGTAACTGGTTTAGTATAAAAAACAACAATTTCGCTCGCGCAGCAAGCCTTTTCTGCCTTTTAGAACATTTCCTTGCCGTCCGTGCACGATAGCCACAGCCACAAGTTGCTCGGCAACTTTTGCTATTTAGAGCAACTTTATGGCAACTTTTGCCATTTGCAGCAACTTTAAATCTTGGGGGCAACTTAATTAATTTTTTAGAACTTATGGGAACTATTAAAAGAACATTTCAGTCCTTTAAGGTGATGTTTATAATACAGAAGACGATTCTCAAAGACAATTTTAAGCGCAACACAGTTACGTTGTTGCGACATTGTAACATCACATCCTCAGTTAACATTTAAGTGTGAATTTAACCCTGTGCCGCGCCCCCCTCAAGTGGAATACGACGCGCCGTTTGAGGTAAATGGTTCGCAACGGCCTGCAATAGCAGGCGCTTGGAAGTAGTGGGCGCAAGAAAGAAGTGGACGCGCAGGACGCGCGCGGTGCTGCTGTACCGACCGGTTGCGGACAACTGTGTGAATTCCCCTGCCTAGGGACAAGGCAGAAATAATGTCTTCTTAGAAAGACCATGAAATTAGAAGAAAGTGCTACCTCAACATAGCCTGCATAGTGGATGCAAGAAAGAACGGGACACGCGAGGGGAGAGGAAGCGCCTGCCTAAGAGGCCTCTCTCGCGCGCGGGTCTTTCCTGAGCCCAAATACTTCCAAGCGCCTTCTACGCAGGGTACCTCAGTAAAACTCACTTTGTGAGTTGTGTGCCTCGGTCACAGTAATTTGGGCCGCTATCCCCTGGTAGGCCCAGTAGGGATACCCAAAACACTGATCCTGCCGCTTCTGAAAATCGTTTTGGATGGTTCCTCCCTTATATAGCCTATACAGTACGGGGATGTGCCGCTGGACAGGGTATGGTGTTTGACCTCTCTGTCCTAAAGAAGGTATATAATTGTGTGTGACTGTATCAACAGAGTTTACCTAATTCTTAACGATAATTTCCTTTCTTTTCAAGGCCCGACTGGTTTGCTTACTATCCAGATAGTGTAGGTGTTTTTAAAATAATAAATAGCAGCACGACCCTAGAGACAAACAACTCTGATTGAGTGGTGCAGGAATAGGCCACTTGCACTAAGAGGTCACGTGACCAATGTTTCCTTTAAACAATGAGTTGGAATCTTGCTGATGCCAAAAATTGACAGAGCACATAAAAATTATCTTACACCCGAAATTTGAGAGGAAACGCATTAAAGGGAGATTTTTTATGGCTCTTTGATTTATCAACAAAGTAGTATCACTTGTATTGGCCGCCACGTTGGAGGGCATACTCTTGCCCTCCAACATGGCGGCCAAAACTACTTTCTGCTTAGATCTTGTTAACGTTTGATAGTTACGGTCAGATGTGCTATGAACATTCCCACATCAACTTTTCAACACTTTCCTTAAAGCTTAAGTGCAAAATTTGGGTTCAGAAAGAGGTGATTCATAATTTTAAAAATCACAGTTTGGTCACGTGACCAGCTACGCACTCACTCATTTTAAGAAAATGGTACAGGCTTGAAAAACCAAATCACTATTATTTTGCTAAAAATAGGACCCACTAATCGTTATTTGAAGAAAAAATCATGTAAGTTTCATTTTCATAAAAAGATGTCACATGACCTCTTAGTGCAAATGGCCTATTGAACTCTCAGTTGTAGACCTGGATTAGCCTGCGAGTAAGCTCTCCGGGGCGCTCTGGCGGCGGCGCGGGAAAAGGAAGGAGGGCTTACAACTACAGGTACGTACCCTGCTAGCAGAGGCTTTTCCCTTGTGTTTCTCAGCGTTGCACTGCCATTCTCTTCGCGGTTTTGGACAGAAACAACCAAAACAAAACGCGAGCAGCCAAAACCGCGAAGAGAATGGCAGTACAACGCTGAGAAACACAAGGGAAAAGCCTCTGCTAGCAGGGTACGTCCCTGGAATTTTAATATCTGCATCGAAAACGTGGATGTAAAATGCTGGTTGGCGCAGATGACATTAGTAACGACGTCATTACCCTTGGCACACATTTTTCTATGTTTTTTTTTTTTACATTCCAGCTCGTTTACGCTTCGCACTCATTGATTGAAATCTGACAGCTCAGAAATATATTTCAACAAATTTGCCCAATATTTCGGTTTGACTTGGATCTGGCATTAACAAAAGCGACATAAAAGTGATGTAACGTCCACCATCAAAGAAATCACAACGTCACATGACAACGAAAGCACTGAACGTGACTACTTCCGGTGCTAAGTTTCCCGCTCTGACACTGCGAGCATGGTTACACCGATAGCGGACAGGTTTCTGTGCCGCAGTTTGGTGCAGTGTAAACAGGTGTTCATACTATACTGGATAGCTTTTCACGTCAACATGAAAAACTCTCCGTTATGGTGTCGACACGGCCAAAAAATATTTTACCAGTGTCACATATTAGCGGGAAAGCTGAATACCTTGACACTTGAATAAATTACACTATTCTTATTATTGTTATTATTTATTATTATTACAGAAAGGCTAATTACTTATTTAAATGAAGCACAAACGAACAGACCAACTAACCGGACGGAAGGACAACCCAACTGATCGATTTATGACAAACTTATTCACAGAATGACTCAAGTAAATGACTGAATAACTAAATGATTGAATGAATGAATGACTGACTAATAAAACGACTAACCTGACTGAACGACTTACTGATTGACTAAATAACTGAATGATTTACTAACTGACTGGACGACTGAATGACTAAATGACTGACTAAAGAAATGACGTACTGACTGACTTACTAACTGACTGATTGAATGACTTACTAACTGACTGACTCACAAACTGACTAATTGACTGGATGACTGAATGACTTACTCAGCTAACTGACTGACTAACTAACTAATCGAATGAGTCACTGGCTAACTGACCAGTTGACTGGTTGACTGACTGACTTATTACCTGACAAACTAACTAATCGAATGACCGACTGGCTAACTGACTGACTGACTAACTAATCGAATGACTTACTGGCTAACTGAGCAGTTGACTGGATGACTGACTGACTTATTACCTGACAAACTAACTAATCGAATGACCTACTGGCTAACTAACTGACTGACTAACTAATCCAATGACTTACTGGCTAACTGAGCAGTTGACTGGATGACTGACTGACTTATTACCTGACAAACTAACTAATCGAATGACCTACTGGCTAACTGACTGACTGACTAACTAAACGAATGACTTACTGACTAACTGATTAAAAAATGGATGACTAACTGACTAACTGGAAGATTAAATGATCCGCCTGACTAAATTATTAACTAACTGACTGACTGAAAGACAATAAACTGAAAAACTGTGGGACTGACTGGAGGACTAACTGAATGCATGACATATAAACTGTTATAACAGCTGAATGACTGTTGGACTCAACAAATGAGTAACTTAATAAGTGACTGAGAAACTTACTGAAAAGTATCTGAAACAGTAAGTACTTGAAGAACTAACAGATAACTAAGCAGGTTACTACTTTTGTGATTTCCTGGTTACAGAACTAAGGACGCTTTCCAAAAGTTAGGCCTGGCCAGCTGGACCATGGCCAGACCAGTCACTTTGATGATGAAATAAACTTGCTGAACTAAACCATCTCTTTCGTGCACACTAGCTATTTAGGATTTGACTGATCTGGCTGAAAGATTTCATAAAAAGTGAAATTCTCATTACAACGAGAATGGTCTGCCCAGTCAAATCTGACAAATGGAAAGCGGACTAAGTAAACTAAGTAGCTAAAAGAAATGAGCTTAAGCAGACAGAATCACCTAGAATGAGCTTGAGACATAAGGCCCGGTTCAGACGCCGAACTTTTAATGAGCCGAACTTAGTTCGAATTCAAGGCCGACCCAAATTACTTAGACCGGCTGAATTGATTCAGACGCCGATCCTCATTGCATGCAGATCTAAGTTCAAAAGGCGATAAATGCTCATTTCGGTCAAACGGCTTACAAAATACGTTATAACAATTTATGCATTAGGTTCGGTACATGAAAAGTGCGGCGTCTGAATCAAAGCCGTTCCAAAGGCGCTCCAGAGGAAAAATTCCCGGCCGGGCTAGGCGAAAAGAACGGCTGAGCCGTTCCAAATTGAAAAAGGCGTTCCTAATTCATTCAGACGCCGAACTTTTCAGTACTTAATTTAATGTATTAAGTCCGGCTCATGAAAAGTTTGGCGTCTGAACCGGACCTAAGTTAACTAACTATGTAACAAATAAATTACCTAAATTCGTACCAGAATTTATCACCTAGTTTAAAACAGTGGCTTGCGGTAATCAAAAAACTGCGAGGAACACATCCACAGTAATTTGTAAAACCATTCCACCCTACAAAATACAGTAATGGGCAAGTGATAGCCTTAACTTCGTATAGTGTTCTGTTAATATTTAAATTGATGGTTACATCTGAAGATGAATGTTGTAGCATACGAAACGTCGAGCTAAAGGATATATTAATTTAAAATTATTAAGTTTTTCTAGCAATGCGGTTTTCCACGTGTTTGTAACCACAGTGTGCTTGTTATTTCTTACAAGAGGTGTAATTGTTTTTATGAACGTGAAGCTCGTGCGCGTGTCCCAGCACAAGCGTGTTACTGCAGATCATAGTGACGTGGCGGACTGTTGATCATGTGGATGCATGTTTCAAAGCGGTTTGCAGCACCATGGAGAATTACGTGATCACCCCATGTACTATCTTTCACGAAGCTTGTGAAGGAGGCATTCCGAGATGAAAATCCATCATCAAAATGGACGAGGCTGAAACACAAGGAATAACTATGTTACTAAAAAAGCAACCGTTCTTATTTAATTCTTTTGCTTTCTCAAGAGGCACAAAATTAAAGTGGTGCTTACACGGGCGGTAATTGAAACACACTTTTATAATCATGGCTAGATTTTTTCCTACAAACCACTCGCCTGTTCCTGGCGTTCAGATTGTAGGAACAGCGCAGAGAGATGTGAGAAGGAAAAAAGCGAGGAGTGGGGGGGGGGGGGGGGGGAGGTAGGGGGTTCCCTCCTCTCTCCCTGCCCCTCTCTTCCTCCTTATTTCTTCGCGCCTTCACACTTCGCGCCGCACTGCATTATCTGACCACCTAGAACAGGCTAACCACTCGCCGTCACTGCTTACACTGAGGTCACATGACCTAACAATGAAACTGTTTATCGCCAAAAATCTGTTAGCTTAAGCAACGGCAGCGGCAGCGAAAACGTCAGTTAAAAAGTGAATTCGCGCTTTTTCAAACTTCATTAATCTTATCCCATTACATTCAATTTGTCAAATGTTGGGGAATTTTTCAGGAGTTAATTCTAAAGGACTGTAACTAAGATCAGAAGAGAAAAAGAAAATTGTTGCCTTGTCTTCACGTCCTCCATAAAACGTGAAACTAGACGGTTTCACGTTGTAGTCGTGCAACAACGGCAAAGAAATGTACAAAAACTCAAAGCGTGATGTACGTGCAAAGTTGCTGCTCTGCTAATCTAAACATATTGTTTTTTTGCCGTTGTCGTTGCCGTCCCTGTCGTCGTTGCTTAAGCTCCACTAATGTTGCAAACTCTATGACGTCAGCGGTCAACAAGAACACTTGTACTCGCGACATTTTCTGCGTCCTTGTTTTAATATTGGATCTTATTAAAGCCGAGTTCTGTCTTTGATTCCGCCCCTGGAAACACAATTCAGTTTAGGCAATGACGACGGCGTCACCAATGAAAACATCACTGAAAACAGGGAAAAATTAAGTTGTGCGGTGAAAACAATTCTTTCACGACCAAAGTTTTAAAGCCTTGAATAACTAGTGTCAAGGACTGAGATCAAGGCAAATAAGCACCAACATACTTCACTGACCAGCGGAGTCGTTGTGTCCAAAATATTTTACGACGCTGCCTTCCTCAGGTCTTCGTGGGTGAGTCGCTTTGATGAGGTCAGATGTTCTGAAAGCAGAATAAACGCACAGTTTTTTGATCCTCCATCGTCAGAAACGACGAAGTCTCTTTACAAAGATTGATTCAAATTCATTGCTCAGTTTTGCTGGTCTGTTCAGTTTTTTTCCAGTTCCTTCTGCCGAAGTCGGAAAATAGTATGAAACT
This sequence comes from Porites divaricata, assembly GCA_038088405.1. Lineage (NCBI taxonomy): Eukaryota > Metazoa > Cnidaria > Anthozoa > Scleractinia > Poritidae > Porites > Porites divaricata. The sequence continues at coordinate 62,653,760 of JBBMOI010000001.1, read as the reverse complement.
CCTCTGTAGAGGAAAGTATAACAAGAGTGTTTAAGTTTGATTGCACAACTAATGGCACATCATAGTATGGAAAAGCCAGGTTAAAGAAACCACTGCAGTCTCTTCCATTTTTCTTCCCCGAGTCACCCCACCCAGATTATCACGGTGTTTCAGCCAAGGGAAGAAAAGAGCCAAAGAGGGAAGCTAGTAAAGGGAAGAAAGCCCTCGCGAATAGACTTTTATTAGACTCTTCCACCCTTGGACAGCTTCATTCACATTATCCAATCCCTTTTTTGGTCATGCAGTTGTTCTTCCTTCTTCTCCCCCCCCCCCCCCCCCCCTTCTCTCTCAGATCGTCTTTTCAAATCCCTCTCCCCTATACCAGCCTGAAACTCAGGTTAGCGTCTTTGTCGTTCGCTCCTCGCTGCAGAACACGATCAAAACTTCAAAAAGATAATTCTTCCAAAACAAACCGACCCTTACGGAACAACTTAGCCGGGAAAGCTGAAAACTTGAATCAGGCGGACAAAAAGTGGCAAGAAACCCATCCATTTGCAATTAACCGTTTGGACGAGAAAGATGTCTTATGGGCTAAGTCTTTTTTTATCATTCTCATCGCAATTTAAGGCCGCATGGCTTCTAGTGAGCATGTACGAGCAGTACGTATTTATCTCAAGTGACTTGCGATCAGGCTAGTTTCTGGCTTTCACTGATGTTAATTAGATTTAGTAAAAGACCACATAACACGAAATGAGAGTGGAGAAACGTTACATTCGATGCAATTCCAGGTCAAGGCATCCAAGGGAATGTCCCATTGCAAACCTTAACAGGTCTCTTTAAACTTTACAATAACCGGCTGCGGCAGTTCTATCTCTCCTATGCAAAGAAAGTGGTAAAATACCTTTCACTGACAACAAAACTCTTTGGCTAAATCTTTACGTTCTACGTCAGATAGTGCTTTGTGCAAAACACGGTAAGTTCCATCTGTGGCGTCCCTTCTTTTCCAAGCAATCAGCAATTTGTATGCTTTTTCAGAAAGTTTATCATTGTTTTTGTCATGTTCTGTTATCTGCGCTTCATCAAACTGTAGCCGACGACCAAGGTTTTTCCACTTGTCACTGATTTTTCCTGACAGAGCCTCCAGTTCATCTACTGTTGGACTGCCATCTTTGATTTCTGTGAAAAGAAAAACGATCACCGAGATACTAATCGATCGGTCCCTCCATCTTCAGACCGACCGAGAGAGAATAATGAGACAGAGAGATAAGAGAATATTAGGGCATTGGCCGAGATGTGTGAATATCAATTGTCATTTTTAGAGGTTCTAATTAGACGGAAGTCTATTCCTCGGACGTCCACAGATTTTAATCGATTGTTTGAAATGTCATCAAGTCTTTGCGTTACTGCCTCAAAGCAAAAAATGCAGAATGCTGTAATGGCAACTGTTTGATTCTCTCCTGACAACACTGAATAAACGTTTTCGACCCTCTCCAGAAACCAACTTCCGATTAATTCAAGCGTATAATTGGTCTAAAAATAACATTGGTGAAATTCACATCAATCCCAAGGGCTAGACTATTTTGAGTTTCCCTCTCTTCCATTATTCTCTCTTGGACCCATGGAATTCGCTACTTTGAGGTTGCGCGGAAGACTGGGTCGAGATGGTTGTCAAAATGCATTGTGAGACTGTCTTGGGGGACGCATTTTCAACATGGCGGCAAATTCGTCCAAAAAAACAGTCCCACAACCATCTCGACCCAGTCTCCCGCGCAACCTGAAAGTGGCATATACGGCATGCACACAAATGAGACGTTCAGAACAAACGACGAGCGATACGGACACTCCCGAATGAAAGAACGACGTTTCGACTGCTGGTCTTCATCAGACGGTGGTATTTATTGATTGTGCGGGATTATTAGTAAGCTAGCGCCATCGGATGGCTGTTAGTGATTAGTTAGATGTCTCAACGTATAGACTTCACTGACCGTCTGAACCGAAAATTGACTGGCAAGTCTCTAACATTGTCTAAAGTCTTGAGAGCAGTGAATACCAGTTCTGATAATGCCGGAGTCACAAGCTAACCTATGGGCTCCTGGTTAAAACCTAAACTGAATAAAATTTGTGCAAAAGAAGTGGAAATATATCATGAAAGACTGAAAACTTACCAGGCTGTCGTTCAAGCTCCCTCGAATCCTGATTTGCCTAGAAAGTCATAAAAGTTAGAAAATTATAATTATTTAATAGCATACAGACCATAACCTTAATTGCGAATGAAGGTCAGAAAGAGTCTGATCTATAACAGGTTTTAGAGATCTGGGTAGCGCTTCTCATTGGATGGAGGTTTGCTTCAACCAATCAGAAGCACTACCCAGATCTGAGTGGAAACACGTCATCAGAATGGAATTTCTGCGCTCTTTTCTCAGAAGTCATTTCACGGAGAAACCAGTGGTGGTGTCCCAAATCTCGGCTGTGTTCTCACAATACCCACTGGGAATGTTAATATTTTTAACATTAATTAAGAGGAAAGTCTTGATTGTCTTTAAATGACATGATTTTAATTTTAATACCTGCAGCAATTTAAGTAAACTTTCTCATTGCTTGGACAGGCTAAAATTCTATAAGAAACAACTTATAAGTACAGTGCATCTTGAGCAATCTGCTCGTTCTCTCTTATAAGTTGCAATACAAAGGGTTGGTTATTGAAACGATGTCTTACTTAGGCCGCGGTTTAAGAAATCATGGAATCTCCAGATAAATGTTTTTCTACTCTACACTATATGCTTTCATGAAGTTATCAACGATAAACGGTGGTTAGTTATAATAGCCAGTTTGGCAAAGGGATGAAATGACTAAGAACGTGGTAGTCGTGGATTTGTTAAACATAAGCTAAACTCCGTTAAATAACGACCTAAAATTATTCAACTGATAGAGGGTTTGAACGGATGAAATGTTCAAGCTTAAAATGACAGGTTATACTTACCGCGCGGGGCATTTTGCGGGAGGGCAAAGTTAAGTGAAACTTACACAACAGACGCGTTCTGTCCGTGTGTATCAAGCTGTTTCGAAATTCCACTTCTGCTAGGTCTTCGTCATCAACGAGAAGTACTCGCAATTCAGTCTTAAACGGAATATCGTCTTTCAATAATCTGTTTAAATGTAAGAGAGAAACATGTGTAATGTAGTGCCGCGTAATCCTTCGCTTACCATTAGACAGAACTGTTCAGTCACCTGAGAGAATTCAGCTCTTAATCATGACTGTTCAGATCGGTCTGTTCTTAAAAAGCATACACAGTGATGGATGTTCCGCCATTTTGTACTGATCTACCAAAACAACTCAAACTCTCATCAAGGGTTTTCGGCTGCTGTCCATTTTATTGGCATTACGCTGCACTATTGACGTCATTTTCTGGATATTGTAAACGTCTTCCAAATTTGGTCAACGCTAGTTGGTTTTCAAAAGTTAGCCGCGGGATTTGAGCCAAGCAGAAAGGGAGAAGTCTTTTGAATAAATAATAAATGAGCTTACCTGAGGAAAATTCTTTTTACGTCCTCCTCATCAAATGGGCGTATTCCTCCTGACAAAAACACAAATGCTTTGTCCTCTCCAGGTATCATATCTTCCATTGAACTGCCATCAGCAAACGTTACGTCTCTTTTTTCCAGATCTTGTATCACCTCCTGTTTAAGGTGAGCAGGGCAACAAATAAGGAACAAAATGTTTGGAGTATCTGGACGAAAGTAAGCGACGAAACTTGCTGCTCGGGGCTGCGTTCTAGTGAAACGGGTAAGGTAATTTAAGATTCCCAGGCCATAAGCTCTGAAGGTTTCTTCACGCTGCTCAAGGCCAAACGAATATCTAGACCCAAAAAATCGAAAATTAGTGTAAAGCAGGGTGGATGCATTGTTACGAGCCTTAAAATGGCAACGGTCAAATCTTGGATTATTCTACGTAAATCACTAAGCCAAGGAAAAGTTTCCAGTCGACTGAAAAGGAAAAACGTTCTTTTCTACTTTTTGAGTTGATATTTTTTGCTAACCACTTGTCAGGCAGGGAGCATGGTAGTTAAAATCTCCTTGCATGGGTAATGTTTAAAAATTGCTTTAAAAGAAGTACTGGCATTTTTGTTAATTACTTGGACACATTTTAAGAACCTAAAGATGCGTTTAGGCCGACCCACCAACTGGATCCAACGAAGTTGTTAAGCACTGCCACCGCTTCGCATCATCCTACTTCGTTGGATAGGGCCTTGCGTACGTAGAAAGAGTGAATTCTGAGCTGATTATTTACAAGAAAAGTGAAGCGCAAGTGAAGAGGCATTGCTTACTTAACAATAATCAGGGTCTGGAAGGGTATTTTCGGGATCCGGGATTTGACCAAAATACGGTGCGGGATTTGGAAAAAAACAAAATATCTTAAAGGTAACTGAATTTCACCACTACCCCGGAAGCGGGATACATCAAAATTTGGGCGAAGGATGCGAGATTTTTTTGCCTGTCAGGAATTCGGGAAATTGCACGTTCTAACAGTAAATGCGAATCAGCCAGCCAGTGTTCAGTGGTGCGCCCTATAATCAAAGCAACAGAGCGGACAGACCGGATGCCAGGAAAGTGCACTTATTTATTTATTTACCAGCTTTCCTGGACACAAGCCTGCCCAGAGGGAATGTACACGAACGGGGTGAGGTGCCATCCCTACCCAATCCCACAACCCGTAAAGGCTGGCCACACCAACGGGGTCTAGGACCCCTACTCTTTTCGAATAGTGATGTGGGTTCTTTTACGTCCCACAAGAACAAATCAGTCAAAGTGCTGTGAGGCGGGAGAAGACTAGAAAGTCTAACCATTTGCAGATGTTATTACAAAGGCAGCACTTTCTTCTCAGTTATTTAAAGACCCTGAGTGTTGGTCCGGCCGGGGTTTGAACTCGCGACCTCCCGCTCGGCAGACCGGAGCTCTCCCAACTGAGCTAAAAATCTTATGGAGAAATTATTTGATCAGTTAAACTTAAGATATGGCGAACAGTAAAATGATCCCAGCTCTGTTCCCTTGAATCAGACAGTAATAGTTTTAGTCAGTCCTATATTCTTGCGGCCACAGACGACGGCTCCAGTCGTTCAAAGGTCCAAAGAAAAGTGAGCAGGAAAGAAAAGCGAGGGAGTCAGGACTGGGAAAGAGAGTGAGAAGAAACCATCCCTCCCCTCCCCTCTCCCTCTTCGCTTCTTCCTCTCCTGTTTTCCCTCCGCTTCATCACACTAAGATATAATTCAAAATATCAATCAAGAGGGCCAATCTACATCTTACACTTATTCGCTTTTGCAACAATTGGAATGTTTTAACTTGTGTATTTCAGTTCGAAAGAAAAAAAAAACGGGATTCGGGAGAGCAATGAAAAAAGTGCGGGAAGCGAGATTTTCTTGGAAAAGGAGAAGGAATGCGAGATCAGCACCCCCTCCCCACTCCCCTTCCAGACCATGAATGATGCAAACAAAGTTGAACTGAGCGTTCGCTCATTCAAAATAAGGCCATCGCATGCTTGAACAAAAGAAATGTCTGGCGATGTTGAATGCTAAGTTTGAACGCTTAAACTAGACCTAGCAACATCAGCACCATTCAACATGGTGTTCAAACAGCTCCAAAACTATTGCATCCAGTAACGTTGACTGAAAATTAATCAACATTTTGGATTGAAAAGGGTTGAACCGTCCATCTATCTGGTAAATACTAAATATACTTATGATTTTTGTAAGTTTATTTACCCAGAAAATCGTTGGACTTGGAACCTAACAAAATTCCCGTCAAACTCTGCAGGTTTCACAAGATCAGTGAGTTCAACCCATTCCTTTTTGTCCTCCTCGCAATTCAGGAAAAACACTCTAACACTGCACTTAGCGAGATATGGTTTAAAGCCTTGCCGTTCTCTAAGAGAAATTGGTAGCTGAATGGTTACAGGCCTAAAGAACTGGACAACCTCAAAGCATTTAACTCGCAGAATAGGTCCAAGAAATACACCTTCCTCTTCAAATTCTTCATTTGGAACTTCTTGCACCTGTACCATTCAAAAGAGTAATCATCAACAGTTAATTTCATGTATTCTTTTAGGCCTTAAAATTGACGTAAGTTCCCCATAAGTTAAATAAAAACGTAATTAAAGTAACAAAACGATCTCTTCAATACCCAGTAGACGATTTTTCAGTCAAGAACCTTTAGACTGGCCAATATTAGATCAGCATGTTTGAAATTTCATTTGCCAGCATATCAAAAATGGACCCTTTCAATAACACCAACCTTTAACACCAGGGTAAACGATGACTCGGGCGCAACAGCATTCTCAGGGATTGAAACGGTCACGCCTGGATAATCAGGATGATTGAATAAACCGCCAGTAGATATGATGTTGAAAGTTTGAGAAGATTTGAGACGGCAAACCACTGCATATGTTGAGCACTCATATATATCAGCTTGAGCAATGGGAAAGAAAAGGTCTGGTATATCCTGAGACGGGCGCTCATCCTCGATATCTGTTCCCGATATTAAATACAAGTAAAATGTAACTATCATATGCACTTTCTTTGACTTCCTTTGTCATCTACAAAAGACTAACATTATAGAAATCAAGACTGGAAAAAAAAAAAAACAGGAAGCTTCAGACCGAGAGCGCAAGAGGAACTGCAACACTTAAAAACACTGTCTTAAAACGAAACAAAGCAAACCCTTCAGTAATACGGAAGATGTACACCGCATCCTGCTTAGAGAAACAGGATGTGGCAAACTGTTATCTATAGTTGCCATGAATCTACTACATAGAGAAAATTTCTATACCTTGGCGACAGCGTAAGTTCTTGGTTCCACTCACGTCTTCCCATTCATTGGTTTTCATGTTGATCTGCCTTTTTATCACCACTTCGTAGCCCCGTAGGTCCGGTGCACTGTGAGAAAGCGACAAAGTCACCATGGCACTGAATTTCAGGCGTTGGCCATCGTGGGAAGATAGTTCAATAACATTGCTGACAATGGCCTCGTGTTCCTGTAGTGGGGGTGAGCAGACACTGGATTTCCATCTGTAGACCACTATTGACGTAGGCTCAGACACAGCATTTGGAGGGAATATAAGATGTACAGCCCCTAGTTTGAGGGCCCAGCGAGTACCTTCACTCGTCACTATTCCTCTACAATGAGTCAAAATTTTAATAGTCGGTTGTTTTTCAGTAGCTGAATGTTCAAGTAAAATCTACAATAAATGGAGATTATAATGTTTAAAGCGTTTTGGGGGATAGGGGGCAGAGACTAGACAATAATGTTTTTTTTTTCACGCAGTGCAGGGGTCAATGCTAGTCTTCTTCTTTATGACGATTTCAAGACAAAAAAATCATCGTACTGGAATATAAATATAATATAATGTTAACTTTATTATTTAACATCAACTCTTAGCTGCTTTTATCCTCCAAAATTAGGATTCCCTACCCTTAGCGTTGAGCAAAGAAACTAAACAAAGACCGTCGTTGTGGGATTTCAAACAATTCTCTATTGAAAAAACAGAACGTTTAGTAAATTTTGACTGCGACGTTCAGTTGGATGCTTGTCCGCGATGTATAATTATGCTCACTGTTACGGTGAGCGAAACACTTTTTAAAGGGGGTCTTCGATGTGACTAGTAAGATCATCTTTTTCAAAAAAAAAAGAAAAAGAAAAAGGCACACTGAAAAGAACGGCATTTGTACTCCTAACAAGTTTCGCACATGGAGAAATTCAAAACGCCGGGTAAAATATGGACTTTTTGAACTTTACACAAAACTTATGTTGTAGATGTAGAGTGCCCACGGTGCACGCAACCCGTGCAAAAAATAAAAGACATTACAAACATTTGGCCCCGTCCACTCGAATCCAAGCCTGCGAGAGCAGACGCTTTTTACGGCTCTTCGAAAAAAGCATCTGTTTTCGTGGAATTAGTATTCCGTCTACAGATATAAGTCGTATCAGAAAAAAACACTCACTAAAACGCAACTTTTTGAAAAACGCTCCCCAGAGAGGAAAGGTCGATTTCCCCGATCACTGTTCTGGTGTGGAAGGATGCAAAAGGAAAACTATCGAAACTAATCTCGAGCAAAACAAGAATGTTTCACTGCCACTTTCTTTTTTCAACAAGTGTAGAATATGTAAGGTTCCATGGTACTTACCTTGTAATGACACTTCTGCTTTCACCGACATAAGTACTGTCTTTAACTTCAGTTTCACCAGCCTCTACGACAACCTCTTCACTTGCGAGTTTCACAGGTAACACAGTCTTGTCCACTTCGTCCTCTTCGCCAGCATTCAAAAGCATTCCAGTTTCAGCAGTTTGTTCGATCGAAGGCGTACTCTTTCCTCCTTGGGCACATAAGATGCCAAGATAAAATAAATTAGCACAAACCTAAAGTACTGTATGTCTACCTATACAGTTTTAGGGCCTGTGTACATGGAGGTGGGGGACTCCAGATAGGTGAGGTAACATGTGGCGGGTCACCCCACCTATCATGTAAACGTGATCAAATTAAAATGAGAGATTATATGGACAGGCGGGTCATCCCAACTAAGCGGGTTACCTCACCTACCTGGGGTCCCCCACCTCGACGTAAAAAGGTTCTTTAAAAAGCGGAATTCGACATCAATGGAACAAAAAGCTCGCGTGCCGGCAGACACGACATGCTCTTTTGTTGCCAGCGGAAAGGTGAGAAATAAAGCAGAACGTTCGCATATCACGTTGAATGGTAGAAATTTTGCTTGATCGGATTATGATTATGCTTACTGTTACTTTTCAAAGGGGGTCTTCGATGTGACTAGTCAGATCCTCTTTTAAATAAAAAAGTAAACAAACTGTAAAGAACGTAATGGTACTCCTGACAAGTCTTGTACACGCTAGAAATTCAAAACGCCGGTTAAAATATAGCCTTTTGCCCTTTACGCAAAAATTATTTTGTAGATATAGAGTGCACTCGGTGCGCTCAACCCGTGCAAAAAATAAAAGACATTAAAAACATTGGGCCCTGTCCACTTGTATCCAAGCCTACGAGAGCAGACAATATGCTGTGTACATTGTCATACAGACATCTTCAGGTTTATCCTAATTTCTCTTATCATTGCATCTTATGTTCCACAAGGAAGAAAGAGTGCGCCTTCGTTCGAACAAACTGCTGAAACTGGAATGCTTTCGAAAGCTGGCAAAGATAAAAAAGTGGTCAAGACTGTGTCACCTGTGAAAGCCGCTAAAGAAGAGGTTGTAGTAGATCCTGAAGATAAAACTGAACTTGAAGATGATGCTAATGTCTCTCTCTGGGGAGCGATTTTCAAACCGTTGCGTTTTAGTGAGTGTTTGTATTCTGATATGAGTTTTATCTGTAGACGGAAAGACTAATTCCACGAAAGACGCTTTTTTCAAAGAGCCGAAAAAGGTCAGAAAGCTTTTAATGCTGAAAAAAAAAACTGTTCTGTTTTATTAAAAGCGGAGTTTGACATCAATCGAAAAAATAGCCCGCGTGCAGGCAGACGTGTCTTATTTCCATTGTTGCACGCGAAAGGTGAGAAATGAAAAAGAACGTTCGAATATCACGTTGAATAGTACAAATTTTGCTTGATCGGATTATAATTATGCTTACTGTTACGGCTCTTTGGAAAAACATCTCTTTTCGTGGAATTAGTCTTCCGTCAACCGTAGCTAGCGGGGGGCGCAAGGGGAGCAGCTGCTACCCCTGGACCTGTTGAGCCAGACAAATCAAGCCTGCGGATGGATTTGTTTTCTTTAGAGTCAGTTATTTTGATTATGGTGGCTTGCAATTGTTAGCCATTTTCATGATTCGAGGTCGATTTTTCGGAAACACATCTCATGACTGTGTTGAAAATAGCGTTTCGGAGCCTCCAAATTTGAAAATTTTCTAAGGGAGGATACCCCCAGACCCCTTTTCAAGCCTCTTGCTTTCGGCGCTCGCGATAATCCTCCCCCACCCCCGGTTACCAAAACCTAGCTACGGCCCTGATACACCAACTCATATAAGAATTAAACACTCACTAAAACGCAACTTTTTGAACATCGCCCTCCAGAAAGGGACATTAGCATCATCTTCAAGTTCAGTTTCATCTTCAAGATCTACTACAACCTCTTCTTTAGCGGAAGAAGCAATGATGATAAGATAAATTAGGATAAGCCTGAAGATGTCTGTATATCTACGGATACAGTATACCAGAAAGCTTTTCATGCCGACAAAAAAAAAACTATTCTGTTTTATTAAAAGCGGAATACGACATCAATGGAACAAATAAAGACGTGTCCTCTTTCCTTTGTTGCACGCGGAAAAGTAAGGCAGCTTTCACACTTAGTGCGCGAATACTGTACTCGCTGGAAAGTTATGTGAACGCACTCTTTTCTTAAGCATACCACCGCTAGAATTCTGGCACGGTGCCGGGCACAAAAGTGGGCACCGGGCCCCTGTGTGTAACGTTTTTGTTAGTTCTGTGGCCATCCACGGCTTTCTAATCGTTCCAAAGCTCATGTTTTTTTTAATGGCGCCTGACAGGGGGACGCACTGATTCCTGGAGGGCAGTGCCGACAGCCCCTGAGAAATGAAACAGAATGTTCGCAAAAACTATTTTGTAGATATTGAGTGCACTCGGTGCACTCAACCCGTGCAAAAAATAAAAGACATTACTTACGGGGTGAACACGACACCATTTTGGGAGGGTAACCATGCAGTGGATCCCGTGCAGTATGGACAGCCCCTGAGAAATGAAACAGAACGTTCGCATATCACGTAAAATAGTATTGTCTTTAACTTCAGTTCCTGCAACAACGTCTTCTTTACCGGCTTTCACAGGTAACACTGTATCGAGCACTTTTTCCTCTTCGACAGCATCCCAAAACATTTCAGTTTCAGCAGTTTGTTCGAAGAAACACATATCCATTCCTCCTTGCGGAACATAAGATGCAAAGATAAGATAAATTGGGATAAACCTGAAGATGTCTGTATGCCTACGTATACAGTATACCAGAAGGCTTTTTATGCCCCCACAAAAAACTTTTCTGTTTTATTAAAAGCGGAATTCGACATCAAACAGCCTGCGTGCAGACGTGTCCTATTTCCTTTGTTGCACGCGGAAAAGTAAGGCAGCGTTCACACTTGGTGCCCGAGTACTGTACACCCTGGGCACTAATATGAACACATTAACGTCGTGCCCCATCTAATAAACGGGTACAGTTATAAGAAACTGGGCTCGGTTGCCCTTTTCATAAGCATACCCACGCAAGAATTCTGGCACGGTGGCGATGTTACCTGCCGGGGTACAAGGTCGACCCCTTGTACCCGGACACAAAAGTGGGCACCGAGCCCATGTGCAACGTTTTTGTTAGTTCTGTGGCCATCCACGGCTTTGTAATCGTTGCAATGCTCATGTTTTTTTTTTAAAATGGCGTCTGACAGGGGGGAAATGGAGTAACTATGTACACAGTTGCATATCATGTACTCACCGAGTGAAAGCGACGTCATTTCGTCCGGGTAAGAAAGCACTGGTTTAAAGCGGGCAGTGCGGGCAGTGCGGGCAGTGCGGGCAGTGCGGGCAGCGCGGACAGCCCCTGAAAAATGAAACAGAACGTTCACAAATCACGTAAAATGCTGCAAATTTTGCATGATCGGATTACTTTGGGTTTTTCGCTGTCGATACCTTTTAAAGACTTTAAATGCTATGAAGAAGATGTTCTTGGATGTCTGGAGTGTGTCCTGGGTTTTTCTCTTTGGGGGGGGGGGGGGGGGGGTTAATTTTTGTGCAGGAATTTTGTAAATTTTGTTAGAAAACCTATGGTATTTTTTTCGGATGGGGGGGGGAGGTTTGATTTGATCCGCATTTGGGCATCCCCATAACTTGAAATCCGGAGTACCCCGTCCCCCTGAGGGCTATGTGCCACAGAAGAAGTTGTTCAGGTTTTTATTTTCTTTTATAGTTCAATAAAGACAATAAAGTTCAGCAAAGACAATATAGGTCACAAAGGACACTTAAGATCATAAACGACTGTAAGAGTTCAAGAAATGTGAAGACTAGAGAATATACACCTACTTGGATCCAGATTGTTAAATGTAGGGGAGGGGGAATTTAACGGATATGTGCTCGAATTTAATTTATCTCCACAGACAACAATATTAATAACTAACTTAAATATGTTTTATTACTAGTGACAAAAAGACAGTAATCAGCCTAAAATCTCTATTTCTAAAGTCATTAATAATAATAACTAACCCAACTGATCATCAAAAGAGGTCAGTGGTGACTATAAAAGTTCAGTGATTGCTACAAAAGTTCAGTAAAAGATACATGTATTAATTAATATTCATTTTAATCCCTCATGCAGTAAGGTGGTTGGATTGGGTCGTTCTTTGCTCATGAACAAACTTATACTATTAGTAATAACAAGAATAATAGCTAAGAGACAAAGCACAGATAATTCAGTACACTATGTTGCGAAGGGCCTGTTTATAACACTCCACCATCCTGCTTGAGCAGTTTTAATGTTCAGTTCAGTGTAACATTACACGGGCGGCTTGCTGACATTGCTCCGACATCATGTTTGTGCTGTTTAGCGGTATTTTCCCAGTATGCACGGGGTAGCAAATTGGTGTTGCTCCCGTTGTTGTAAGACTATATGGTGATTAATTATAGTATTCAATACGTATCCTAGCCATTGTCAAGGCTTGAATAGAAACCAACTTATATAGTTTCCAATGCTGTATGGAGCTTATAAAACTGTCAGGGTTTTAAGGGGGTTAATATATTCCAGTGTCCAGTGTAGTCAATTTAAGGGAGCTTATTTTATTGACCAATGCTGGGGATGCAGCAGTTTAGATTAGTTTTTATATCTTAATCTTGGGGATGTTACAATCTAACCTGGGGTGGGGCAGGGTGGCAATATATGCGAACCCACATATAAGGAGATTTAAGGGAAGTGAGTAATAAGAAACTTAAATAACATTGCGGGGGGGGGGGGGGGGGGTTGACGGGGGTCAGAGTGATACAATACTTATGAACTGACAAACTTAGAAATTTAGGGGAAATGTGTATTTAGCTATTATAACATTAATTTATTGATTTTAATTTAGCTGCCTGCACAAAAAAAAAATGGAATCAAGAAGGATGTTGAGGAAAACAGTGATAAAGAAGTGGAACAGCTGTTACAGGAAAGGGGATTACTGGATCTAGCTCAGAGTGATAGAGAAGGAGAGGAGTGATTGATTTCAGACAAGAGCAACAACAGGAAATGGGGGTTGATAGGGATGGGACACGTACCTGGTTTATCGTGGTGATCCGACTGGAATCCTACATATGAGATTACATGGATTTTCTAATAATATCAAGTCTATAAGAGCATGAAATGTACAAAACTCGGTCTTTGCCCTTTATCTGCCAACAGCACATGTTGGTCTTATGAGATGTGCGAAATGCGCCTTACATACAAAATATGAGTCATGAATGTCAAGAAAAATTTTTTTAATATATAGTAGAAGTGAAAAGCTGTTAAAAAATTTTTCAATAAAATATCTTATGACTGAATGTCTATAAAATTTACATTGCCTGACACTATAAAAATTTGTGACCTTACTGCAAAAAAATCTTGTAACACTGGTGGCCATTTTCCTTTATCACTTTGCTAAATCTGATATTATGTCGTTAGCCAAATGGTCAAGTTGCCCGGCCATAAGCTGGAGCTGGGCAGCCACTCGTTTGGCCTCCACAGTGGTTTTTTTTAACTCAATTGTCTTACGTTTTAACTTCTCCTCTTTCTCCTTTAGCTCTCTGCCTTTATTTTCCAACAAGCCTTTTCTTTCTTTTAGTTGTAACTCTCCTTCTTTCCACTGCAATACGGTTTCCCGTTCTTCTATTTCTTTTCGCTTCTCTTCTATTTCAATAACAGCCAGGCATGCCTTAATTTCTAGTTTTTCTTCTGGTGATAGCTGTAAAAATGAGTGACCTTCCTATGATAATATGTCTACTATTTTCATCCCATGTAAATCAGGGCCAAACTATAATTAATATATGATGAGCTCATCTTGAAAAACGAAAAAACATCCTCTCTGAACATAAGGTTGAAAGCCTTGTCTCATCAGGAGCTCAGAAGGCAATCAAGGAAACAGGTCAGGGAGGGGGAGGATTCGACAGAAATAATAAATATAGCCGATGGGGAGTGGGGCGGGTTTCGGCGACAACCTGTTTCCACACGTTTCGACGCCATTATGGTACCATTTGGCTGAGCCCTACGTGCCTTTTTGTTATTTAAGGATGCCTTTTGTTTGGAAATCAATACTGCATACCTCTATATTCGGTCGTTTAAATTTGTGGCCCACTGGAGTGTCCATTATGGTAGTCTAAAATAGTAAAGGTGAGTGATTCTGGTTTGCTTGTATTCTAAGAAGGTATCGACATTTTTGGTTATTAAATCTAGGTTAAAAGTAGAGATTGATGGTTAAGGAATGCTTACCTCAAAGCTGAAGTAGTTTCGTCGAGGAACTGCTGGCGAACTTGTACAAACTGTAAAAGCTACGTGATTGCATAGATTACGTCAAGTTTTTAAATTTAAAAGGAAAGCTACAATTACCAGTGCGCGCTGCGCGCTGAATACTGCTGAATTTGGAATTGTTCGTTTATGTAGAAAGTTATGATGCGTAAGCAGAAATACTTACGAGTAAACGGTATTTTAAAGCATAGAGAAAAAGACTGTTTTGTGAAGATGTTAAAATTGAACAATGTCCAAAGAAATAGAGCATTGGTACGCAAAGGTTTTAAGTTCTCGCTATATCACTTCTGGTATGAGATGTGATTTGCAAAGAATTGATAGATTGTACTGCACGCTGGCACGGTTAAAGTTTGAATTACATAATTTTAGAAAGGAAACAGATGTGGAATATACAGCTGTTGGTGGTGTAGTGACATGTAATGATGAAAAAACAATTTTGGTTCTTGAGGAAAAAGAGGAAAGCATTGGATTGGAGGTAGAGGCCATAAAGAGAAATGTTGCTCATATAGTAGAGAGTAGGACCAAGTTAATTACTTCTGAAATAACACAGTGGAGAAAGACGAGAGGACGAGATTACTTAACCAAACAAAAGGAGAAAAGACATGCAAGAGGAGGCCTAGTAATAGTGTGTGAACTAAAGGACACTTTGCGTTGTTTCTTGTCCCTTGTGAACGAGAGGGATGCCCTATCGCAGAATGATTTAAAATCCTTAATTTTTAAGGATAGACTAAGTGGTGAGGACATTATATTTGAAAGAGAAAGGCAACGAGAAAGAGTGAATTTGCACAACTTTACTGGACGTAACGTAACCAAAGAGGAGCGTCAGATTTTGAACTATGGGGGTGGTTTTGTTTTGAAAGGAAAACCTACACCTGATGGCATAAGGAAACAGCGTGCAGTTAAAAAACAGACTGAACTTGCTGTATTAAGTTATGTAGAATTTTTAGTTGGTGTTAGGGTGAGGGTTGGGGTGAAGGCGGGAGGGCGGAGTAGAAATGTTAGGAAGGAAATTTTACGTTATTTTTTTCATCCTAGAATAGGTTGTTTGGAGAGAAGGTTTATAACCAAGGCTTTAAAATTAGCTGATTTTTACTTTTTAAATCATGTAAGAAGTAGATCTTTAAAAGCTAATACAATTAGGGGGATGACCTGTAATCAAAGGGGATTAAAATTATTAGGAGATTTAAGCCAGGATGATACTTATATTCTGAGGGAAAGTGACAAAAACATGGGCTGGTCTCTCAACAATTCCTCTTGGTATAAACAAGAATATGATAGGCATTTGAATTCCGGTTTTTATAATATGGTAGGGAATACAGGGGATGTAGACAGTATAAAACTGAGATGTCGATTAACTTTACAAGCTATTTTGAAGAAACACATGAAGGTGTTATCAATTAAGGATTATAAGGGCTTTAATCTAAGTAACAGGACAGAGGATTATACTCTACCCAGCCTAAATTTATTCCCAAAAGTACACAAACTAAAAGAAAAGGCTAGTATAGGGAATGAGCATGTATTAACAGGTAGGCCCATAGTCACTGGGTACGGGTGGTGCACTATAGAGGCATCTAAATATTTACAGAAGAGATTTAGGTCAATTTTGGTCAGGTTTAAGGATTACTTAGAAAGCAGCTCATTACCCTATTCTATTTTAGGGAATAGTTATGAATTGGTCAGTTTACTGAAGAAAACTGATCTGAGTTCAGTGGACGGGTGTACCTTTGTAACTTATAATTTTAAGGATTCGTATACAAATATTCTTTTTAAGGACGCTAGTAATACATTAAGGGAATTGGCAAGAATACTTGGAATAGGAAAGGAGGAAGTGGATTTACTTTTAGACTTGTATACATTTTGTAATGACTGGAATTTTTTTAATGTGGGGAATAGTTTATTTAAGCAGGTGAAGGGGGTTAGCATGGGTTGTTATTTTAGTAAGGAAATTAGTGATTTGGTTTTGTTATATGCTGAGTATAAGTATTTTCTGGTGCGTGATGTGTCAAAAGTAATCTTTTTGAAAAGGTATGCTGATGATGGAATTATTTTGTTTTCTGTAAGGGACAGTAGAAGTATATTGTTTGAGTTGCGGAAAGTAATGCTTTTTTACCCTAGTAACTTAGTGGTAAACATTGTGAAAAACCATGTGACTTGTCAATATTTAGATTTAGTGCTAGCTGTGGATGATTTAACCTTATCTACTGGGGTTATACATTATTGGGTATTTTTTAAGAAATTTCACAAGTTTGCTTATTTAAATCCTAAGTCTAACCACCCAAAACATGTCTTCAAGGGCTTAGCAAAGACTGAGTGCATGCGTTATATCAGGAATTCTCTATGTAAGGATGATTACATGTTATCCTTGAAATTGTTTACCTTACGTTTGCTGAGGGCTGGTTACACGAAAGGGTTTATACAGAGGAATGTGATTAGTTACGAAGAGGGACTAAAACGTATGGAGTATAGACGGACTAAAAGGCCATTAGGTGGTTTGTTAGTCTACCCTTTAATGTTTGACAAGGCTGATTCTGTGTCTATGTCCGTAGAGAGAATACTAATGAAGGCGAAAGGAGGCCTACCTTTACCAGTCACTTTTTTTATTACTAAGAGAGTGGATTCTAAACTGTGGAATTGGAGTCCACTTCAGGTATCAAAATTTGAATCAACTGTTTTAGCATTTTTCGATTTGCATACGGTCTCATGCTGGACATTGTTTGCTTCAAGAATACTCTTAATATCTTGCCTTCTCTTAAGTTGATCTCTGTCATTGCTAAAAACTCTGTTTGAGCAGCTTTCTTTCTTGTCGATTCATAATTGTTCGAAGAAGTTGCCGGGTCAGACTTGCGCAGTACATTTGTGACGTTATTCACCCAACAGACCTTATGATACCTATGTACCTATATATATCATCATTCGTGTCTAATGATATGTACCCCGATTTACTCGGAGCCGGTCATTTCCATTTTTTTTTCTTTTGCACTTACACGTTCAGCCTTTTCTATTTTTATCCTATTTTAATGATTAATGATTATTTTCTATTATGCTTACTTAGAGTTAAATTGCCAATGTCAGCATTGTAATTATTAATTTATTAGGTATTATCATCTTAAAAGGTGGTCCTATTCATTAGCCTTGTTGGCTTTCTTGGGCTTCCTTGCCTTATCTTTTTATTTTTTTTTTTTACGTTTTCTATTTTGTGTAGATGGCAAAAAAAAAATGACAATAAACAATAAACTATGGACACAGTTGCATATCGGGTACTTATGGCGTGAACGCGACACCATTTTGGGATGGTACCCATGCAGTGGATCCCGTGCAGTATGAACAGCCCTTGAGAAATGAAACAGAAGGTGCGCAAATCACGTAAAATAGTATTGTCTTTAACTTCAGTTCCTACAACAACGTCTTCTTTATCTGCTTTCACAGGTAACACTGTATCGAGCACTTCTTCCACTTCGACAGCATCCCAAAACATTTCAGTTTCAGCAGTTTGTTCGAAGAAAGACATATCCACTCCTCCTTGCGGAACATAAGATGCAATGATAAGATAAATGGGGATAAACCTGAAGATGTCAGTATGCCTACGTATACAGTATACCAGAAGGCTTTTTATGCCCCCACAAAAAACTTTTCTGTTTTATTAAAAGCGGAATTCGACATCAAACAGCCTGCGTGCAGACGTGTCCTATTTCCTTTGTTGCACGCGGAAAAGTAAGGCAGCGTTCACACTTGGTGCCCGAGTACTGTACACCCTGGACACTAATGTGAACACATTAATGTCGTGCCCTATCTAATAAACGGGTACAGTTATAAGAAACTGGGCTCAGTTGCCCTTTTCAAAAGCATACCCACGCAAGAATTCTGGCACGGTGGCGATGTTACCTGCCGGGGTACAAGGTCGACCCCTTGTACCCGGACACAAAAGTGGGCACCGAGCCCATGTGCAACGTTTTTGTTAGTTCTGTGGCCATCCACGGCTTTGTAATCGTTGCAATGCTCATGTTTTTTTTTTAAAATGGCGTCTGACAGGGGGGAAATGGAGTAACTATGTACACAGTTGCATATCATGTACTCACCGAGTGAAAGCGACGTCATTTCGTCCGGGTAAGAAAGCACTGGTTTAAAGCGGGCAGTGCGGGCAGTGCGGGCAGTGCGGGCAGCGCGGATAGCCCCTGAAAAATGAAACAGAACGTTCACAAATCACGTAAAATGCTGCAAATTTTGCTTGATCGGATTACTTTGGGTTTTTCGCTGTCGATACCTTTTAAAGACTTTAAATGCTATGAAGAAGATGTTCTTGGATGTCTGGAGTGTGTCCTGGGTTTTTCTCTTTGGGGGGGGGGGGGGGGGTTAATTTTTGTGCAGGAATTTTGTAAATTTTGTTAGAAAACCTGTGGTATTTTTTTCGGATGGGGGGGGGGAAGTTTGATTTGATCCGCATTTGGGCATCCCCATAACTTGAAATCCGGAGTACCCCGTCCCCCTGAGGACTATGTGCCACAGAAGAAGTTGTTACATTCAAAATAACTCAGCTTGCATCTGCTCACGTAAAGCAGTAAACCTAACTACAGTGGTAATCAGATATTTGTACGTTACGTCAGCCCAAAATTAGAAGCGGCTTTCATATGATGTGAAGCATTATGCAGATTTCGGAAGTTGTTATCCACCTAAAATCCTCGTCGATCTGCAAAATTCTTCCCATCTTACACACCCTCATTCAATAATCAGGGGCACCCAATGACTGTTTTCTGTAAAATATCTGTTCGGAGAAGCAAAAATTGCCTAATATTTTCTATAACTTAAGGAAGGCCAAAATTTCTGGATGACCACTCCATACATTTACAATCATGATTTTCGAAGCGGCGTATCTAATATAAATTCCCCACGAATTTCTAAAGTTTAATTTCGCGCATTTCACTCCCCAGGTTAAGCAATTTTTCGTAGATGGAGAGAAATTCTTACTTTCGTAAAACTTTAAATTGCACCTAAAATTGTCGGAAAAATAATAATGAAGCCCTTGAAATTTCGAAAAGACTTAAGTTGAACTAGGATGACCGAACCAGCCCGCGTAGCAGGCGTCGAAAAAGGTAGGGGATAGGGAGAAATGGAAAAAGGGAAGGGGGGATTGAGGAGAGTTGGTCAGGGGCTCCCTTCCTTCATCCCCGCTTTTGCACTTTTCTCCCTCCCCTTTCTGCGCCTGCCACGCAGGCTAGACTGAACAGATTTAAATTCTGTAGCGCCGATTACTAAAGATCTAAAAGTACTCTGGATACCCTAGGTGTTTTCAATGTATGTGGAAGGAAACCGTTGTTGGGTGCCCCTGAGTAATTGCTAAATGGTCCATTCGAAGTAGTCTCTTTTGCTGGAAAACATATTAGATCCTGGGGACAGTTATTTGCGTAAATTAACCGCTAACCACACGAGGCCTGTTTTGAACAGCAATAATCGTCATTCTACTCGATAACTGACTGTTGAAATACAAACTGTTAATAGGCTCTCACTTAATATCGCCCCAATGACATTAAAAGAAAGATAACGTCGAAAAACAATTGCACAAAAGAACTAATTTTTTCTCAAGTCTACATTTCAATTAGCCTGAATTTCAGACGATTTTAAAATACTTTAGTTTTTAGTTTTCTCTCCGTTGCTGAAAGGAGAAAACCACTCGAAGTAATCCTCTGAAATTCAAACTACATTAAATTTTTAATTTGCTTGCCATGCAAAAATGCTATCGGACAAAATATCTACATTCTGTAACAACGTTTGTTCATAAAAATCTTCTTTAGCCTTGTAAAAAACCTTTCCCTTCCTCTTGTAAATGACAACAAGCAGGGGTCATTGGTGGGCGGGGGGAAAGGGGTGTGCTGAGAAAAACTGATAACGTTTTTGTTGCGAGAAAGGATGGCATGTTCTTAACTTGTTGTGAAGTAAAAAGAATTTTAACTACACGTATTTGTTTTAAAAATTCGGCCCAAACTTTTCCCCACTGATGCTCAGCGCAGGATTTTGAAGGGAGTCAAGCAAATACCACAGTGAGTAGTTTCATCTGAAACTATTAACAACTAACTACACACAGTATGCAGGAAGGTTTCGTTTGGTCATTTTCAATTTTGCTCGAGTCTTATTAAAAACAAAGACAAAAATAATGGCACCACTTAAATTGAAATATTTCCATCTATGACTGATAAATTTACAATTCTAACAAATAATTATCCTCGTTAGAGCAAAACCTTATGGGTCACGTATCACACTATCACGAGCTTATAAGTCGTGTTTGGCCTGTCAACACCTTCCACCTTCCTTCCACCTATATTTTTGCGAGTAACGGCCTCATTGCGCATACTCAGAAGACTCCCGTATGAATAGCAAATGCAAGTCGGTGTACGGGTCCGGTACGAATAGCCAATGGGTAAATTTAAACCCCTAACCACGCGAGGTCTGTTTTTGAAAACCAATAATCGTTATTCTACTCGATAACTGACTGTAAAACGTAAAATAATACAAATTATTAATGGACTCTCACTTGACATCGTCCCATTGACATCCAAAAAACACTGTCTTTCCTCAAGTATACATTTTAATTTGATGTGAAGTATATGAAATAATTCATATTTGAACTGCGGTTGTAAATGAAAGTAAAGAATGATCATCGCAGTAAATTTTCCAATTTAAGCAATTGGAAAGAAGAAGCCTGAAAAAAATCAGGGCTTCAACGGGATTCGAACGCGGAGGTCATGGGTTCGAATCCCGTTGAAGCCCTGATTTTTTTTTTCAGGCTTCTTCTTTCCAATTACTTAAATTGGAAAATTTACTGCGATGATCAGTCTTTACTTTCACATTTTAATTTGTTTGCCATTTCAAAAAGGTGTCGGTTAAAATATTACATCCTGTCACAACTTCCAACGAAAAAACATTCCTTCAGAAACGTTTTCTTTAGTCTTTTCAAAAAACATTTTCCCTTCTTCTTGTAAATGACAATAAACAGAAGTCATTAATGGGGGGGGGGGGGGGGGGGGAGAGGGTTGATATTAGCAGTCAAACGAATGCCACAGTGAGTGAGTTTCATATGAAACTATTAACAACTAACTACACAAAGTATGAAGGAAGGTTTAGTTTGGCCATTCCCAAATTTGCTCGAGCCTTACTAAAACTAGAAGGACAAATATGATCATGGCACTTTTTTACATTAAAATATTTCACATCTATAACTAACAAAAGTACCATTCTAAAAACTATCTTATTGAAGACAATTTCATTGAAAATTATCCCCACACCCACCTGAATAAACCGAACTGGTCATTCCCTTTTTCTTCATCTCTTGAACATGTATTGCATCCATAGATAAAGGATTATCCCACACTTCCAGCCTCCTCAGCTCCTTTAAGTCACCAATCTCAGATGGCAGTTCTGTAAGTTTGTTCCTAGACAATTTCAGCTCCACAAGCTGGTTCAGCTTCTGTATACTGGTAGGTAAACTAACCAACTGGTTGTTACTCACATCCAGCGTCCTCAGCCCCTTTAAGTCACCAATCTCAAATGGCAGTTCTGTAAGTTTGTTCCAAGACAAGTTCAGCTCCTCAAGCTGGTTCAGCTTCTGTATACTGGTAGGTAAACTAACCAACTGGTTGTTACTCACATCCAGCGTCCTCAGCCCCTTTAAGTCACCAATCTCAAATGGCAGTTCTGTAAGTTTGTTCCAAGACAAGTTCAGCTCCTCAAGCTGGTTCAGCTTCTGTATACTGGTAGGTAAACTAACCAACTTGTTACAACTCACATGCAGCCTCCTCAGCTTCTTTAAGTCACCAATCTCAAATGGCAGTTCTGTAAGTTTGTTCCAAGACAAGTTCAGCTCCTCAAGCTGGTTCAGCTTCTGTATACTGGTAGGTACACCAACCAACTGATTGCTACTTACCGGTACATCCAGCCTCCTCAGCTTCTTTAAGTCACCAATCTCAGATGGCAGTTCTGTAAGTTTGTTACTAGACAAGTCCAGCTCCTCAAGCTGGTTCAGCTTCTGTATACTGGTAGGTAAACTAACCAACTGGTTACAACTCACATCCATCCACCTCAGCTCCTTTAAGTCACCAATCTCAGATGGCAGTTCTGTAAGTTTGTTCCTAGACAAGTTCAGCTCCACAAGCTGGTTCAGCTTCTGTATACTGGTAGGTAAACTAACCAACAGGTTGTCACTCACATCCAGCCTCCTCAGCTCCTTTAAGTCACCAATCTCAGATGGCAGTTCTGTAAGTTTGTTAGCAGACAAGTACAGCCCCTCAAGCTGGTTCAGTTTCTGTATACTGGTAGGTAAACTAACCAACAGGTTGTCACTCACATCCAGCCTCCTCAGCTCCTTTAAGTCAACAATCTCAGATGGCAGCTCTGTAAGTTTGTTATGAGACAAGTTCAGCTCCTCAAGCTGGTTCAGCTTCTGTATACTGGTAGGTAAACTAACCAACAGGTTGTGACTCACATGCAGCCTCCTCAGCTCCTTTAAGTCACCAATCTCAGATGGCAGTTCTGTAAGTTTGTTATGAAACAAGTTCAGCTTCTCAAGCTGGTTCAGCTTCTGTATACTGGTAGGTAAACTAACCAACTGGTTGTCACTCACATCCAGCCTCCTCAGCTCCTTTAAGTCAACAATCTCAGATGGCAGTTCTGTAAGTTTGTTATGAGACAAGTTCAGCTCCTCAAGCTGGTTCAGTTTCTGTATACTGGTAGGTAAACTAACCAACAGGTTGTGACTCACATGCAGCCTCCTCAGCTCCTTTAAGTCACCAATCTCAGATGGCAGTTCTGTAAGTTTGTTATGAAACAAGTTCAGCTCCTCAAGCTGGTTCACCTTCTGTATACTGGTAGGTAAACTAACCAACTGGTTGTTACTCACATCCAGCGTCCTCAGTTCCTTTAAGTCACCAATCTCAGAAGGCAGTTTTGTGAGTCTGTTTCTATGCAAGTAGAGTCTGACAAGATTTTTCAACTTGTTAATACTTGTTGGTAATTCAGTCAGCTCATTGTTGTTCAGTTTGAGTTCCGTCACTTCAGTCAGTTCAGTGACTGCATCAGGTATCCTGGAGAGTCCTTTTGTACTTAGATCCAAATTTACTACTCCACATTCATCGCTAACATAAGCTTTTAATTCTGCACTGGAATAATCCTCCATGTTTCAAAATATTAAATAAAAGTATCCTTGTCCTTTCTTTCTAATCTAAAATGAAAACAATAAAAATAGTAATTAGCAAATTAACGTTATTCAGTGATCACCCCTGACAGTGTATCTTAAATAGGTGAACTTTAAAGAACAAAAAGGAAAAGAAATCGTAAGTTCCAGAAGGTGCGTGCGTATACATGTAAACTTAACGTCTTTGCAAGACAACATTATTCGTCATATTACTTTATTCAAAATATTTCTCAGTTTCTTATTGGCTCGAGTCCCCTGCCCAACTCTTCACAACCAGCTGGCATTCATCCTGGGTTAATTACTGGACAAAATCACCTAAAAAAATGAAAACATGACTTTTTCCTATCAATCATTTGTTGTAAAGGCGATTATTCTCAGTGGCAGATCCAGGGGTGGGGCCCGGGCCCGAATGGCCGAAAAATTTTTTTGGAGACTGCCCCCCCCCCTCTTATCTCAGGGTCTATATTACAGGCACCCTCCCCCCCTCTCCCCTTATCTGAAGGTCTGGATCCGCCAGTGATTCTTTCCATTAAGTTGACAGATGCAACGGGCTGTTAATAGTAAATACTTTTCAGTGTGAATCAATTTTTCAAAAACAAAATTGTCACCATGCAAGTTTCAGTTTAGCTGTTTTAAAGACAATTCAAAATTTGTCTGCTAGTGTGGAAAGGTCCCAAATTTCACAACATTGGTACCAATGATGTCAATTGTAGAGCAGAGTGCATGAGACCATCAATGAACATTAAGGACAAGGTTTGGCAAACATTTTTTGTTAGTGACATCCTCCAAGTCTGCATGCAGGTATCTGCTATTTCCTCTGTTGAATGTGAAAAGGTGGAAAAGGGAAACTTTTCCGCATGCAAAAAAGGAAATAGGAGATGTGTGCACCCAGGTAACATTGAAGTGGCCATGGTGGGTAAAATTCAGCAAATAAAACAAAATTGCACAACAACTACCTATTCATCTTTTAGGCATTTCCCAGTTAAGAAATAAATTTTTTTATTGAAAGCTTTCACAATAAGGTTATATCATATAATTTTCTGCTTATCCTTTCTAATATGTTTGTTATCAATCTACCCACCAAGATGTGTGATAGGTAATTAACTGAATTTAGCTCATGTAATACTTTCCTTTTAAAAGTAAACCTTTGTTATTTATCTACTTAGAGCCTCCTTTACATTCTACAAGTTTCTGTTTCTCTTTTTTCAAAAGGCATTCCGTTTACTGTGTAACATCTATATACCTGCAGGAGGTTACAGCTCCAAAGTTAACATCAACTTGCAGGAGGTATTTACGTATATTACCTCATTAACTTTAGGCAAATCAAACACGACATCTTTGAGTTATCTTGTAAATTAATAAGAATAAATACAGCTGTCACCGCTTCCTTGAGCTTCCACAGTTTTATATGATTCACTATTTTTACTTTTATTTCTGCCCCAAAACTTTCTGGTTGCCTGGGACAGGAATAATTTAAAACGTGAAAGCTTCCTAGAGAGTTACCTTTTCTACAGAAATCTTTTGAAGCCTTGAATAAAGAAATCTTGTACCTGCTGTCAATGCTATGAACTTGTATTCATTTCATTTTTGAAAATTATCTACATAGCTTTACAGTGTTACAGTGTTACTACTGTAATTGGGGCCACTTGAGACAAAGTTGACCAATCAGATTACAGGAAAATAACAATACATCCCAAAAAAGTTGGTTGTGGGCCAATCATGCAGCACCTCATAAAAAAACAATAAGTTACTCAAAGCACAGAATTTAATATTGATAGCAAAATGTATCACCGGACAATGTTTTCATTCTACTTCAGAGCAAGGTTTGGAGCAATTATTTCATAGTGCTTCTAAAACTAAAAAGTACCTTTTAAAGAATAGCATGATTGGCAATCACATTTGTATTGAGAATTAGCAAGCACTAAATTTACTTGTCCTGAAAATTTAAAGTGGAGTCTCCTTCTACCTGATACTAATTTATTTTTGAAATTCCAAAACAATTTCACAGCTGAATTTTGAGGGACTTTTAGTTACAGACTTCTGCTCCAACGATTTTTCTGAAATTCCTCTGGCATATATTTTATTGATTTTGTTATAAAACTTAATGCTAGAAGGTCACGACGTTTCGACCTCTCCGAGGCCATTTTCAAGTGCGAGTAAAATATGAAATTAGCATAAATATATTAAAATGGTAAAAACAAGAACAAATGCAATAAAATATGTAAAAATAAGTAACAAGATATTCTACGGAAACAATTAAAAACAAAGTAATTAACCGACCTGCTAAAGCAAATAATTTTGTGCGGATGGAATCGCATTGTTTGTTTAGAGTTGGTTTCAGTTCTTTGATAAAAAACATTTCAAAAATAAGGCAATCAAACTTAATTGCTCTGACACTTTTTCAAAATTTTAAAAAACTGCGCAATGTCATCTGGGGCTATATCGTGTTCCTCCTTGAGGTGATTTCCGATGGCCGATGTCAATTAAAGCCGATACCAGAAATTTCAGTTAAAAATATCAGCAAATTTTTTTACTAGGTGCGATTTTCTTTGAACAGTAAGATCCATTTAAGCGCTAATTTAGCAAAATATATTTACTATCAATGAAATTGGAGTTTTTCGTACTATTGCCGAATGATATCTGTTGTTCTTGCAAAGTTTCTCAGCCATCACATTAAAAATGAGAAAGTTATGACGAAAACTTTGTCACAGCTAAATGCGCCTGTATTAATGACGGAGCCACCTGAAATGAAAATGAACTTCAATTTGTCCTCTAACTTATGTAATGAGCAATTTTACAACCGTCAAATGTGAGATAATAGTTCAAAGAAAGCTTAATTATTAAGCCTTGGTAAATCCAAGCGTGTCCACCCTCCCCCCACCCCCCCTTACTGCACCCGTAGGGCATTAAATGTTGTCAGGCAATTTGTTATCTTGTTGGTCTGGCGGTGGGGAGTTTGTCAGAAAACCTCTGCCCAGGGGACTGTGGGGCATTTGACAATTCTTCTAGAAGAAGCAGTTAACATTGTTCCTTTTTTAATATTCCAATTAAAAAATATGCCTATTTAGATTGCTATATATATTTCTATAAAGAATACTTTTAGTACATATACTTTTAAAAAAACGCGAGGTTTTTGCTCCATTGACCACCCTGCCCAACACTATTTTTTGAATCCCTCTAAAAGACTGCTTCCACCGTCATAATAATACAAATGATAATAATAAATGTTATTTAGCCAGGGTTACCTCTTCAGCATAAAAATAATGCTGATATCAATGAGGGCCCAGGAAAAAAATATATACATATATATAAATAAAAATAATTATATGTATATAAACTAACCTAAATTACAGTAACTAAAGACACATTAAGAGGCTGTCCGCGTAAGAACCGATAAGGCAAATTTCGGTCTATCACGGATTGCCCTGATTTTTTCTGTGGAAGATACCTATCCTATCCCATGAAGAAATATCACATTTATTTGGACCAACTCAATTTTCTCTCTATTTTACAGGAAGATTTTCTAGGTCACCTGAAACTAGCCAGTTTGCCATCGGAAGTGGTGCAATTTTGGTGAAACCTTAGGGCTCTGTCAAACCTACCTTACAAGGCCGAATAAGCTGATTATTTTACACACAAAAGTTTTATCTCTGGTTAATAGTTTCAAGGTTTAATGGTTGCATTATGTGGAAAATTGGCTGAGATATGATTTTTTTAAATTGTCCTTTAATTTGCTCAGCAGGAAAAGTAATTTGCATAACTAGAGCTGAACGGTAATTTCGCAAAAGTGGCACCTGACCCAGACTCAAGTCTATGATAAAACAGAAGTACTAAGACCAGTCCACTTCTAAATGCAATAAAATTTGTGGGCACTCTCACTCTCGTGCTGTACAAAATACCGTTAATGTTCCAAAATTCGCCATTTTGACAGCAAGCTGGAATTGTAACGGTCCGCATCTGATCGACTAATTTCCACAGTTTTAACGTTTCTAATTATCGCCAAATGTCATTAAACCCTTTAAATGTTGGACTTTTGAAAACATGTGGAGAAAACTTAGTAATCGCTTTTTCTTGTTATTTTTTTTCTTATCGACGATGAACGTGACTTTATTCTTCGTATGCAAATTAGCCTTAGATGCGTGGTTTCAACAAATTGACATGAAACATAATCTTTACATTTCACATTTCTAAGGGGAAAAATAACATGACTTAGAATCCCCTTAAGGTCTGATTTCTTTTCTTGAAAGAGGAAGAAGCAGCTGAATGATATATCGTGATATGTGTTTGGGTGGCTTCAAATAATTCAATTACTGTGGCCTGTCACGCATTCTTAAAAGGGTTTGCTCGATTAGAAAACAATAGCGTTGCATTGACCAACTCTATAATATTATCATCTTTTTTAAATGATAGTTATTGATAATAAGAAAAAAATCGGAGTTAAGTTGCAAGGTAAGTCCTCTTGTCAGCACAATAAAATTTGTGGGCACTCTTTTTTGCGTGCCTTAAAAAATATCGTCAACGTCGAAAGATTTTTAAAATAATAATATTTGCTTATCAGAAGACAGTAGATAAAAAAAAAATGCCCCACACTTTTTCTATCCTTCTATCGGGAAAAATAGTTCCTTTTTTCAGTGAATACACGCAAAAGGGATTATTTTTTAAGTTTTTGTTAGGATATGACTTCCGAATTCCCACGATGATCTTGTTTTGGTTTCAATCTATCGCCGAATAGATCAATTGTCAAAAATGGCTTATTCAGCTATTTCATCACGCTGTTCTTTCTGCAAGATCGTAAAGACAGAGCTTGGTCCCGGTAGGGGTGTGGAGGGAAGTGTCTTGGTCGCAGAGTGCATGGATGATACTACGTCGCAATTAGCCAGCTGTCACTTGTCTAAGTGTAGCAAAGCAAGAGAGAATGAGCTAGCTCATTCTCTCTTGAGCAAAGTCAATGAAATTGGACTCATTTTAGCGAGAGTAAGTATTTGAGGCTTTGTAGGTATTTGGAACTAAAATGACAATCTGCCCAAGGCACAGACACTAAATAGCCTGTGTACAGACCCCCCTCCCCTCAGGAAAAAAGGGGCCCCTTCTCCGAGGGGGGTGGGAGTGGTGTGTACGCAGGCTAACACTAAAATGACAATCGGCCTAAGGCACAGACACCTACTTGGCAGGCTTTTGCGAGCGTAAAGGTCTCCATGTTAGGCTCGATTGGAAGCCGCTGTTCTAAAAAAATGAGCCCCCAACGGACCGGGAGACGGCAGAAATCGAGCCTAAGGTCTTGTCAATACCCGGTCATACTCTGGATCATACTTGCAAAATAACTACTGTGGCAGGAAGACATGTCGTGAATTGCCAGATAGCCATCGAAATAAATCAAAGTTTTGTCCCATCACGTAATTAAGTATCATTCTTTTTTCTTCTTCATGTAAAAAATTTTCTTAACGTACAGTTGTTCTAATTTCTCTATTCAACATTTTATCTTGCGATGTTTTCTGATGTTCGTTTCCTGTTTATTTGAGCTTGCAAAGATAGCTTATTTATTTCTATTTTTTGACAGCCGTGAATCTTGTCCTAGTAAATTCTTACCCATAAAGGTTAATCTGTGTGTTGTAAAATATAGTTTTCTGATGATTGTCGGGGTTGGAAGGTTAAAACGCGGCAAGACCACGATTTCTTTCATACCACGATGTGACAGATCCAAAAGTTTGAAAAGTTTTTCTTCGTCGTGGCATTTTCGTCAGTAGTTTCAAGTGAAAAAAAATGCAGAGGAAGGAAAGAGAAGGTGAAGGATCCAATGAGCCTAAGTTAATCCGCTAGGTGGATTTTCCCATTGTTTAGGTAGGACAAAAGCTTAAAAACCTCAATCAAGCAGTACATATCTCAGTAATTTAGAGTTTAAACCTGTACACATGATGCAGTTAAAAAGTGTGGATTGCAGCGCACGCCCAGAATAGCATCAGTACAATGAAAAGAATGAATGTTAGTTAGCCTCAGTCTAGCTTACTGATTTTTTACTATCTTCGTTCCGTTTCCCACCAAACAACAAACAAAGCACCTTACGACGCTATCTGTGTGCAAGAATGTCTGAATTTTAATTTTTTGGGGGCTACGGCCTCTGCAGCAAACGTTTTCAGGGCTCCAGGCTCTACAGTAAAATAATATTAGGGCTCCAAGCAACGAAGCGATGGGGCTCCGCGGGCTCCGGCCACCCACCCCTTTGGGACCCTGAACAACTGCCAAAGATGCTGCAATAAGCGCACTCGCCCTTTTCTATTCTTCATATAGTGAAATGCCCACCCTTTCATATACCTGAAGCCTGGAAAAGATACCCTATCATAGGGAGTTCCCCCCACCCACAGGCCAAGTCCGTGCTCACCTATTGCAAGCCCACGTTGGACTCTAGGCCCGTTTGAGTCAATACCTAAACCTAGTCCTAAGCGTAAACAATAAGGCAATGGACGAAATAACCAATGTGATGAGCTTGAATATAAATTGAACTTGACCATAGAGATCTGTTGCAAGACGACGAGGAGTTCGAAAGGCAAAAGCTTTTTACACAAATCGCTGAAAATTGAGACCACAACACCCTCAGTCAGAAGCTTTCAACCTATGTGTATGTATGTCAAAATCAACATGGTCAGTTCAACTCAATGTCACTTTGAAATACCATTCAAATCCAGGGAAAGAAAAGGAGACCTAGCTGACAAACGTTCTTCTTTCATACAAGAGTGCACGTGCTTTTCTCACCTGCTCAGGAGTGAACACAGGCATCCTTAATTTAGTGTGATTAACAGCCGGCAAAAACTTTTGGGATTACCGTAAACAAAAACTATGCCTTTTTCTGCATGCCAAATTCCTACTTTTTACTGAAATGTTGCTAATTGGCGATAAACACAATGCTCTGTTAATACCACCCTAAAGTTTCTAGGGTAGCCTATAGTTTAAGCTAGGGATCTAGGAAATGTGTATGTTGCCTAAAGGACTTTGCAGGTGTGGTCCTGTGGTGTCGCACGGTATTCCTGAAGTTGTTTGTGAGCTATTTCCAAAATAATTGTTAATTCTGTAATTGAAAATATTGTGCTACTGCTCTTGAATAAGAGTGGCCGTGTCCAAGTGACTACTTCGTAGCTATTTGTCATGTATTACACCATGGGTTGTCATAACCCTATCCTAGTGGCACCAGGGGATACTGACTCAGTTAAAACGGTCGTAGAATGAATAAATACAACAGCACGGTATTTCCCACCCAGTAGAGAATCGGAATAAACTGTGATTAGATTATATGATTATCAATAACTATGACTTCAAAAAAGATATAATAAGATATAAGAACTGATCGATACACGGCCCCTCTGGGGGAATGCGTGACGGGCCACAGTAATCAAATTATTTTAATTGGCGTGAACATATCTTCTTTTGCGGCTTCTCCCTCGTAAAAGAAACAGACCTAAGGGGATTCTAAGTCGTATATCTTTCGTGTTTTACCCTGAAAAGAAGAGATATTTTCCCTTAAAAATGTGAAATACAAGGATTATATTTTCTGTCAAGTTGTTGAAACGACGCAGCTAAGGCTAATTTGCATACGGAGAATGAAGTCATGTTCATCATCGACAAGAGAAAAACCCTAGAAAAAGCGATTACCAAGTTTTCTCCACATGTTTTCAAAAGTCCAACATTTAAAGGGTCTAATGACATTTGGCGATAATTAGAAACGTTAAAGCTGTGGAAATTAGTCGATCAGATGCGGACCGTTACAATTCCAGCTTGCTGTCAAAATGGCGAATTTTGGAACATTAACGGTATTATGTACAGTACGAGAGTGAGAGTGCCGGACAGCCTCTTAAAAGTTAAAAATACAACAATATTATTTTAAAAAATTATTTAAAAAAGCTGAAATA
Organism: Porites divaricata; assembly: GCA_038088405.1. NCBI lineage: Eukaryota > Metazoa > Cnidaria > Anthozoa > Scleractinia > Poritidae > Porites > Porites divaricata. The sequence goes on along the minus strand of JBBMOI010000001.1, from coordinate 62,622,181 downwards.
CAACAATCAAAATACATATAAAAGCTAAACTGATTAAAACTTAGCAAGTAACTAAAAAACTTTTGATCTATATAATTCCAAAATATGAGTTTTAAAAATCACAACTGCCTTAAAATCCATCATTTCACTTGCAATATTATTAAAAAGTTTAGATCCATTAAAACAAAAATACTTCCTTGTCATCTCAGTTCTGACTTTGGGGAGCAGCAAGTTCTGCCCACTTCCCCTCATGTTGTGGATTGTTCTAAAAACCTTAAAATAATCTTTAAAAAACATTGGAGCGGATCCCTTCAAGCATTTAAAAGTTGAAATTAAACTAATAGTATGCATGTCACGCCTCATAGACAAGGGAAGCCACTTTAAATGCTTCTAGGCATCTAAATCTTTGGTCTTCAAAACAACCTTTGCTGCTCTTCTATGAGCTTGATCTAACTTATCACATTCTATTTTAATTTCCCAATGCTGCTCCATGCAACATCACAATAATCCATAGCTGGTAGAACAAAAGACTGATGAACTTTACTGGCTGTATCAACAAATAGATTGTTTCTAATTCTTCCAAGGACACTGATTGTTTTGGAAATCTTAATCAGTACTATAGCTTGGTCAGTACGTTCGCACATGAAATAAAAACTTGCATCATCTGGAGAGTTTAAAGGAAAAGACACATTCTTGTAAGCAGAAAGGCCTAGAAAAACTCTGCGAGAAATTTGAAAGCTAATATAAACTTTGCGTTTTGTGTGATCAATGTGACAATTAAAACTTTGATGGAACAGTTCCACTGACATGATGAGAAAAAGTTAAGCCCATCGGTTGTTTGTTTATCATATGCTATTTTAAATACCTTTGAAAATAAGAAAGGTATTATTAAAATTCTACTTTATAGTTCTGTCATTGATATTTATAATCAGATAGATGTGACCTTTTTTACAATAATTCTAGTTATAACTAACGACTAGGAGCAATTATTTGCAAAGGGTGCTTTACACATTTTGATAAGATTGTTACAGATTTCCTATAAATAAATGATTAATGCAGCTTAATAGATTACTAAATTACTAGAAAATGGAATTTGGGTGAGTGGAGAATTCGAATTTGCACACTTTTTTAAGTCCCACCATGGATAGCCTGACTGTAGCTGGCGGGATTAGTGTGAGAGTGCTGTATTGTTTTGGCAGCAGAGCTACGAAAAGAGTGGGTATTCTGAGTCAATTTGAAGTCCCGCCTGCCACAATTCTTGGGTATTTTGAATGGTCTGCACCAGGATTACGGGAGTTTCTAATTGGCTGAGAAGCGATAAAATGAAGAATTTAGTTTCTCAAGTTTGGAGTAACTGCAGCATTATCCTACCTGGATCCTGAGTAACTTTCAACAAATAGTTGTTTTGTTTGTCACTCGACTGTTATGCTTGGCCTGGCTCGTTTGCAGGTCAGTTTTGTATTACACAACTCTTCATGATTGGGTAATCAAATGGTTCCAAGTGTGCGGCATTCAAAACTCATAAGAAATGTGTGGCAGGCTGGGTTTTCCCTCGCGGCTTCACCGCTCACACGAAAATTCCTCGCGGCTTCTCCGCTCCCCTCACGCTGCGGCTCTGCCGAAAAGTACCCCGGGTAACAGAATCCCGCAAGCTACAACAGCGAGTTTTTGTATGAACTGCCTGAACCCACCGTTGGGAATTTGCATCTTTCCCTAAAAAATTGACAAATGCCCGACAATTGCCCGGTAGGAGGAATGAGCATGCTTGCAATTAGCCTCCCACGCAGACGTTCTTAAGGGCTCATCACGCGTTCCTGCCCCACGAGCGTCTGCTGACTTGAGCGGAAAAAAACGTAGACCAATCACAGCAGACTTCCAGATCTGGGAAGTGCACTTTGGACCATAAGAAATTTCTTGCTCGACTTTATAGCTCCAGAAAAGATCAGAAAGGTCTCATAAAAGGTGAAGACCTTGCAGTTTTAGAACAAACTACTCAGTTAAGTTACCTCACAAGCGTTCGTACTAGTGGCTACCCTCACAATCTCATTGACGAAAATTACCTCGGAGGTTAAATTTGTTGAATGGAAGTCAGCTTTAGTATACAAAACAATAACATGTGAAGAAAAATTCTGCCCTTTTTTCAGTCTTATAAGGTAACCTCGCCGTTGCATCGCCCAAAGAACAACTTTATGAGGAATTGACATCTAATTCAGCCTTAACGGAGAGAAATATACAAAAACCCAACGCTTATCTCCTAAATTCTCGTCGGGAGCAAAAATATTTGGTCACGTATCACACTCTACCGAGCTTCTACGTATGTGTTTGGCTTGTCAACACTTTGACTTCAACAGCGCCGATTGGATCTCCGATAATCTGCATGTGATCTACAGCTGATATTTGCGAACAACGGGAAAGGAATTTATCTTTCAGTTCAGCAGACGTTCGTGGGGCAGGAACGCGTGACGAACCCCTAAGAACGTCTGCGAGAGAGGCTAGCTTGCAATTCACTGAGTCGTTATTCGGTCGACCAACTGTTTGCGATGACAAGTGCAGTGGCCTGCTAAATAACACTCGGAGTAACATGATTCTGCGTTCTACAATATCGATATCATGCCTAGGTACACACGCTTTTAGACTGAAACTTTTGCTGCGACATAAAACTAAAGCTTATTTTTGGTCCTAATGAAATGTTCCCAACTTCCGGGCTACTGAAGAATGCTTTTTTAGTGACTCTGCAGCGCGTGTGAGTGTGCTAAGAACGTATTCAGTATCAAACTTACCTTTAAAGAGACACGTCTGCTGATATAAAGAAGAAACCTATTGAATTTCCCCTTGTTTAAAGCAAAAAACACACTTTACACTCCTTTGCTTTCCGTATCATCCACTACTGGAAGAAAACACACCTCAAATAGCCCCTCAAATACACCTCAAGTGAAAACTATATGATAGCTTGACATGAAGTACTACCCCTGTTGGGTCAGCTCCAGGCCCCTGTTGTTCAAAGAGATGGATAGCACATTCCCCTTGTCCTCCCCTTGTCATATTACGTTAGTGTTTTAGGTATCCCTGGGTAGAGGCCCCCTCCTGTTTCCTTAATCGATTTTAAGAAGATTTAGCAGGAACGACGGCGACGGCACTGATAACGTTAAAAAGGTAATTGGTTTAATAGGAAAAATAACAATTTTGAACCCTCAGCACGCTTTTTCTGGCTTTTAGAACATTTCCTTGCCGTCCCTGCACGATAGCCTCAGCACAAATTGGTCGGCAACTTTTTCTATATTAGGAGCAACTTTATAGCAACTTTTGCCATTTGCAGTGACATTAAATATTGGGGGCAACTTAATTAATTTTTTTAGAACTTATGGGAACTATTAAAAGAACATTTCAGTCCTTTAAGGTGATGTTTATAATGCAGAAGACGATTCTCAAAGACAATTTTTAGCGCAACACAGTTACGTTGTTGCCACTTTGTAACATCACATCCTCAGTTAACAATTAAGTGTGAATTTAACCCTGTGCCCCGCCTCCCTCAAGTGGAATACGACGCGCGGTTTGAGGTAAATGGTTCGCAAGGGCCTGCAATAGCAGGCGCTTGGAAGTAGTGGGCGCAAGAAAGAAGTGGACGCGCAGGACGCCCGCGGTGCTGCTGTACCGACCGGTTGCGGACAACTGTGTGAATTCCCCTGCCTAGGGACAAGGCAGAAATAATGTCTTCTTGGAAAGACCATGAAATTAGAAGCAAGTGCTACCTCAACATAGCCTGCATAGTGGACGAAAGAAAGAACGGGACACGCGAGGGGAGAGGGAGCGCCTGCCTAAGAGGCCTCTAGCGCGCATGGGTCTTTCCTGCGCCCAAATACTTCCAAGCGCCTGCTGCGCAGGCTACAGGGTATACAGGGTATACATGAGTATACAGGGTGTACAGGGTATGCAGGGTATACATAGGTATACAGGGTATACAGGGTATACGGGGTATACATGGGTATAAACAGTCTATTACTATTACATGAAGGATATATCTATTTGGCGTAAGCGTAACATGAAAGAATAACCCAATACACGCATCAGGAGTTCTGGACTTCCTGTTGGATCCCACGGCATTGTGGGTAGGCGGGCTCAGAAAAGTGGGAATCAACTTGCAGCCTCGCCATATTGGATTACACCGAGTGGCTTGGCTTCAGTGACTGTTACGCCGCAAAATGTAATATTAACGCAAAATGTAATAACATTGACGCAAAATGTAATAAAATGTTCAACGCAAAATGTAATAATCTTTCAACGCAAATTGTAATAACTTTTCTAACGCATAATGTAATAACGCAAAATGTAATAATTTCCGAATAACGACGTGCTTGCTATTTCAAAATCGGTATTGTGGCTCACTCATCGGTAGCGAATCCAGATCTTCAATTAAATTATAAGCTATTATTATTATTGATATTAATATTAATAATGTTGTTATTGCTAATATTTCAATGAAACAGTTGAAATGAGGAGATGTAATCATCTTTAGGGAACCGAATTGGACGTTTGTTTCCGCTGATCTTCATAGTACGGAACGCAACAATAACCGTTTTTATTCGCTGACATTTAGGAATCGATTATAAAATACATTAAACCATGCAACTCAAGGCTTTCATACTGCAGAAATATATCCTGTTCACAGTAACACATTTTTAAACTTGTAAGCCAAATAAAAAAGGAGAAGAAGAGCTGCTTCACGCTGAACTGACATAGCTTACCGTTCGGCAGGTTATGGGTGATTTCAGAAAAAAAAAATCCTGCATACTGAATTCGAGGGAAAAAAATTTCTTGCAGGGAAATATCTGGCGTAAACAATTCCAACAATGGAAAGAAATATATCTTTCATAGCGTGTCATGTGTAATGTGTAATGTAGTAAAAAAATCTTACACCGTTGCATGAAGGGGAAAAAAATTCTAAAACCAGAGTTTTGGCCAAAAAGGACCACATTATACGTTTCTGAGAAACTGTTCACCTACCCCTCCCCTAAGCCAACATTTTGCCCTAAGTGAGAAATAAGTGTTAATGTTGGCTTAGGGGAGGGTTATGTGGAGAGTTTCCCATAATGGTCCAAAAATTATAACCCAAACCAAATTATCCATACCCCCTCCGCCTCAAGCGGTAAACAATTATCGGCCCTAGAAAGAACGAAACTGCGCATTTTTTATGGATCTCCCAGATCACGATTTGATGCCGTCAACTCTAAGCCAATCGCGATTGCGTTGCTGAGCAAATTCAATATTTTTGTGCCGGCATCAGCTTAGCTCTGCTCCAATAAAAAATGCGTTACTGGGCTAGGAAAAAAAAATTTTGCGCTATCTGTTCTAGGCAAACGACCGCCGTGAACTGCCTTACAAGGCAAACTGATTTGACTTTGCAAAGTTTGGAAACTTTAACATAAAAGAACCTTCGACCTAAAAAACAGCATTAAAAACAATTCAGCCTCTATTAAGTGAGAAACTAGGAAAAGTAAGCCACAGCCAAAGTTGTCTGGTTCTCATGAAAAAACGTGTGAACGATATCTTAATTGCATTTGAATAAGGCTTTGAAAATTGATTCTATTACTTGTTTTTGACAACAGCTATTTTATTCGACCGAATTAAATTCAACATCTGAAATTAAACCAAGTCTCTCAGATGCTACAGTTGTGGTACAGTACAGCAAGCTCTTGCAGACATTTTTGTCTCGTCACACAACGAACCTCCTCCTTTGTTGGGGAAGAGTGTTACGTCACGAGACAAAACACAGCACGGAAGTAACACGTTTCAACCGTTATTTCATTAATAATAATAATAATAATAAGAAGAAGAAGAAGAAGAAGAAGAAGAAGAAGGAGAAGGAGAAAAAGAATCTGATGAAAATACATATTATTATTAATAACAATATTAATATTGATAATGATAATAATAATAATTCAAATGAAGATCTGGATTCGCTACCGATGACTGAGCCACAATACCGATTTTGAAATAGCAAGCACGTCGTTATTCGGAAATTATTACATTTTGCGTTACTACATTATGCGTTAGAAAAGTTATTACAATTTGCGTTGAAAGATTATTACATTTTGCGTTGAACATTTTATTACATTTTGCGTCAATGTTATTACATTTTGCGTTAATATTGCATTTTGCGGCGCAACAGTGACCTTTCACACAGCCCTCCTTTTGAGCCGAATTACACGTGCAGGAATACAGAAAAACCAAACAAGGTATTTTAAAGGTAAGCTATTGCTTAATTAACTTTAATTTTGACAACATCATTCTAACGAGTTTAGGCTGCAGAGTGTAGTCGATTTGAGATGCTACGAGTATGATTTTTGCTCATTTTATTCCGAATTTTATACTCAGACTTATGTCGTATTTCTTTTGTTTTAATGTAGACACTTTGTCCATGGGATTCGCCCACCGAAATTGTGTTGTCCTAGGCTGTCCTAACAGTTGACAAAGGCTAGAGAAATGGGCTGCTACGACCTGTCAGCTTCATGGTTGTAACAATGTTTCAAGCATTTGTGACAGCCAGCCACCCTTCAAATTATTCCCGTTCCCGACAGAAAAGAAGAACCTGGAACACCGTATGATGCAGTAATGGCAGATCGTGGATTCACTATTGCTGAGGATCTTTTGCTTTACAGAGCTGACCTTTTTATTCCGCCAGGGAAACGTGGACAAGAACAGTTCATGAAAGCTGATGTCACAGTAGAGAAAACTGAGACCATAGCCAATCTACGCATTTTTGTAGAACAGGCCATCAGGCAGCTGAAAACATTCCGTATAATCAAGAACGAAGCCTCTTTGCAAGTAACACGTTATTTTTGGCTCAAGATATAAAGTAAAATGTGTCATTTACGAGAAAATCCATACCCCCACCATGGAGGAAATTCCGGGGAGCTGGGGTCAATTTGCTACCTGTTTTATAGGAAATCACATCCATAAAAACACTACACTTTTCATTTGGAAATTCCTTAGGGGTTGGGAGATCGTTTGAAAAATAATTCCCTCCATTGTTTTGGGTATAGACTTTTTCTGCCTCTTCTGGAATAATACAATTCAAGATGTCAATAGTATGTTCACAGGTTTAGTGAAACTGATTTCCTTGCACTGATAGGATGACATTACCATAAATATGCTTAGTATAATTACATTGATGACTATCGAAAATAGAGCGCTGTGATTGGCTAGGAGCTTCGCTTTATCCCGCTATAATCACCGCGCGGTGATTATAGCATTGAAGGCTAGCAGTTTTCCAAATGGCAGCCACATTTTTTGATGTTTCGGGGTCGGAAATTGATCAATAATTTTATTTTCTCGAATAATCATCAATGTAATTATACTAAGACAATTAGTCGCCTCAGGTGACGTGAATATTCGCGAATAGTCACCTCGACTTCGTCTCGGTGACTATTCGCCGATATTCACGTCACCTTCGGCGACTAATTGTTAAATAATCAGGGGCTTAGCCAGGGGGGGAACAAAGGGCTTGGCCCACCTCTCTGAAAAGTAATATATAGTAAATATATGGGACAATCCAGTCCAGAAAAGATCAGGCCCCTCCCTTTTTAGCCTTGGGCCCCCTTTGAGCCCCTTTTGACGAAACCCTGGCTACCCCAGTAATAAAATTTATGTTGATGTCTAACAAGACCAGTGTAATTAGTGTAGGAAGCATTTTTTTTTATTAACAACTTGATGAATGTTTTCTACTTTTGACATTAGATATCAAGGATCAAATAAAGCAATGACTATACAATAATACATGTAGTTGTTCAATTATATTGTGCAGGCTCCATGGAAATATAATTACCTGTTTATAAAATGTTCTCAGTCAGATCCATTTTCTAGGGTTTCAGGGCTGGTGAAAGACAATTACTATAAAACCAGGTTAGATTTTCTTCAAGCCTATGCCAGTATGTGGCATTAAATCTGACTGTTTCCAAGTGATAGCCCTTTTGTGTGTATACAAATTTTAAAGAAATAGCACAATTGCCTCTTTGTTATGGCCATCTCACCCTGGACCTGTGCAAAGTACTGATGCTGCTGCTTTAAAGCTACTTGTCCATTACGCATACATAAGTATGACAGATCATGTGCTGAGGGAATTTCATTGGCAATGCTAAAAGGGTTCTTGATCTCTACTACTGTTTCCCCACAACAAGAGCACTCTATCAGCAGTAAGTCTGGGGATGCTCCCAAGTACTGCTTAGTTTCAGGTATGTCCAGGATTGATCTTGTTAGCAAAAATTTGCTAGCAAATTTTTTTCGCAATTTTAGGAAAAAAGATTTAAAGAAAACTGCTATCAGAAAAGTATAGAAGAAATAGCAAATTTCGCAAAATCGCAAAAGTAACAAGACGTTTTCTTGCTATGTGAAAAGATTGAGTAATTAATATGGCAAAAATGGCAAGAATAACAAATTTTACAAAATTCTACATTTGCAAAGAGAAAAGGTCAAGAATGACTTCGTGAAGTCTGCAAAATTCGCAAAAATCGCCAAAGTAACAAAACTTTTTCTTGTTATGTGAAAAGATTGAAGCACCATCACACCAGTAACGTGAAACTATGAAATAATATGATTTTATGATATGATATCTCTTTCAACCAGCCAGAGTCAAACAAACGATACGCCTTTCCTTCTTTGTATTCATTTAGGACGCGTTTGTGGAAGTCAACATCCTTCCCTGGGTGATCATTCATCAAAAACAATGCTATATCACTCAGGTATATCGGCGGCCAAGAAGTCATGTTCTCGCTTTCCTTCACCCAACTATCCTTCAGTGTCAAAGGATCTGGAACTGAGCTCTCTTTCGATATGCTCCGCATTATGGGATGATTATGCATACTTCCTACCTACCTACTGGTCAGCGGTCGCGTTTAAAAGAAGTTATTCAGATGCAAATTAGCAGTGATATAAGCCCCAGGAGGCGGCGTAATAACCAGTTCTTCCTTTCGTGCTTTACAAGGTCAGCGAGTTCGTTTTTATTTATCCGTTTTGCGTTCCTTGTTTTGGTTCGCTTTCTCAAGGGGTGTTCCTTGTTCGTTTACTCACATTTGTTCTTTGCGTCGCTTTACTCTTTTCTTTTAGCTTTCGTCGCTTATTTGGCGCTCGACAGTCGACAGCAAGAGTTTCGCTTGCCCACGTGGTGATGTATTCGCCAGCCAGCGCCAACACTGCACCTTTGGAACCCAATGTGGTGATTGCGAATGAAGTTCACGACGCGGTTGAGGTCGACGACACCGACCACGTGGAATTTGATTTGGATAAGTTGAAGGAACAGCTCGGAATCGACAGTATTCTTGAAAAGCTCAACGTCCTTGCTGCGAAGTTCTGTAGCGGGAAAGCTAGGACTGCCACGACTGAGTACTCTGGTTCAGAGGCTCACAATTCGAAGTCCTCTTCAGAAACCGCCGAAGGGGTTTTTGACCCCTCGGCCGCAGTAGTTTCACACGAAGTCGCATCGACTGAATGAGCCTCACGAGGAGGAGTTTAAACTCCCTTCGGTGTTCGAGGAAACCGAAAGTTTTGGGCCTGAGGTAGCTGAGGTCATTGCCCAACGTGTCAATGATGCATGCTCTAAGAAAGCCATGGATTCCAAGTTGAAGGATCTGTATGAGAAGTATAAGACCCCTGGTAATTGTAAATACTTGTGTGTGCCTAAAGTCAATTCAGAGCTGTGGCACGATTTGT
>JBBMOI010000001.1:62592500-62607500 GCA_038088405.1 Porites divaricata | reverse complement strand
CTATAAGAAAAAAAAATTCGACGTGGTGCGCTTGAGAACCGATCCCGTGGCGTAAAATCTATAATGTGTAGCCTCATCACTCTACCACTGAATACTACCTCCTAGATGGTGGTTGTTTTTTATTCATATCACAGCCCTAATCACTATTTTCATTGCTTAACCCTAATCAGCATTGTCAGTGCTTAACCCTAATGAATTTAGTCAGAATCCCGTATGAATAGCAAATACAACCACTAGGTTTTGTTTTTGCCGCTCGGTGTGCTGAGTCCCTTCACGAATAGGTAAGCCCAAGATATCTAATTTATCGAAGACATTGGAAGGTTTCCTTATTCGACTGTGTTTTTTTGTAAACACTATTTTACAGGTAAATTCACTGAGTATTACCGGAGTTTCTGCATCCCTGTAAATTCACTGTCTTTTGAATATGAATAAATCACAAAACCAGAACGTTTTGTCGACTTTTTCACAGCCATAAAATGCATCTTTTAGCCTTTTTGATTTTTTTACAGAGTGAAATGACAGATTTCCTTACCCTTTCATATACTTCAATAAGACCTAAAAAAGATACCCCTTCCGGGCAGAGCCTCACCCGGTGCATATGCCATTATAGGTAGTAGTCGTCATACCAGACCTCCCGTAGGACAGAGTGAGATCTGGGTTCGAGATTAAATACCTCTATATTCTCTAACCTACGAATACAGCCATCTTTCATCGCTTCTCGCCGCCCCATCCCCTTAAAAACAATCGGGGAGAGCGATTCTCTCGCTTTCTCACTTTCCTTGATTGATTTTAGGGGGCAGTTTACCAGGAAGGGCGGCGACGGCACTAATAACATCAAAAAATTAATTGGTTTAGGGATGGACAGTTAGAAAAGTCATGGTGGGGAGAGCGGGGGGGGGGGGGGGTTGCAAAACCCAAAAAACAATTTCAATTTCTCGGTGAGGAAATTATTAATAACAAAATGATATTCCCAAGGATTCTGGCCAAAAGAAATATATGCCCTCGGAGGGGAAAAAAAAGATTTCCACCTTAATTACATGTAAAAAAAAATCTTGCATCAATCTTGTATGTCTTAAAATCACCCCTCCCCCCGCCCCCCGCCACGCGCGCTTCCCAACACTTATCTAATGATCCATCCCTTAGTGGGCAAAACAACAATTTTGCACGCGCAGCATGCTTTTTAGAACATTTCCTGCCGTCCCTGCACGACCAAGACGTGAAATTTCCTTATGCAGCGTATTTTAGAGGCTGTAAACACACAAAGAATAATTTTTCTTTCCGTTTCTAAGCTTGGCTGTAGTCTCAAGAATTTAATTTGACATTTTAAGGGAGTTGGAATAAACGCGACAAAGTTTGAAAAAAAGCGAATTCATTTTAAAAAAAGACGTTTTCGCTGCCGTCGCTGTCGTCATTGCTAAATTTGAGCTCTCTTTGTTTTGAGGGGAGCCGGTGCGGCTGTACCGACAGGCTGCGGACAACTGTGTGACAACTTTGTGAGTTGTGTGCCACAGTCACAGTGATTTGGGGCGGTATCCCCTGGTAGCCCGGTAAGGATACCCAGAACATGACTGATCCTGCTTCTGAAAATTCGTTTTGGCTGGTTCCTTGCCCGGGTTGCATGATACTCCGGGCCCTTATATAGCCTATATACTACGAGGATGTGCCGCTGGACAGGATATGGTTTATCACCTCTCTGTCCCAAAGGGTATATGATTTCGTGAGAGTTTGTCAACAGGGTATTTCCTGCACGATTGATTTGATTCGCTGGATGAATTTTGTTTGTTCCCCAAGTACACAAAAGCAATGACTATAACGTACCGTGCACTCTTGCAATTGCCAATAAACGGCTTTAAAACAAGACGGCGTTCATTTTGTCCTTTATCCTAAACAGGGCAATAAAATTGAGGGTGTTGTCCTAAACAGGGTATGTATTTTAGGAGGTTTTGTCCTAAACAGGGTTAGCGTCAAACCTTCAACGGCTCACCTATACCCAAATATTGGTCGAGTACCCACCTACGAGTTCCTCGTTTTAGTGACTACGGTGATCGCCCCGATACTGCCTTAATTTTTCGTCCTTTAAACTCGGTTCCCGGCAAAACGGAAACAACCAGTTTAGGGCTCTAAGTCTCCGGCCAAAGCCCGGAATAACCGGAGTCAGTTTAAACTGGAGCTAAATTGCAGCCACAGTAACTAATAACTGAAAGAGGACTGAACAGAGAACACAAACGTCATGCTGGCAACGTATGTAAGACTGGGACAAGAAAATTAAAAGAAAGAGTTACTTTACCTAATTCTAATGACAATTTCCTTCCTTTTCAAGGCCCGACTGGTTTGCTTGCTGTCCAGCTACCGAGTTGCTTTTATAATACTAAATAGCAACAAGACCATAGCGACAAACAACCCTGATTGAGTGGTGCAGGAGTTGAACTCTCAGTTGAAGACCTGGATTACTAAATTAACAACATTAGTGCAAGATATAGAGACCGCAATGCGACAAAAAAGTAAACAAAATAGTAAAACAAAACGAAATATATTTCAACGATACTTCAGTTTGGAAAACAAACCTTCTTCAGGGGCTAAAAGAAAAAGAAAAATGAGTGTGGTTATATCATATATTATCAAGCTTCGTCGCGTCGATTCATTCCTGGAGGAAACAATATTTTCCCTTTGTTTATCAAGTAAGCTGACTAAATCACGTTTGCTGCTTATGAGTCAGTCAAGAGACAGACGAAAACGGTTGATTGAATGTCCAGGTTGATTGGAATGCAATGAGACGGGAGTGGAATCGTTGAGTTGTATCCCATGAAGGTGACCAGCTCTACATACATTGTACGTAGCGTCACAATAAAAACCTGTCGAGTATTATCATTGCTTACCACAAGTATTTGTATGTGAAAAACTTAACATCATGTAAACTGTGACTTTTAATATCTTGTAAAAAATCTAGGAAATGATGCGTATATTTCCAAAAAACATCAACAACAATGAAGAAAATGAAGATTTCCGCACCCGAATAAAAGTATTCGTGCTTATCGCGATGAAAAAAAAAACATGTTCGTGTAAACTGAACATTTCCCTCCCCTCCCTCCCCCTCTCATCACTTTTTAAATGGTCCATCCCTAAGACAAGTCAAAACTCCAAAAATGGAAAGGTAACGCGAGCGGTGCAGACACTAGAAGGGCTCCTTGTCCCCTTCCTTTCCGCACGTCACCCATTCGGCTTCTGCATCTTCCTATGCTTCCAAGGACTTTCGCGAAAACAGTCGATTCATTTTTAATATAAAAAGGGAAAGGAGTGTCATTTTTCACCGAGTCAAGCCCTCCTTGAACGCCTGCTTACAACTTGAGCCTTTCTGAAAAAGCCTTTGCGCTCTCGATCCTAAATTATTTAAATAGAAACATTGCCTTTCAAGTCTCTTTTTTATGACATAATCGATGCAACGAAAAAAATGAGCCAGGTTGTGTCTGCTCAGAGACCACTCAAAATTCAGAGCCAAGGAGGTAACTTAATTTTGGCGAGTGGTCGCTTAATAACCTAACCGAAAAATTAACTACCCAGCTTTAAAACGATTCTAACTTACTGAGCCGAATGATTTCAACCAGACTTAATTCATCACAATCTATACTACTAGATTTATCTCAATACATTTAACCTTTTAAGAAAATACATAAAGAACGACGAGGAATACACTTAAGCAAAGTCAGATTCTACCAATATGGTTTAATAAAACAGCTATTTTAACGGTTCAAAAAGTTAATATTCACAAATCCATAAGAAGCAACCTTGTGAAAAACCGATTCCTTGCGAAAAGAATGCTATTGAATTATATATATGGGCGCTTTCCATTTGTCAGAATTGGCCGGCTGGCCGGATCATAGCCCGACCAGTCATTTGAAAATGAAATTCGAGCAAATGGAAATAGAGGTAATATAGCAGAACACTGAAGAAACCGTCAGAAAATTCGAACACACAGAAGTCAATATGATGCAAAATTAAATAACAGAAAACAAAAATCAAAACTTAATTATGACGGTAATCACCCGCCATACTTTTTCCAAGAGTTTTTGCTGAAAAACGTTCTCCTTCGTGCATACTATTTAGGGTTTGACTGATTTAGGCGGAGAGTTTTGATTAAAAGGAAACTGATTATCATTGCGACGGAAAAGGTCTGGCCGGGCAATTCTGACAAATGGAAAGCGCCATATTCATAGAGACTGGTAAGGGACATCCTGAGATAAGAAATCAGTGGCGGATCCAAGGTAGCCCCCCCCCCGCCCCTTATTATTAGACCAAACTGAGGCCCGAAGAGCCGGAAAAATTTTTTTGAGACCGCACCCTCACTCCCCCCCTCCCCCCCCCTCCCCCCCACTTATCTGAAGGTCTGGATCCGCCACTGGACCTTTACCAACAAAACTCAAAACAGAAGCTTGATATATACAGCGACCGAAAACAAATATCCTAAGAAAGGAATGATGCTTCAGGAACAAAATTCTACTTAAATATTTACCTAAAACTGAATATTTTCAGAGACTGCAGGTAAGGAACCCGTCTAAAGTAAGGCTTGTCCTTAATAACAAATGCTATTGATAATGCTAGAATAAATTCTGACTGGTATATACGGTGGGGCCCTGTTTACACACACGCCGCAAACATAATCACCAGCAACATGCGCATACACAGTAACCAAGTGATCATTATTACAGCCATTTTGTTAGGATGTTTATAACAACAGGGTGACCCAATTGCCTCTGTGAATGTTACTTGTGTTCATGTTTGCGCGTAGGTGTGAAATAGGAATTCAGACACATCTTAAGACAGAAAATTTTCTACAGTGCTTAAGGCGACAGCAGGAAATGTGGTCCTCAACAAATAAATCCTATTAGAACAGAATAGAGTGAATTAAATAACTAAATACATTTTCATATGACCTAAGGGGACTGTGTATAAAGTTTCACACAGAGAAAATTTCCCTTATGGATTAACCATATTTAAATGTCTTTTTATACCGTCACAATAACGTTGACGAATTGCAAACACGTGAAAAAGGAAGCGTTCAGTAAAAATGGACAAAGAAGTTTCTTGCCAACAACACAGCAAATAAGGAGGTAACTAAGAACTCTGGCAACTGAAAGGTGTGATTGCTTAATTCAAATGACATGAATTTGTTAACGCGAGTTTGGAATTAAACATTGCAGAGTAATTAGACATCTTAGCATCCTTCAAGTTGAATAAGACTAACATAGTGAAGCTCATGCACGTGACCCAGCACAAGCAGGTTGCTACCAGTAACATCATACTCTGGGCAGATCATTACGTCATGGTGATGCCGCGGCAGACTCCTGATCACGTGAATGCATGTTTCAAAGCAGTTTGCCGCACCGAATAGAATCACGTGATCACCCCATGTACCATTTGCCTTCACGCTTGTGAGGTAGGTGTTCCAAGATGAACATCCATCAACAAAGTGGAAGAGATCTGTCTCATTCGGCTGTAAGAGAAAAAAATGCTGTAGTTACTACAAAGACGACAAAGAGCATTTCTAGACGGTTCTTATTCAGGAAACTACGCAGTAACCTCTCTCCACCACAGACCCCGGGGGGGAGGGGAACTCAACACTTTCACTACAGAGACGGCAAATAGCATTTCTAGACGGTTCTTATTCAGGAAACTGCACAGTCAGCTCTCTCCACCACAGACCCCACCTCCCCAGGGGGGGGGGGGGGGTACTCAACAATTTTATACGCTGAGGCTCCGCCCCGAGGTCCAACCCCTTACCCTTTTATACACCTTTTTTGACAGAAACAGTACCCCTTTCGTATACCTCATATATTGACAAAAAAATGGTACCCCTTTGACATACCTAGTTTAGAACTTTGTATCCCTTTTAGCTTCTGTAAATGCACCATCTTTTTTTCATGAATAAATCACAAAACCAGGAGGTTTTCTTGTCTCTTTTACGTCTGTTAGCCCTTTTTAGTCCTTTTACAGACCGAAATGAAAGATTTCCCTACCCTTTTATACACTTCACCTAATAAAGCCCCTCCCTTTCATAAACCTGAAGCCTGAAAAAGATACCCCTTTGGGGCAGAGCCTCCCCGCATAGGCCATAATAGGGAGTACTCCCCTGGGACACAGACACCGTTAGTAGTCGTACTCTAAAATAAGTGTCCGCCTTATCAAGTTTCAAACAAAATAAAGAAAGAACGATGAAACAGAACAAATCGAGAATGACTCAAATCCCACGACCATTTCTTTAAAACCAGCTAGCGATGATCCAATTTGGAAGACGTTTGCGATATCCAGTAAAATGACGTCAATAGTATAGGATATCGCCAGAAAAGGGAACGGCAACTGAGAGACAGAAACTTAACATCAAACGAGGTAGGCACGTTTTTCAAGTATGAACTATTTTGAATGGATAATAAAACAATAACCGGATTGGGATTTCAAATGATGTGCAAAATTATGCAGATCTCGGAGGGTGTTATCCGCATCGGCCAGTATCCTCCACGATCTACAACATTTTTCAGATCATACTCAGCCTCATCCTAAAATTGCTCATTTAAATTATCATTACTTTACTTTGGGTAAGAATTTGATTTCTTACCATAAACCATCTTCCACATCGTGTCAACAAGGGATTTGCACTGTCTCTCCCAACTGAATCTCTCTTCATAACTTCTTCGAAGCCTTTTGATTTCCTCAAGCCGCAGTGCCCTAGATTTTTGTTGGATAGTTGCTATTGCCTTTGCCCATTCCTTAGGGTCATCCGAATCAATCACAAATGACTCGCCCATTGGAAGACAACGCAGAGCTTCTCCAAATCCGGAGTTTCCACTTACCAGAATGGGAAGACCAGCTGACATGGCTTCCAGTGCTGTCAAGCCAAAACCCTCAGTTCTTGAAGGCATGATGGCCACATCAACTTCACAAAACAACTCTTTCAGTCTTTGCTTGTCTTTCACGAATGATCTGACAAACAACTGGGTTCTTGAAATGCCCGTCTGACATAAGATTTCCGCGACTTCATCCTGCTTTCCATCAGGTGCACCAACAAAGATCAGACGGTAAGAACTGTCCTTCAATTCAACTATTGCTTGAGCGGCAATGTCGTATCCTTTGAGACTGAAGTCTTCAAAATCACCACGGCCAAAGGTTAACACTTTGAACTTCGAAGTAGCTCTCATAGTAGCATGCTCAACATCTGAAAACTCTGTAAAGGTACCTGGCATCAGCTGGAAAACATCTTGATGAGATGAACGCAAGTAGGACGAGAATGCTTCTGTCAACTTGGGCCCAACTGCTACAACGAGATCTGCAAGTTGGCACAGCTCAACTTCAGCTCTGTTCTTTCCTTCTCCCTTGGTAATAGCGCCAGGATAGTTCTTGTGCATTGCTAGCTCTTCAGGTTCGGTGTGCACTACCTGCACCCACTTGCAACAATGAGACTCTTGGATGATTTGAGCTTGTTTCCCAAGCTTTGCACCATGACCAATCACGACCTGAATGTCAAGGTCTCTTGGTGGAAAACTCAACCAATCAAGAGGATCACTAAAGCCAGGGCGACGATGTACTTCCATAATGGAAATGTTGTGACCCTTGGCAGCTCTCTTGTCATCTTCACCGCACTCAAATTGAGGTACGATGATGGTGACTTCTACGTTTGGGTGTTTTGCCAAATGTATGGCAAGTGTTCTGTTGATTGTTGACAAGCCACCCTTAGATGACGCCCACTCATTAGCCAGGAGGGAAACTTTTAAGATTGAAGGCTGTGCATGACTTTGTGTTTTACCAGAAAAGGCTGAGTGCAATTCCTGAAAGCAAACCAATATTGTATGTTTCAAAATAGCACTTTTATAGAGGGTGCTGCCAAGAAAGAGTTAAAAAGTATGTTGAGTGGAAAAAATGCGCACACCGCAATACATACGGTATACGCGTTAATTAAAGACGTTCAATGTACCTGAATATCATGGCGAAAATTGAATGTCTATGAGTCACCTCACCGTAAAACTAACGCAAACGCGAACCCAAACCTTAGCCTTAAGCTCTAACACTCACCCTAACGCAACTCAGACCCTAACCCTAACTCATAACCAGTTTGTTGTTGGTTCTCTCCATAACCAGTTGAGTTTGTTGCGGTTGTTGTTGGTTCTCTCCCTTGCCCCGAGAGGGTTTTCTTCGGTACTCCGGTTTTCCTCTCTCCTTAAAAATCAACACTTCCAAATTCCAATTCGATCAGGAACGCACAGAAACGTTTCAACGAGTTCTTGTGAACTCCTAAGTGCCCCGTGGGTAAACAAATTACAATTATAATAACTCACTAACTCATTTAAGACTGACAAAACAAGGTTTCTTGATCTCAAATATGGCATATTCTGGTGCGTTGAGATTTAACAACGAAACGCACTTGCTCGTCTTTGCTCAATTATGAGGGCACTCGGATTCCTTTGCCCCAGTTCCTAATTCTTCGAGATATTCAGGCATTTCGTGGACGAAGAGAGAACCTGTGAAGGATATTACGGGAATTTTCCAAAAAAAGGAAAAAGTTTAGCAGAAGCTCCTTACAAGTAAGAAAACGGATAAACCGAGACAAAGAGTGTTGTGAAAGGTTTGAACCCAGGAGTCATTTCAAAAGTAGGTTGAGTTTGATCGTCCGGGTTAACGTAGTCCTGAATAGGACTGTTGTCGTTGACAGTGACTGACGTTTCGACAACCTGTGCGGTAGTCATCTTCAGAGTCAAAGTGAGTTGTATCACGTCAGTAGATGGTATTATATACTCTGGTTATTGATCTGATTGGTCAATAAAGTACAAACGACTTATTGACGGGATGAAGCGAAACTAACTACGAGAGATCGACTGGAGAACTGACAATTTGACTAACAATAGACGACTGCTTAACTGTGACAATAGACGGATCGAAACGCGCCAATTACTGATTACGAGTCTTCATAGCCAATGACATCGCGGCTTCACTGACAGACGACCAATAACATCTTGACTTTATTGACCAATCAGATCAATAACCAGAGTATATAATACCATCTACTGACGTGATACAACTCACTTTGACTCTGAAGATGACTACCGCACAGGTTGTCGAAACGTCAGTCACTGTCAACGACAACAGTCCTATTCAGGACTACGTTAACCCGGACGATCAAACTCAACCTACTTTTACAAAGAGTGTTCTCGACGATTTGAAAATGCCTAAACTGGAAAAAAAACTTCACAACTGTTGCCATCGTGTCATCACTACGAGAGACTCGACCTTCAAAAACTTTTAGGACAAACTTTATAGAAGTAATATAAAAAAAGAAAAGCAGAAGCAGAGACAAAAAGTAGCTTTTGTGACTTGGAAAATGCCTTGACTGGCACAAATCCTCTAACAGTCACGCGGTAGGAGGCAAGTGTCACTTGAAATGGCACGATTTCAAGATTTACAACGACGACTACAATTTGAGTAAACTTTTTCATTGCTTGGATAGGATAATATTCTACAAGGCTTTCAAAAAAGAGGTGCATTAGAACTCTAAGCAGCAGTGCTAGCCTCCGCCCAGGTTGAGCCTCAATCTACCACTATTTCCTTCGTTTTCTACAGCATTTTTCATTTTTTTTCGTATTTTAATTAGTACATACGGTATTTACATTATTTTATAGGCTTATGTTTTTTAATAGTTTTCTAGTTTTTATGGCAGATGTAGAGCTGCTCTCTGGATATACTGCAATAAATCATCATCATCACTGTCGTCATCGTCATCGCCACCCTTTAGAAGGCTAATATCTATAAAATGTTTTAGCCGATAGTAGTAATACTAACCGCACGTGGAATGTTCTGGATGGGCAAGTGAAATTTACACAACAGACTCGTTCTTCCCGTAGGTACCGAGGTGTTATGGAACTCTACTTTTGCTAGGTCTTCGTCTTTACGGACTCGAACTCGCAATTCAGTCTTGAACTCGTCTTCTAATAACCTGTTCAAATGTAAACCAAAATATCCATGCTGTAATAACGGTTGCCTAACAGAAAGCTTATTAAATACAAAAGAGAAGGTCCTGACTTAGTCAATTTGCATTTTTTTCTTTCCCTGCTGGGATGAATTCGGAATCAACTAGATAGGCAAAACACATGCTGGCGTCCAACAGTTGCTAGCAACATGAGGCCGGTTAAAAATTGAGAGACGTCTTCTTTACGTGTAATATTGCACCAGCGCGTGGATCAACAATACGTTACACGTGGTATTATTAAAAAAAAATCTTCAAAGAACTTGCTGCCGAAGTCAAAAGGATGCTTAACTACCTATACAGTGTTTTCACATGACGTCACGGCGGCCATATTGGTGTCCCAAAACAATGAAACGGTGGCCATGTTGGTGTCCCAAACTAATCCTCTGGGAGTTGTACTCTTTTCTTATGCAAATGCTTTCTTTTGTTCCAATAAATTTGCATAGATGCTGGCCACGTGAGTGAAAACACTCTATTCGCATGATTATTCAGTTTTCATGATTTTTCAATTTGCTCAAAAACAACATTTCCAAATTCCAATTCAACCAGGAATCAGGTAGACGAAGAATCACTTTGTGGATGTGCTACCTCCAAATCATTATTTATTTATGAATTTGTGTAGCTCGAAAGATGGGATGCACTCCTGGCGTTGTTCTTGCATGGGTATGTGATGTATAAAAAAAAGCTTACCTGAGGAAAACATCATTCACGTCCTCATCATCGAATGGACATATGCCTCCTGATACAAAAACAAATGCTTTGTCCTCTCCTGGTATCATATCTTGTCTCGAACTGCCATCAGCAAACGTTACGCCTGCTTCTTTAAGATTCTCTACTACAGCTTTTGTACGGTGACTATGACAACAAATAAGGTGCAAAATGTCTGGAATATCCGGATGAAAGTAAGCAACGAAACTTGCTCGTCTGGGCGGCTTCCATATGAATCTGGTCAAGTAACCAATGTACCTAATAATTCCAGGTCTTTCAACAGTGGAGTTTTCTGGTCGCCACTCGAGAAGATAGGAATACCTGGAAGAACCAAAAATTAAAGAGTGAGAACCAGAGTGAAGAGAGTTGCTATGAGCCTTTAAATGGCACAGATAAAATTTAAGCTGTGTTACGTAATCGCCGTCACGAGAAGGAGTGCGAGTACATTTGAAAAGGGAAACTCGAAAGAGCTTATCTTAACGTGTTGAGTGAAAAAAAAGCCAGTAGGGACTACGTTCATGAGCCGTCGTCAACCTCTTTTCCACAACTAGAATGAGAAGACTTGGGGAATGTTGTTTGAGTTTTAATTTTGTGCAAACCACCTGAGTAACATCTATCCTGAGTAGGATAGAGCACAAAAATAAACTGTCATTTTTGGTAACTTCCTGGATGCATTTTCCGGAAAACCTAAACACCCACTCCTTATTAAACGGGGCTTCCAAACAAACCCAAAAATCTTAACCTAAAACTGTCCAATATGTCAAATTACTATTTTCGGCAAAAGGGAAACTAAAAAAGCCTTTCTTTAATCCATGTTGCGACATGGTCCATCACATACCAGTTAACAAGTTTAACTCAAAGAAATCAAGCCTGTACAGAGACCATCGATCTTCTCTTTGTAGATCGTCGAGATCACATATGGAAATAAAAACCGCAGGGGAATTTATTGTGTTCAAGCGCAAGGGGTTTGGGGTGGAGGTGGCGAAAGGAGAAAACAGGTGCGCGGTGTCAAGGAGAAAACGTCTGTGGACAGGCGAACTCAAAATTGATCCAACAGCATCCAACACCATAAAACAGATCTAACATGCTGCGTCCAACAATGTTGAATGAAGTTGGACCAACACTCAACATTGTCGAATCCGTTAAACAGTGGCTTTTAAAAAAGTTCATCTATTCTAAATAACTAAATGATTTTTTTAGCGTCTTTACCCAGAAAATCGTTGGACCTGGATCCTAACAAAACTCCCGTCAAACTGTGCAGGTTTCATCAGATCAGTGAGTTCAGTCCATTCCTTTTTTTCCTCCTCGCAATTCAGGAAAAACACTCTCACATGGCATTTAGTGGGATCTGGATTAAAGTCTTGCCGGTCTCGAAGAGAAACTGGTAGCTGAATGGTTACAGGCCTAAAGAACTGGATAACTTCACAGCATTTTATTCGCAGAACAGGTCCAAGAAATACACCTTCTTCTTCAAATTCTTTATTTTGAACTTCTTGCACCTGTACCATTTAAAAGAGTAATAGCAGCAGTTAATTCCATGTATTCTTTAGGATTCTCCATTAGTTAAATAAAAAGTTAACGTAATTTGAGTAACAAAAAGACCTCTACAAATATTCAGTAAACGATTTTTCAGTCAAGTCCTCTAGACTAGTCATTATTAGATCGTCACTTTTAAAAAAACCGTATCACTTTAAAAGGCCTTTATGACAATACTTTCTTTATAAATGGACCTTTTCAGTCACACCAACCTTTAACTCCAGGGTAAACGGTGACTCGGGTGCAACAGCATTCTCAGGGATTGTAACCGTCACGCCTGGATAATCAGGATGAATAAATAAGCCGCCAATAGATGTGATGGTGTAAGTTGGAGAAGATTTGAGACGGCAAACCACTGCATATGTTGAGCACTCATATATATCAGCTTGAGCAATGGGAAAGAAAAGGTCTGGTATATCCTTGTGAGACGGGTGCTCATCCTCGATATCTGTTACCGATAAAAAATAGAAGTAAAATGTAACTATCATATGCACTTTCTTTGACTTCCTTTGCAATCTTAAAACGACTGACGTTATAGAAATCAAGACTGGAATCAAGCTTTAGATCGACATTGCAAGCGCAACTGTAACAGTTAATAATACTATCTGTAAGATCCAAGTGTAACATTTTTTCTATTATTCGTTCTTGTGTAATTTGTTTTCCATTCCGTACGCTAATTAATTTACACTTCTTTCGTCCTTTATTTTTTGCGTTAATTTAGGTGTTTATTCTTTTCTGTCAGTTTTCGCCCCCTCGTTAGCGTTTCTTTGCTGTTTCATCTTCATTAGCGCCTTTTTAAGTTTCTATAGTTTTATTTTCCGCATGTTCTAGCGTATGTTTCATATCGTAGCTTTGCAGTACAGTTTTTGGGCAGTTCGTTTTGGTCCGCGCTTAGCGCAGTTCTCTTTTAGTTTTCGTGCTAGACTCTTCGCGTTATTCGCAGTCCGCTTTACCGCAGTCCGCTTTACAGCAGTTTTCTCTGGCCGAAACAATGTAAGTGTTATTCACAGTCATCGTTTTGCAGTTTTGTTATTTCTTTATTCTAATTTAGCTTAGTCGCAACTTGTAACTTTTGCTCTTTTACTGTTTTAGTTTCAACCCACGCAGTTTGTAACCACGCTGTTTGTACCCACGCAGTTTGTAACCACGCTGTTTGTATCCGTATCCACGCTCTTTGTATCCACGTTCTTCGTACTACGCCGTTTTGATTTGTGGAGTTGTTTATTAAAGGCCAAGGAGGCTTTTTATGCTTGTTGCAGTTATACTATCTTCAAAAGCAACAAAGCAAACCGTTCAGCAATACGGAAGACGTACACCGCATCCTGCCTACAGGAAACAGGGTCTGCCAAACGGTTATCTATACTTGCTATGAGTCTACTACATAGAGAAAATTTCTATACCTTGGCGACAGCGTAAGTTCTTGGTTCCACTCACGTCTTCCCATTCATTGGTCTCCTTGTTGATCTGCCTTTTTATCACCACTTCGTAGCCCCGCAGGTCCGGTGCACTTTGAGAAAGTGACAAAGTCACAATGGCATTGAATTGCAGGCGTTGACCATCGCGAGAAGATAGTTCAATAACATTGCTGACAATGGCCTCGTGTTCCTGCAGTGGGGGTGAGCAGACACTGGATTTCCATCTGTACACCACTATTGACGTAGGCTCAGACACAGCATTTGGATGGAATATAAGATGGACTGCCCCTGTTTTGAGGGCCCAGCGAGTACCTTCACTTGTCAACATTTCTCTGTAAGGAGCCAAAATTTTAATAGTCGGTTGTTTTCAAAACATAGCTAAAAATAAAAAGTAAGTAAAATAAGTAAAATCTACAATAAATGAAGAACTTAATTTGTGAAGCTTTCTTTTGGGGGGGAGGGGGTGGTGGGGATAGGGGATAGAGAGTGGACAATAATGGTTTTGCTTCACGCAGTGCAGGGGTCAATGCTAGGGATCTTCTTTATGACGAGTTCAAGGCAAAGAAAATCGTTCTACTAGAATATAAATATAATATACTGTTAACTGTATTATTCAACATCAACTCGTCGAGCAAAGAAACTAAACAAAGTCTGTCGTTGTCGAATTTCAAATAATTCTCTATTGAAAAAACAGAACATTTAGTAAATTTTGAGTGCGACGTTCAGTCGGATGCTTGTCCGCGATGTATAATTATGCTTACTGTTACGGTGAGCGAAACACTTTTCAAAGGGGATTTTCGATGTGGCTAGTCAGATCATCTTTTAAATACAATAATAAGCGGAGGGAAAAGAACGTAATTGTATTCCTAACAAGTTTCGCAAATGCTGGAAATTCCAAACGCCGGGTAAAATATATTTTTGCAGATGTAAAGAGCACACGGTGCACTCAACCCGTAAAAAAAAAGACATTAAAAACATTAGACCCCGTCAGCACGTATCCAAGCCTGAGAGAGTAGCATCTTTTTTTCCTGGAATTAGTCTTCCTTCAACAGATATAACTCATATTAGAACGAAAAAATCACTAAAACGCAATTTTTTAAAAAACGCTCTCCAGAGAGGAAAGGTCGAGTTTCCTCATTGGTGTGGGAGGATGAAAAAGGAAATCTATCGAAAACGAGACGTCACGGTATCTGCACCGTAAATTTTAGGGAGTTATTATAACTCCAAAAATGGAGTAAAAATTTTAGGTACAGGATAACCTCTTTTTATGAGTTACTTTAACTCCTAATTTAACTCCGAATTTGGGGTCATTTATACTCCTGAAAAAGAGTTCTTTTT
>JBBMOI010000001.1:62530000-62587500 GCA_038088405.1 Porites divaricata | reverse complement strand
ATCTTGAAAAGCCTTTGATACGCGCGGCAAAAAGATAACTCCTGCAAGCGATGTTCATGAACGACTGACAACAAACAGCACACCGATTTAAATTGCAAGAGAGACTACTAACAATCACTAAAAGAAATATAATTCGGTTAAACATTTACAGAGACAACAATTTTCATTCACGAAGATAAGTATTAAAGCGTTTCGAAAAATCCTGTGTCTTAAAGCTTAGTAAGTTTATGTTTTAAGCCGGCCTCGCGGTGTTTGCTTTTCTCAAAGATGAACTCGAGCAAAGAAAATCGCTTAAAGTTTTCTTTCTACAGCCAAATTTATAACTAAATATTCTTCGGGACGTTTTCTTTCTATTTGTGGGGAGAAAATATATCTAGAGGCTTTTTAAAGTTCTGTAAGCTTATATCAAACCTGATATTGGGTCGGTTCATGGTCTCAAATCTTACAAACGTGCATAAACTTGCCGCATAAATTGTGCTCGACTACATGAAATTAGATATTAAAAAACAAACATCAAATGCAATCATTACTCTGGCTTACCTTTCGAGATACAGCTCCTAAAAGCTATCAAGTAACGCGAGAATCGCTTGAGAATTTTGAATCCTCTTTAATACGCATCAAGCAAGGTGAAAACGAAAACGATGCCATCCGAAATCGGATTTCCGACTTTTACAAGCGACGCATCTCTCAACCAAAAAAACAATGAACAAACTAGCCATGAACAACAGACTTGCTAGCAGCTGTATTTCATTTTGTACATCCAGTGGAAAAAGACAGTTAAAAACATCACAAGTTGACACAAAACTCTGTCAGCTTCAGCTGTCAAAGTAAACAAGTTTCAAGATGCTGCATAAATTTTCCGCATGAACTCACCTGTCATATTTTGACCAATCAGAGCATAAAAATTGGGCGTAGAGCGTGACCAACGCGTGATCTAGTTAAGAAAAGGTCTTCCCCGCCTAAATTTTTTAATAACTTGCTGAATTTTCGCGTCCATGGTTAGTTTGAAATCAAACTCTTAACAGTGTGGGGCCATCATGATATGAACACAGCATATTTCATATAAATTTTAACAAAGTAATAAACTTGAGCCTGCGATCATTTGAAAACCAGTAACTTGTCAGCAGATAACTTCAAAAAAGTACTCGACCTCGATGGGTTGAAACCTGAGCCCGCAATGTGGTCAGGTGATACTGGCCTGCGGATACCTTGTTTTAACAGCTGTCAATTGATCACAACATTGATGTGCAATATCAGTCTTCCTGTGCTCCCAAACTAGCTAGAAAGTGTGAGATTAAACATCGGTTGACCTGTGGTGCGGGCGGGCAGGCGGGCGGTGTACGGTCACGTGATTACCAAATTTTCTGGGATGGGTAGATTACTTTGGCAATGGGGCTCCGCCCACGCGAGCGCTTCGCGCGCGCGTGGGAGCTCCGCTAAAAACTGTCTTATTGACGACAATTTCATTAAAAATTATCCCCACACCCACCTGTAATAATAACCGAACTGGTCACTCCCTTTTTCTTCATCTCTAGAAAATGTATTACATCAGAAGGCAAACGATTACCACTCACATCCAGCCTCCTCAGCTTCTTTAAGTCATCAATCTCAGAAGGCAGTTCCGTAAGCCTGTTATCAGACAAGTCCAGCTCCTCAAGCTGATTTAGCCTCTGTATACTGGTAGGTAAACTAACCAACTGGTTACCACTCACATCCAGCCTCCACAGCTCCTTTAAGTCAACAATCTCAGAAGGCAGTTCTGTAAGTTTGTTACCGTTCAAGTACAGCTCCTCAAGCTGGTTTAGCTTCTGTATACTGGTAGGTAAACTAACCAACTGGTTGATACTCACATCCAGACTCCTCAGCTTCTTTAAGTCAACAATCTCAGATGGCAGTTCTGTAAGTTTGTTACCTAACAAGCCCAGCTTCTCAAGCTGGTTCAGCTTCTTTACACTGGTAGGTAAACTAACCAACCCGTTGTATCCCACATCCAACCTCTGTAGCTCCTTTAAGTCACCAATCTGAGATGGCAGTTCTGTAAGTTTGTTATAATTCAAGTTCAGCTCCTCAAGCTGGTTCAGCTTCTGTATACTGGTAGGTAAACTAACCAACTGGTTGCCACTAACATACAGCCTCCTCAGCTCCTTTAAGTCACCAATCTCAGATGGCAGTCCTGTAAGTTTGTTATCAGACAAGTGCAGCTCCTCAAGCTGGTTCAGCTTCTGTATACTGGTAGGTAAACTAACCAACTGGTTGTTACTTACATTCAGACTCCTCAGCTCCTTTAAGTCACCAATCTCAGAAGGCAGTTCTGTGAGTCTGTTTCTATGTAAGTGGAGTCTGACAAGATTTTTCAGCTTGTTAATACTTGTTGGTAATTCAGTCAGGTTATTGTAATCCAGCAAAAGTTCCTCCACTTCGGTCAGTTCAGTGACTGCATCAGGTATCCTGGAGAGTCCCTTTCTACTTAGATCCAAATTTGCTACTCCACCTCTAACTTCAACATAGGCTTTTAACTCTGCACTGGAATAATCCTCCATGTTTCAAATTATCAAATAAAAGTATCCTTGCCCTTTTTTTGTAATCTAAAATGAAAATAATAAAAATAGTAGATAGCAAATTAACGTTATTATTGATCACCCCTGACAGTGTATCTTAAACAGGTGAACTTTAAAGAACAAAGAGGAAAAGAAATCTTAAGGTTTAGAAGGTGCGTATTCCTTATAATAGGAAATTAACGATACACTTTTTTAACGCGATTATTTAATGCATCTTATAAATTAAATTACGTCGATGTTACTTCAAACCACACTATTTTACATAATTGTTGTTTTACAGCACCCTTATTTCAATAACAAAACCTCGTCTGTTCATAGTTCCTCTATCAACACGTCGGAGTCACTATCTGACAGTTTTTCTTTAAGAGTTGAGGACAAAATGCCTTCGACTGGTCTTCGTATTGATCCGTTTCCCCCGAGGGAATAGCTAACTTCTTCAGTCTTTCTTCTTAAAATTCCCATTTACCTTTATTTATGTTTTTCCTTTAGATATGTATGTTGAAAAGTTTGTATTGCAGCAAATGATTCGCGTAAAATAAAGTTAGGCGCACATTGTTTTCCAAAATTTCGCGTTCAGTTGATGTATAAACCTATCTTTTGGAAAATTTGCGTTAATTTTGTGTAACGTAAATTTTCTTCGCTTTATCAACGTGTATCGTTAATTTCCTATAATAAGGTAAATCAAACATCTTTGCAAGAGAACATTATTCGTATCATTAATTACTCGAAATATTTCTTGGTTTTTGGTTGGCTCAAGTCCCCTGGCCAACTCTTCACAACCAGCTGGCATTGACCAAGGACCTATCTGCACTAGTGAAAAAGCTGTCTTAGACAAATTTTATGTAATCACCAATACTTTACAAATGCGGATGGTTATAATTGTCCCCGACGGGACAAATCTTCAGAGGCAACGCAGATAAAATTTGGCCCAGGTAAAAACAGGGCTTAAATCGTATTTCTCTTATCAATCATTTGTTGTAAAGCCATTATTCTTTCCATTAATTAACGACATATTCTACGGCCCGTAAGTGTAAATAGTTTTCAGTGGGGATAAATTGTTCCAAAATAAAATTGCCACCATACAAATATTTTTGGTTTAGATGTTTCAAACACAATTCCAAGTTTATCTGCTAGTGTGAAAAAGGTCACAAATTTGGAAGACATTCACAACATTGGTACCAATGATGTCAGTAATATCGTACAGACCATTAATTAACAGAAGAAGGGATGGCAAACTGAAAAACGCCCCTAAGGACAAGGTATGGCAAACAGTTTTTGTTAGAGGCATCATCGAAGCCTGCATGCAGATGTCTGCTATTTCAACAACAACAACAATCTTTATTGTGCTCTTGATACAAAAGTGTAAAGACATTAAAAGGAAAATAATAATTGTGAAAAAAAGAGAGCGCAGCCAATCAGAAATAGCAAAAGCTAATTGCGCTGAGTGGCTGGGCCATGCAGAAAAGTAACTATAGATAACAAAGTTGTTATAAATAAACAAATGCAGACAAAAACACACAAAGAAGAAATATTTCCTTTTTTACAAGCAAAAAGGTGGAAAAGGGAAACCTTTCTGCATGCAACTGTTGAAGGACACGAAAACTAAACGCACAAGATGGATGCCATGTTTTTTACATAACCCAAAGCATGCTGGGGCCTGATATAACAATGTTGAGGGTATGATGTAACACAACAAAGGAAATAGGAGATGTGTGCACCCAGGTAACATTAAAGTGGCCATAGTAGGTAAAACACAACTGCATACCCACTATCTATTAATCTTTTACACATAATTCCCTGATATTGAAAGCTTTCATATAAGGTCATATCATATAATTATTTGCTACTTTTTCTTTCTTAAATTGTCTGTTAATCACCCACCAAGATCTATGATAGCTGAAACTTTCCTTTTAAAATAAATGATTCATTACTTGACTTGATAAAAGCAATCTCAACAATTTGAACAACTTCCTGTTTCTCTTTTTCTAGGAGGTCACAGCTGAATGGACAATTAGACCTGCAGGAGGTATTTATATGTCATTAACTTTAGGCAAATCAAACATGATGTCATCCATAAAATGTCTTTTAATGGTGAAGAATGAACACAGCAGTCACCTTCCTAATAAGCTTCCAGGTTTTCATATGATTCCCTTTTATTTCTGCTCTAATCACATTTGTTTCTAGTTGCCTGGGACAGGAATAAACCAATAATCATATGGCATCCAAAATGATACCCTCATGCATGCTGTTAAGCAGTATTTCAAAATAGGGTAAATTCTATAAGTTTTCTTTGTAGGATGGCTTCATATTAGTATTCTGTGTTGTTCAATTCAATTTCCATGTTTATGATAGCAAAGCTCCATGCGAGCAAAGCCCCACCTAAGAAAATGTGGTATTCTACCTATCTGAGAAATTTTGGTTATCACGTGACTATACGCCCGACCGTCTTTCCGTCCACACCACAGGCATAGCAATGTAAAATAACTTAATCAACAGGTATGGCAACCCAAAGTCAACTCGAGGTTATTTTGGTGGGAAATCGCATAGCCACCCACATCTTGTGAAGCAGAGACATTACAAAAGACGAAAATGGAAAGCGGAAATTGTTTCTGTATCCATGTTGTCTAAAGTACTAAGCTTATATTAGTAGACATGTCCACAAATTTGGAATATAGAGAAAGAGAAAGACAGAAAAAAAAGAAAGCAGGGGACAGGCCATCGAAGCTCAACAAGAAAAAGAGCAACAGAGAGCTAGCAAGAGATAAAAACCAAAGGAGACATTTTTTTGTTTGAAGAACAACATGAAAATTTTTTAAGCCGCCTACATGCACTATTTTATATTTTGTTTGAGCAAACTATAAAATTAATATTATCGAAAGCTTCGCTTTTAGCCCTGGCTAAATCTATATACAGTATTAATATAAAAGTGGTTCTAGCATCAATCACCGATCTGTAAAGGGAAACAAACATGTTCGCCCACACTTCATAACCAAGCTTGAAATATGACCATAAGCACTGTCATCGGCACTGTAGCACAACATTCAAAATATAAGGATTTGTATGGGAGAAAAAACAAAAAAAGAATTTAAATAAAAAACAGCTAACCTTGCTTGTTGTGTGTTTCTTCTTTCATGTGTGGTTTTGGAGCTGATTATTGCCATTTGATGGATGTTATTGGAACTGCTTTAATTAATTGCTCTCTCTAATAATAGATTCCCAAGGTTGGGTACTGGAGAATAGCAGTAGATCAGATCTGCTAAAGGAAAACAGCCATAAATTCCCTCCAAAGGTTCCAATCGGCTCCATATCCGACTTATATCCCAGAGGATAGTTCTGCTTTCTAACCTGTCTATGGGTCGTTTATCAGGCAATTTACTGTCACCCACCTGGATCAAAGCGTGAGTAACTTCAGCTATATCTTCAACCATTTTGGTAACACGGCCTCCGCGCTCCAAGTTCAAATGAAGCTTCTGTCAATGGTTCCAAACGGGAATGTTTGCAAAGATTAGGGACCTTTAATTCGTTCTCTTTGCAAATGCCACTTGAACAAAGATCACAAATGGAAAGCACAACTATCGTACAGGATATGGGTGGGATATGGAGCCAATTGGAGCCTTTGGAAAGCATTTACAGCTGTTCTCCTTTAGCCGATCCGATCGACTGCTACACTCTAGTACCTGACCTTAGAAATCTGTTATAGAGAGAGCAAATCAGTTCCAATAACACCTATCAGATGGCCATAAATCAGCTCGGAAAACACAGGAAAAAAGAAACACACAACTTAAGCAAGGTTAGCTGATTTTTATTTAAATCTTTTTACATTTGTAGGCTGCAGAAACAAGTGTTTTTTCTCACATACAAATCCTAATATTTTTGAACGTTATGCAACAGTGCTGATGGTCATATTTCCAGCTTGGGCCACCTGTGTGTTAACAGATAAAAATTCATTTAACTTTGTAAGTGGAGAATATTACCAGCAGGATGCAAGAAAATGTGCTGACAGACTGAAAACAGAAAAGAAAATTCAGAAAGACATTGGCATCCATGAAACAGGGGAGATATTATTTTGACCATTAAGTTAGGGGGGAAGGGGTAGGCTGAAATTGATTTTCTTTTGACCAACTTATGATCTCCCTGGGATAGGGCATTTTATGTGAAAAAATACTTTTAGTTCAAATCCCCCACCTATGCCAGGTCTCTCCCTTCTCCAGCTTAAAAATGAGAGGTGAATAATATTACACCAGCCTATGTATTTAGTCTTTTAATTGCTTCACATTTAAAAACACCTTTGATTGAAATTTATATGCCTTGTATCCAAGTCCTCAAATGAAAATGAACTTAAATTCATTCTGACTAACTTGAGCAATTTTACAACTGTCAGATCTGAGATAATTGTTTGAAAACATTAGCTTAATTATTATGGCTCAGTCAATTCTAAGCGTACCCATCCCCCGTTGATTGAATTATATCGGGCATTTGTTTTCTTGTTAGTCTGGAGGTGGAGAATTTGTCAGAAGACCCCTGCCCAGGGATGGGACGTTTGTCAATTCTTTTAGGGGAAGTGGTTTACAAACAGTGTTCCTTTTTTAATATTTCACTTAAAAATATCCCCACCCTATCCCATGGTATTTTAATTGCTTCCCACCATCATAATCAGTTCACACATGGAAGAAAAACAATAAATACATCATTGAAGAGTTTATAGGAAAAGGCACTTTCTTTCTGAAGGAATGGTTGAGGTGGAAAGGCCTAGAAAAACTCTGCAAAAAAATTTGAAGCTAATATAAGCTTCGTGTTTTGTGTGATCAATGTCACAATATTATTAAACCTTTGATGGAACGGTTCCATTGACTGGATGAGAAAATGTTAAGCTCATCAAGTAATTGTTTATCATTTACTATTTTAAATACCTTTGAAAAAAAGAAAGGTATTATTAAAATTCTAGTTTATAGTTGATCATAGTTCTGTCAATGATATTTATAATCAGATGGATGTGATCTTTTTCACAAAAATTCTAGTTATAACTAGCAGCTAGAAGCCTTTTTTGCAAAGGGATAACCCCCTTTAAATATGGCATTTGCAGCTTAAATTACTAGAAAATGGAACTTGGGTGGGTGGGGAATTTGCACACTTTTTTAAGCCCCACCATGGACTTTTTGTATGAACTGCCTAGTGGCCCCACCGTGTGGAATTCGCATCTTTTCCTAAAAATTTAACATATGCCCGACATTTGCCCGGCAGGGGGAATGAGCGTGCTTGCAATAGGCCATTTGCAGGACTTGGTCACATGACCATTCTTAAGCAAAAATTATGGCATACAGCTCTAAAAATGCCTTAGATGGAAAGAGCACGAGAAAATTAGGCAGAAGACCAATTTTGAGGAGACTGACACATAAGACTAAGATTTTATAGCTGCTGGAATGTTTGAAAAATTATAAGGATTTGTGTAAAAAAGTTGCTGGGACGCACGGCGTGCGGTCCAGCAATTTTTTCCATACAAATCCTCATAATTTTCCAGAAATTCAAGCCAGCTATAAAATCTTAGTCTTAAGTGTCAGTCTCCTCAAAATTGGTCTTCTGCCTAATTTTCTCGTGCTCTTTCCATCTAAGGCATTTTTAGAGCTGTATCCCATATTTTTAACTTGTGGGTACGTGCAAGCATACCACAAGTTATTGCAGGGACACAGATATGCAAATGAGTCACTTGCTCACTCGTAGTAGACGTTTTCGTAATTAATCGGGTCCAAACTCGAGAGTGCGAAGATTTATCGTTTCCAAAGAATTAAGCACGCGCTCGCCGAAGTTCAGTGGCATCAAATTCCTCGCTGAGAGTGTGCATCGTGCGCTATAGCACGGTCAAAGGATAGAGTTCTTACCAAATTTAAGACACGTAGGAATCTTTCAGATTAGTACGATTCAAGAGCCTTTGACTCGTCCAGGCGTTAAACTTGACGAGAAGATGAGCATTTGCTCTTCTACTCCTTCAACTTTGACGCTGGCTTGATCTCATACCTTGTAGTTATGTAGTAGGTTATGTGTATGAATGAATGTATAATGCATAAATCAAGGCACTTCTTCTTCTTTATAAGGACTCCTTAAGATCACGGGGGGAAATGGATGTGATTTTGAGCATT
The DNA here is from genome assembly GCA_038088405.1 of Porites divaricata. Classification (NCBI taxonomy): domain Eukaryota; kingdom Metazoa; phylum Cnidaria; class Anthozoa; order Scleractinia; family Poritidae; genus Porites; species Porites divaricata. The sequence continues at coordinate 62,578,808 of JBBMOI010000001.1, read as the reverse complement.
AGCTTTAAAACAACAGCAGAAATCGAGATAAGAAAACATAAGCTTATGTTTTGCGTCCTATTTCGCGGAGGAGTTGTGTCGACTTTGTATTGCATATGTTTTTTCATTGCCATGAAATGTGCTTACATTGTTTTTTACTGTCAGTAACCTGATTTCAATTAGCCTTAAAATTTCATCCGATTGCTTCGAGTCGTTTTTTCAATCAGTTAGGTATGGCCACAGGGTCCAGAGGAGATGTGTTTGTCATTAGAATATCAAAACCCGTTGATCGCGTCACAGTTTCGTTAGTCGTTTCGTTACACATTCTGTAGACTGCAAACCAAGAGACTGAGGGGTCGCAAGATCATGGCTTGCAGTTATTGATTTTCAAAATGGTGAACAACAAAGTCGATCTGGGTCAGATAAGAAGCGAAGAAATCGTTTACAGTAGATTCCTTAAGATCCCATTGGGCTAATTAATCGTGCTAAGTGACAGGTATAGACATTTTTCAAGGTGAGACTTTAAATAAGTCATTCATTTATTCACACGAAACTCCTCTGGACCCTGTGGGAAAAGGCATTAAATTTGAGACTTAATTTTCATCAAATCATGTTATCATCCTCAATGGCGTAGTGGCCATGTGAGGTCGGACCAACTCGAAGGTACCGGGTTCAAATTCTGCTAACGACCTTCTTCTTCCCTTCTTCCTTTCTTTTTTCTGTTTTGTTTTGTTTGCTTATTTGTTTTGCTGGTTTTTTTGTTTTTAAATATATACCTAAATAACTGTTAATAAAGTGCAACAAACAGCAAGAAAAGTATTGTGTTTCCAGAACAAGGATAGTATATTTATAATCTGAATTTCTATCATTTCCTAAAATTTACTGTGGGAAAACCAGAGGTGATAACTAATTGATTATTTTTTAAACAACGTACCCACGAGTTGACGATAGTCTTTCTTTGATTTGCTTAAGTATGGTCACGTAACCAACTCCTGCAAAGGGCCGATTGACTGAGTCGTTATTCAGCTGTTGTGATGACAAGTGCGCTGGCCTGCTAACTAACACTCGGAGTAACATGGTTTTGCGTTCTAAAGTATCGAAATCACACATAGGTACACACGCTTTTAGACTGAAACTTTTGCAGCGACATAAAACTAAAGCTTATTTTTGGTCGTAATGAAATGTTCCCAACTTCCGGGCTACCAAAGAATGCAGTTTTTTAGTGACTCTGCAGCGCGTGTGAGTGTGTTAAGAACGTATTCAGTATCAAACTTACCTTTAAAGAGACACGTCTGCCGATCTAAAGAAGAAAGCTATTGAATGTCCCCTTGTTTATAGCAAAAACCACACTTTACACTCCTTTGCTGCTCTCCGTATCATCCACTACTGGAAGAAAACACGACTATAATGATGTTTGGCATGAAGTACTACCCGTGCTGGGTCAGCTCCAGGCCCCTAAGATGGGTAGTGCACTCCCTTATCATATTAGAGACCTTTAGATTCAAGGACGAGCACAACTACGAGTACGAGATTTGACTTTACGTTTTTTCGCGTATTTTCAAAATGTAGACTTCCTGGAAAGCGTCATTTTATCGTTTTTCACTAGAAAGGTTAACATTGTTAGCTTTAGTGAAGTAGGTTACGCGCTCTCCCGATCGCAAAATGATAAAACTACTATACGTTTGATAATTTGTTTCCGCTAATTCGACATTAGAGAGATTAAGATTCACGTTTACGGCAAACGGCAAACGTGAATTCGCACCACATGACGAAGTTTTCCCTTAATCATCGTTTGCTGTTTATTACTTCTACACAGAAATAAGTGGTTTCACTCAAGTTTTATCCATAAGAATTGTTCTGGACAGTTTTTATCTGCTTATTTTCTATTCTGAGAAAATCTCAACTTGAATCTGACGTTTGCCGTTTGCCGTAACCTTGAATCTTAACTGCTGCACTAAAACATGGAATCCGGAATCTGGAAACGGAAACTGAATGACAGAAACGGAAACGGAATACGGAATCAAATATCAATAATAGAAAATTGAAGAATTTCACATTGCATAATTTAGTACAATCCAAAGAGAATTTGGTTTAGTTTTCTTGGCAGTTCCATTAAATATATTCTTGTTATTGTCTCTCGTGTCTTATTATTGTGTGTTTTAGCCATAAATTCAACTTTTATTTTTCGCCAAGCGAATGCTGGTGGATACTGGTGTAATTGAGTTTGCGTTGACGTCCGCCGGTATTTTTGTTGAAGAGGCTTATGAAACATGGCGCATTATTTTGATGTAATCAGTTGCGGAATCAACAAATGCATGCACAATTCTCTCTTCTCTTTGGACTCCAATATACCATGGTTCTCTTGAGTAAGTTGTCTTGATAAATAAAACTGAACACTGTTAAAGACAACCCAGAAAAGACGCCCAGGAAAAACTTAACGACGACGCCTTTGTCGATTTAAAGCTTTCACTGCCAGAGTCGGTGCTTGATAGAGTTTTGTGACGTGACTCTACCTTTTGAGTCTGCGGACGAAATCCTATGATGTGACCATTCAAATGCAAGCTCTCTGGCTGTAATTACACACGGTGCTATTTGTTATTCAAAATTGGAGAAAATGAAATTGTGACATTTGGTTGAAATTTTCTTTTGGCTAAATTTGGCATTGAGAAGGTTGAACGATGTCTGTCTCCATATAACTTACCTCTTTCTAAAGGAACTAGTTATTGTCAGCTACTTTTTTCTCCTCGCTTTGCTGTCCCATGAGAATTTGCATTCATCTACCAAAAGTGGTATGAAGAGTCTTTTCACAGGAATCGACTCTTCTAGTCATACAGCAGTCTCCTCTGCCCAAGTAATTTATTCATTTTTTTAAATCTGTTTATTTATTTTACTGTCGTTGCCAATATATTTTTTTACAAATCGATCGCTTGTTGCCTTCTTTCACGGATTCCGTATTCCGTTTCCGTGATTCCGGTTCCGTTTCCGGATTCCGGATTCCATCTTTTAGTGCTGCCGAAATCTTAATCTCTCTATTCTCGCTGAAACTCGTAGCAGGGTGACGACGGCTACCACGTTTTCCCGCCAAAATGACGCTGGCTCACACGAGTGCACTATTTAGTATTGAGAAAATCTCGTACTGGTAGTCGTACTCGCCTTAGAATCTAAAGGTCCTATTACGTTAGTGTTTTGGGTAAGCGTCATGGGCACCCAACGAGCATACAGTTCAAAACCACGTAAACATAGCATTGTTGAACGTATTTTGGTATTTAAACGGTACATATAGCCATATTTTTATCCCCTAAAAATTTTTCATCTGTTCGGATTTCCTAGCCGAAAATCTTTCTCAAAAAAGTGATCCGAAAATTATAGGGGTCAAAACTTACCTTTTCGAAAATTTTAGCCAGAAAAAAGGCTCCCAGAAATTCTAGGTGGCCTTTTCAGATGTGCGAAAATCCTAGGAGAGGCAGGCAAGCAAGAAATTTTACAACAAATGTTCCGAAAATTCTAGATCTCAAATCGTCTTCCAAACAGATATTTTCGGAAAATTGACGTTGGGTGCCCCTGAAGCGTACCCAACCGTTTCCTTGATCGATTTTGGGAAGATTTAGCAGGAACGGCAGCGACGGCACTGATGACTTTATTAAGGTCATTGGTTTAGTAGGAAAAACAACAATTTTGCACCCGCAGCACGATTTTTAGAACATTTCCTTGCCGTCCCTGCACGATAGCCTCATATCAGCCACAAGTTGCTGGGCAACTTTTGCTATTTGGAGCAACTTTATGGCAACTTTTGCCATTTGGAGCAACTTTTAATTTTGGGGGCAACTTAATTAATTTTTTTGGAACTTATGGGAACTATTAAAAGAACATTTCAGTCCTTTAATGTGACTTTTATAATACACGAGACGATTCTCAAAGACGATTTTTAGCGCAACACATTACCTTGTTGCGACATTGTTTGGAATGGCTACAACATTATTCCAACTTTGCAACGCTGTGTTGCGCTAAAAATCATCGTTACGAATCGTCCCGTGTAACATCACCTCCTCAGTTAAAGTGCCACTAACCCCCCAAAATGTTTTTCGCTAAATGAAATCTTCTTGTTTTTCTGATTACTTGTGGCAAAAAGTTTCGTGATTGACAAAATCCTCGCGTTTCCATGGCTGTTTAAAGTTAGGTCTTTTGTGTCCCATTACAGAGTCTTTGCGAGAGCTGGGTACGAATGTTGTTGTGACGTCATCGAAGGAGGACATCTGCCGTGTACTCAAGAGTAAATGACCGAGAAGCGAGAAAGGGGAAATTATTTTAAGCGAGCGGGATACTAAAACAACCCAAATTCAAAGGAATATGTCTTTAAGTGATTCAAGTTCTGAGAGGTTTTAATTCAGAAGATTCCGAGGCAAATTTGGCCGAAGTGGAAGTTGAACAAAGTGATCGCGAGTCGCAAGTTGCGTGTGAAAGCCTGGATTCCTTTCGCGGAATTTTCCTCGCCAACAGAAGATGTTTTCGTGCTGCTTGACGCCTGCATCTCTTTGACGATCTAAAACAAGAAAGCTTATAAATAAAATGCCAAACTTAAACGATTTTGCAAAAGGTTGAGATTATATATAAAGCTTAAGTATTTCCATAAAGTATTGTACTACATGAATTTCTCACCTTTAGCGATTGACCTTTTGGCTCGAGTCGACTGAGGTTCGGTAGGTGAAGCAGAGCCTTCGAATTGAGGGCTGTTTGCCTGTGTACTAGGAAAGACACAAGGCTCGATCGTCTTCCTTCAGGCGAGAACTAGATGGGACAATGTGTGAATTTAACCCTGTGTCGCGCCCCCCTCAAGTGGAATACGACGGGCGGTTTGAGGTAAATGGTTCGCAACGGCCTGCATAGCAGGCGCTTGGAAGTAGTGGGCGCAAGAAAGAAGTGAACGCGCAGGACGCGCGCGGTGCGGCTGTACCGACCGGTTGCGGACAACTGTGTGAATTCCCATGCCTAGGGACAAGGCACAAATAATGTCTTCTTGGAAAGACCATGAAATTAGAAGAAAGTGCTACCTCAAAATAGCCTGCATAGTCAGTGGACGCAAGAAAGAACGGGACACGCGAGGGAGACACGCGAGGGGAGAGGGAGCGCCTGCCTAAGAGGCCTCTCGCGCGCACGGGTCTTTCTTGAGCCCAAATACTTCCAAGCGCCTTCTACGCAGGCTGCCTCGGTCACAGTAATTTGGGCCGCTATCCCCTGGTAGGCCCGGTAGGGATACCCAAAACACTGATCCAGATGCTTCTGAAAATCGTTTTGGATGGTTCCTCGCGGTTTATTAATACTCCCTTATATAGCCTATACAGGAGGGGGATGTGCCGCCGGACAGGGTATGGTTTTTGACCTCTCTGTCCTAAAGAAGGTATATAAATGTGTGAGTGTGTCAACAGAGTTTACCTAATTCTTAACGATAATTTCCTTTCTTTTCAAGGCCCGACTGGTTTGCTTACTATCCAGATAGTGTAGGTGTTTTTAAAATAATAATTAGCAGCACGACCATAGAGACAAACAACTCTGATTAAGTGGTGCAGGATTGAACTCTCAGTTGGCTCAGTTGTAGACCTGGATTAGCCTGCGAGTAAGCTCTCCGGGGCGCTCTGGCGGCAGCGCGGGAAAAGGAAGGAGGCTTACAACTACAGGTACGTCCCTGGAATTTGAATATCTGCATCGAAAATGTGGATGTGAAATGCTGATTGACGCAGATGACATTAGTAACGACGTCTTTACCCTTGGCACACATTTTTCTATATTTTTTTTTACATTCCAGCTCGTTTACTCTTCGCACTCATTGATTGAAATCTGACAGCTCAGAAATATATTTCAACAAATTTGCCCAATATTTCGGTTTGACTTGGATCTGGCATTAACAAAAGCGACATAAAAGTGATGTAACGTCCACCATCAAAGAAATGACAACGTCACATGACAACGAAAGCACTGAACGTGACTACTTCCGGTGCTAAGTTTCCCGCTCTGACACTGCGAGGTTGGTTACACCAATAGCGGACAGGTTTCTGTGCCGCAGTTTGGTACAGTGTAAACAGGTGTTCATACTATACTGGATAGCTTTTCATGTCAACATGAAAAATTCTCTGTTATGGTGTCGACACGGCCAAAAAATATTTTACCAGTGTCACATATTAGCGGGAAAGCTGAATACCTTGACACTTGAATAAATTACACTATTCTTATTATTGTTATTATTTATTATTATTATTACAGAAAGGCTAATTTCTTATTTAAATGAAGCACTAACGAACAGACCAACTAACCGGACGGAAGGACAACCCAACTGATCGATTTCTGACAAACTTATTCACAGAATGACTCAACTAAATGACTGAATAACTAAATGACTGACTAATGAATGACTATTTGACTGACTGAATGAATGACTGACTACTTGACTGATTGAATGACTGACTGACTAATAAAACGACTAACCTGACTGAACGACTTACTGATTGACTGGATAACTGAATGATTTACTAACTGACTGGACGACTGAATGACTAAATGACTGACTAAAGAAATGACTTACTGACTGGCTTACTAACTGACTGATTGAATGACTTACTGACTGACTGACTCACAAACTGACTAATTGACTGGATGACTGAATGACTTACTAGCTAACTGACTGACTAACTAATCGAATGACTCACTGGCTAACTGACCAGTTGACTGGATGACTGACTGACTTATTACCTGATAAACTAACTAATCGAATGACCTACTGACTAACTGATTAAAAAAAGGATGACTTACTGACTTACTGGAAGATTAAATGATCCGCCTGACTAAATTATTAACTAACTGACTGACTGAAAGACAATGAACTGAAAAACTGTGGGACTGGCTGGAGGACTAACTGAATGATATATAAACTGTTATAACAGCTGAATGACTGTTGGACTCAACAAATGAGTAACTTAATAAGTGACTGAGAAACGTACTGAAAAGTATCTGAAACAGTCAGTACTTGAAGAACTAACAGATAACTAAGCAGGTTACTACTTTTGTGATATCCTAGTTACAGAACTAAGGGCGCTTTCCAAAAGTTAGGACTGGCCAGCTGGACCATGGCCAGACCAGTCACTTTGATGATGAAATAAGCTTGCTGAACTAAACCATCTCTTTCGTGCATACTAGCTATTTAGGATTTAACTGATCTGGCTGGAAAGATTTCATAAAAAGTGAAATTCTCATTACAACGAGAATGGTCTGCCCAGTTAAATCTGACAAATGGAAAGCGGACTAAGTAAACTAAAAAAAAAATTTCACTGCGATGATCATTCTTCACTTTCATCTATAACCGCAGTTCAAAATGAATCATTTCATATATTTCACATTAAGTAAACTAAGTAGCCAAAAGAAATGAGCTCAAGCAGACAGAATCACTTAGAATGCACTTGAGCTACAAGGCCCGGTTCAGACGCCGAACTTTTAATGAGCCGAACCTAGTTCGAATTCAAGACCGACCCAAAAACTCCGGCTGAATTGATTCAGACGCCGATCCTAGTTGCAGCTGATCTAAGTTCAAAAGGCGATAAACGCTCATTTCGGTCAAACTGCTTACAAAATACGTTATAATAGTTTATGCATTTGGTTCGGTACATGAAAAGTTCGACGCCTGAATCAAAGCCGTTCCAAAGGCGCCCCAAAGACGAAATTCCCGGCCGGGCTAGGCGAAAAGAACGGCTGATCCGCCAAATTGAAACAGGCGTTCCTAATTCATTAAGACGCCGAACTTTTCATGTACTTAATTCAATGTAATACGTTCGGCTCATGAAAAGTTTGGCGTCTGAACCGGGCCTAAGTTAACTAACTATGGCTTAACTGTGGCTTACGGTAATCAAAAAACTGCGAGGAACACATCCACAGTAATTTGTAAAATCACTCCAACCTACAAAGCACAGTAATGGGCAACTGATAGCCTCAACTACATATAGTGTTCTGTTAATATTTTAATTGATGGTTACATCTGAAGATGAATGTTGTAGCATACGAAACGTCAAGCTAAAGGATATGTTAATTTAAAATTATTAAGGTTTTTCAGCAATGCGGTTTTCCACGTGTCTGTAACCGTAGTTTGCTTGTTATTTCTTATACGAGGTGTAATTGTTTATATGAAAGCTCGTGCGTATGTCCCAGCACAATCCTGTTACTGCAGATCATTATGTCACAGTGACGTGGTGGACTGTTGATCATGTGGATGCATGTTTCAAAGCGGTTTGCAGCACCATGCATAATCACGTGATCACCCCATATATCATCTGTCACGAAGCTTGTGAGGTTGGCATTCCAAGATGAAAATCCATCATCAAAATGGAAGAGCTCTGCCCTATCAGGCTGAAACACAAGGAATAACTATGTTACTAAAAAAGCAACTGTTCTTATTTAATGATTTTGCTCTCTCGTGAGGGGCAAATCTAAAGTAGTGCTTATACGGGCAGTAATTTAAACACGCTTTTATAATCATAGCTAGATTTTTTCCTAAAAACCACTCGCCTGTTCCAGGCGTCCAGATTGTAAGGACAGCGCAGAGAGATGTGAGAAGGAAAAATATCGAGGGGGTGGAGGTTCCCTCCTGTCTCCCTCTCGCTCTCTACCTCATTATTTTTTCCCGCCTTCTCACTTCGCGCCGCACTGCACTATCTGACCACCTGGAACAGGATAACCAATCACTGTCACTGCTTACATTGAGGTCACATGACCTAACAATGAGACTGTTTATCGCCAAAAATCTGTTAGCTTAAGCAACGGCAGCGGCAGCGAAAACGTCAGTTAAAAAGTGAGCTCGCGCTTTTTCAAACTTCGTTAATCTTATCTCATTTCATTTAATTTGTCAAATGTTGGGGAATTTTTCAGCAGTTAATTCTAAAAGACTGTATCTAGGATCAGAAAAAAAAAGAAAATTGTTGTCTTGCATGTGTTCACGTCCTCAATAAAACGTGAAATTAGACGGTTTCACGTTGTAGTCGTGCAACAACGGCAAAGAAATGTACAAAAACTCAAAGAGTGATGCACGTGCAAAATTGTTGCTTTGCTAATCTAAACCTATTGTTTTTTGCCGTTGTCGTTGCCGTCCCTGTCGTCGTTGCTTAAGCTCCCTAATGTTGCAAACTCTGTGACGTCAGCGGCCAACAGAACACTTTTACTCGCGATATTTTCCGCGTCCTTGTTTTAATATTATATCTTATTAAAGCCAAGCGTCACCAATGAAAACATATTGACAACAGAGAAAAAACAAGTTGTGCGGTGAAAACAATTCTTTCAAGAGCAAGGTTTTGTAAAAAGCCTTGAATAACTAGTGTCAAGAACTGAGATCATGGCAAATACGCACCAACATACTTCAATGACCAGCGGAGTCTTTGTCTCAAAAATATTTTATGACGCTGCCTTCCTCAGGTCTTCGTGAGTTAGTTGCTTTGATGAGGTCATGCAGATGTTCTGAAAGCGGAATAAACACACAGTTTTTTTGATGCTCCATCGTCAAAAACCACGAAGTCCTTTTACAAAAGTGATAGGATTCAAATTCAATGCTCAGTCTTGCTGGTCTGTTCAGTTTTTCTAGTTCCTTCTGCCGAAGCCGGAAAATAGTACGAAACACCTCTGTAAAAGAAAGTATAACAAGAGTGTGTAACTTTGATTGCACAACTAATTGCACAAAATAGTGCGGTTTAACAAAATGAAAAGCCAAATCAGAGAAACCACTGCTGCCTGCTCCACTTTTCTTCCACCTGTCACCCCACCAAGATTTTGATGGTGTTTCAGCCAAGGGAAGAAGAGAGCCAAAGAGGGAAGCGAGTAAAGGAAAGAAAGCCCTGGCGAATAGACTTTAATTGTACTCTTCCACCCTTAAACAGCTTGATTCATATTATCCAGTCAACAACCTTTTTCGGTCATGCAGTTGTTCCTTCTTCTCCCGCCCCCCTCTCCCCGATCGTCTTTTCAAATCCCTCTCTCCTATACCAGCCTGAGACTCAGGTTAGCGGCTTCGTTGCTTGCTTCTCTCTTGTTTTCCCGTGTGGCTTCTAGTGAGCATGAACGAGCAGTACGTATGAAAACTAAAGCTCTTTATCTAAAATGACTTGTGATCATGCTATTTTTTTTCGGCTTTCACTGATGATAAGTAGATTTAGTAAAAGACCAAAGAGCACGGAATGATAGTACAATTCCAGGTCAAGGCATCCACGGGCATGTACCATTGCAAACTTTTTAAGAGCTCTCTTTTAACCTTTCAATATCCGGCTGCAGTAGTTCTATAATGCGAAGAAAATGGTATAAAAGAATACCTTTTTCACCGACAACAAAACTCTTGGGCTAAATCTCTACGTTCTACGTCAGACAGTGCTTTGTACAAAACACGGTAAGTTACAGCTGAGGCGTCCCTTCCTTTCCAAGCCATCAGCAATTTGTACGCTTTTTCAGAAAGTTTATCATTGTTTTTGTCGTGTTCTGTAATCTGTGCTTCAACGAACTGTAGCCGACGACCAAGGTTTTTCCACTTGTCACTGATTTTTCCTGACAGACGTTCCAGTTCATCTGGAGTTGGAGTGCCATCTTTGATTTCTGTGAAAGGAAAAAGTTCCATTTAAAATTCGGGACGGAGATGAGACTTTGAAGGACTTCAAAATAGTCGATAGCCGATACTAAATGATGGATCCTCTATCTTCAGACCGACGGAATAAAGTATGCACATGAATGAGACATCCAGAACAAATTTAATGAATGGCCAAACTAACTAAGGGCGGTAGGAATTCATAAGAGGACCATGTTCAGTAGCCTGCGTAGCTGGCGGTAGTTTTGGGCGTGTTTTCTTTTGTGGTTTTGAAAGAAAGAGATTCAGCCTCGCGAAAGCTGAACCAAGGACGGAAAAGAAAACTATGGGGGAGGGGGCGAGGGGAGAAGGCAAGGTTAGGGTTTGAATCCCAGCAAGCCTTTTTTTCTAGGCTTTCTTTTTGTAACAATATAAGTTGTGTATTTAATTGTGATGATCTCCTTGGAAGGTCAGTGATTTCTTCACCCCGCAGTTCAAAATGGACAGAAGCTGTTGGTGTTTTTGCTTATCAAACCTACTCAGTTTTTCACGTTCTACGTCTGCTCTTCATCAGACAGTACATGGTATTGATTGGCTGTGCACAAAGGCTGTGCATGCGTGATTATTTGTAGCGCTGTGGCTATTAGTGATTCGTGCATTACAAGCCTCTTTCACGGTTGCTGGACTTCAAAGTCTCAACTACTAAGGACTAGGCCAAATGGCGAACTTTTCATGAGACGAACCAATTCAGTGAGTTAAGTGTATGAAAAGATCGACGTCTGGCTCAGTTAAGTTCGTCTGAATGAGTTTGGATCCGGTCCAACACCTTCAGAAGGACAGAACGTCTGAAGATCGTCTCCGGGACAAACGTCGATCTTCACATGCGCACGATGAAGTAAGCTAATAAATTAAAAAATGTATGATAATGCATGTTTAGCCTCGTTCGGGAGAAATATTATTACTGATCTGATTCTGTTAATTGGTTCGACGCGTCCGAAGTTCGACGTCTGAACCAACAGACGATCTTAACTTATTGTGAACAACCCAATTAGAGCATGGTTCGTCTCATGAAAAGTTCAACCTTCCGCTGGCCTATTAAGACTTCACTCACCACCTATTGGTACAAAAATTGACTGAGAAGCTTCTCAAGACCTTCTCAAGTCACTGTTAAGTAAATTGGAAAACGAGTTCGCATTTAAGCTTACAACTGACTTTGATAATGCCAGAGTCACACAGAATGGAAGTGAGCTTTTGAACAACGCAATCTCAAAATAGTTGACGTTATCCAGGCTGGTTCTTGCCTAAGAGCAGTGTGATGTTCTTCTATACAGCCTAATATGACTTAATTCAACAAAGTTTCGGACTTAAATGTTTTGAGTTTAGTGGCTTCAGTACACTAAGGACCGAGCTCTGAACGTTTGGCTAAGACACGCCGTTCTTATAGACATTAATTATTGAGGAGGGGCAATGCCTTCTCGAAATGAACTTTAAGGAAATAAGTGGAAATAAGGAACAAAAACTTACCAGGTTGTTGCGCATGCTCCATCAAACCGTGACGGGCCTGAAAAGGCATAAAAGGTAGAAACTTTTAGCGTACAGGTACCTGGATTACCAATCAGGGTCAAATAATTCTATTATCACGAGTATCTAGTAGGAGGTTTTACTCAGCAAACCAACTAGTAATGCTGAGACATAAGGTATACGCGTTAACTAAACACCTTCAAAGTAATTAGTGAATATGGCGTGAATTGAGTGTATATGAGTCACCTGACCCTAACCCTAGCGCGAACGCAAACAAAAACCCCAACCTTAACCTCTAAAAGTGATGTTACATGGGACGATTCGAAACGACGACGATTTTAGCACAACACAGCGTTACAATGTTGTAACAATAGGGCCATTTATACGAGAAAAAATAAGACGCGTCTTACATAAGACGCGTCTTAAATAAGATGTGAACTTTCCGTATAAACGGCACTTTAGTCTAAAATAAGACGCGACTTTGCTAAGTCGCGTCTTATTTTAGACGAAATGTGTCGTTTATACGGAAAGTTCACGTCTTATTTAAGAGGCGTCTTATTTTTTTTCGTATAAATGGCACTAATGTTGCAACCATTCGAAACAACGTTGTAATGCTGTGTTGCGCTAAGAACCGTAGTTGCGAATCGTCTCGTGTAACATCACCTTAACCCTCAGTCGATAAGAGTTTTTGTACAATGTGGTGAATATTCCGCGCGCTGTGATTGGTCGTTGCCCTTGACCTATTAGAGTACAAACAAGTAGATGACGTCACGGGAAACTTGTTTCCTTTTAGGCCATTGTACATTACGCTTTTGTTTCCCCACTAAAATGCTCCACGTTAATGCTCCATTTTCCCCACTAAAACTCCCGGTCTCAAAACGTCACTAAAAGGCTTGGATAATGCTCATCGTCAGAGGCTGTTCATTGCAATTTTATACATTTTAAGAGGGTTTAATGCTGACAAAAATGAAAAAGTGGTATGACATCGATGTACATGTATACAGCTTAATAATCTGAAATCTGAATCTGATTCTACTAACCGCAAGTGGAATGCTCTGGATGGGCAAGTGAATTTTACACAACAGACTCTTCCTTCCTGTAGTTGTCCAGGTGTTATGGAACTCTATTTTTGCTGGGTCTTTGTTCTTAACGACACGAACTCGCAATTCAGTCTGGAACTCGTCTTCTAATAACCTGTTCAAATGTAAACCAAACATATCCACGCTGTAATAACGGTTCTCTTACAGTAAAAAAAGACAAAGGCCTTACTTATTCAATTTGCATTTCATCTTTTTCTTTCTCGGCTGCCGGGATGAATTCGGAATCAACTATGCCGCAAACATTTTTACTCCCTACTGGCGTCCTACAGTTGCCTGCAGCATGAGGCCGGTTACTTCATTAAAAATTGAAAGACATCGTCTACGCGTGTAATATTGCACAAGCGCGCGCATCACCCATACGTTACACGTGATATTAAAAAAGGAAATCGTCAAAGAAGTGCTGCGAAAGTCAAAAGGATGCTTTTAAGCATTTTAAAACCACCGATTCGCACGACTATTTAATTAAAAAGCGGTTCTACTTGGGGATGGGTGAGGAGCGGAATTTGTGTGGCGCTCAACGTTCTTGAATTGGTATGTGATGTATTTATAAAAAAAGCTTACCTGAGGTAAACATCCACGTCCTCATCGTCGAATGGACATACTCCGCCTGATACAAAAACAAAAGCTTTGTCGTCTCCTGGTATCATATCTCGCATTGAGCTGCCGTCAACATATGTTACGTCTCTCTTTTCAAGATCTTGTTTTACCGCCTTTGTAAGGTGTGTATGACAACAAATAAGACGCAAAATTTTAGGAAAGTCCGGACGAAAGTAAGCAAAGAAACTTGCTGGTCTGCGCGGCTTGCTTATCAATCGGGTCATGTAAGCAATAATTCCAAGTCTTTCAACACTGGAGTTTTCTCGACGCCAGTCAAGAAGATAGGAATATCTGGAGGAACCAAAAATTAAAGAGTAAGAGCCAGATTGAAATGGCAAAGATAAAATTTGAGCTCTGCTACGTAATCGCCGTCTGATATAACGATTCAACGACGAAAAGGACTGCGAGTACTTTTGTAAAGAGAAACTCGAAAGAGCTTATCTTAGATCTTAGCGTGTTAAGTAAAAAAAAGCCATTTAGCACTTCGTTCATGAGCGGTCAACCTCTTTTCCACAACTAGAATGAGAAGACTTGGAGAATATTGTTTGAGTTTTAATTTTGTGCAAACCACGTGAGTAATATCTATCCTGAGTAAAATAGAGCATGATAACTTCCTGGATGCATTTTACGGAATCCCTAAACACCCACTCCTTATTAAACTGAGCTTCCAAACAAACCCAAAAACCTAAACCTAAAACTGTCAAATATGTCGCATGGGGAGTTTAAATTCTGAGCTTATTATTTTTCGAAAATGGGAAATTAAAAAAGCCTTTGTTTAATCCATGTTGCGACATGGTCCATCGCATACTAGTTTGTAGGTTTAACTCACGCAAATCGAGCCTGTACACAGACCATCGATCTCCTCTTTGTAGATCATCGAGCTCACATATGTGAATAAAAACCTTGTGTTCAAGCGCAAGAGGTTTGGGGTGGAGGTGGGGAAAGGAGAAAACGGGCGCGGGCTGTCGAAGAGAAAACGTCTGTGGACAGGCGAACTCAAACTTGATCCAACAGCATCCAACACCATAAAACAGATCTAACATGCTGCGTCCAACAATGTTGAATGAAGTTGGACCAACACTTAACATTGTTGAATCCGTTATTTTAGCGTCTTTACCCAGAAAATCGTTGGACCTGGATCCTAACAAAACTCCCGTCAAACTGCGCAGGTTTCACCAGATCAGTGAGTTCAGTCCATTCCTTTTTTTCCTCCTCGCAATTCAGGAACAACACTCTCACATGGCATTTAGTGGGATCTGGATTAAAGTCTTGCCAATCTCGAAGAGAAACTGGTAGCTGAATGGTTACAGGCCTAAAAAACTGGATAACTTCAAAGCATTTTATTCGCAGAATAGGTCCAAGAAATACACCTTCCTCTTCAAATTGTTTATTTTGAACTTCTTGCACCTGTACCATTTAAAAGAGTAATACGCAGCAGTTAATTTCATGTATTCTTTAGGATTCCCATTAGTTAAATAAAAAGTTCACGTAATTTGAGTAATAAAAAGATCTCTACAAATATTCAGTAAACGATTTTTCATTCAAGCCCTCTAGACTGGTCATTATTAGATCGTCACTTTAATAAAGCCTTTATGATAATACTTTCTTTATACATGGACCTTTTGAATCACACCAACCTTTAACTCCAGGGTAAACGGTGACTCGGGTGCGACAGCATTCTCAGGGATTGTCACCGTTACGCCTGGATAATCAGGATGAATGAATAAACCGCCAGTAGATGTGATGGTGTAAGACGGAGAAGATTTGAGACGGCAAACCACTACATATGTTGAGCACTCATTTATGTCAGCTTGAGCAACGGGAAAGAAAAGGTCTGGTATATCCTTGTGAGACGGGCGCTCATCTTCGACACCTGTCACCGATAAAAAATAAAAGTAAAATGTAACTATCATGTGCACCGTTTTCTTTGACTTCCTTTGCAATCTAAAAACGACTGACGTTATAGAAATCAAGACTGGAAAAAATAGCAAGCCTCAGATCGACAGCGCAAGAGCAACTGTAACACTTAATAATTCTATTTTCAAAAGAAACAAAGCAAACCCTTCAGCAATACGGAAGACGTGCACCGCATCCTGCATACAGGAAACAGGGTCTGCCAAACAGTTATCTATAGTTGCTATGAGTTTACTACATAGAGAAAATGTCTATACCTTGGCGACAGCGTAAGTTCTTGGTTCCACTCACGTCTTCCCATTCATTGGTCTCCTTGTTGATTTGCCTTTTTATCACCACTTCGTAGCCCCGTAGGTCTGGTGCACTGTGAGAAAGCGACAAAGTCACCATGGCATTGAATTGCAGGCGCTGGCCATCGTGGGAAGATAGTTCAATAACATTGCTGACAATGGCCTCGTGTTCCTGCAGTGGAGGTGAGCAGACACTGGATTTCCATCTGTAGATCACTATTGACGTAGGCTCAGACACAGCATTTGGATGGAATATAAGATGGACAGTCCCTAGTTTGAATGCCAAGCGGGTACCTTCATTTGCCACTATTTCTCTGCAATAAGCCAAAATTTTGATAGTAGGTTGTTTTCAAAACATAGCTTTCACTAGTTCAATGTTCGAGTAAAATCATTAAATGAAGAACATAATTTGTAAAGCTTTTTGTGGGGTAGGGGACAGAGACTGGACAATAGGGACCTTAAGCAACAGCGTTTTTAGGCGACGGACGTCAACCGGAAGTGGACTTTTTGCATCATTGGGCAGTGGTTTGGTTAAAACTCTCGGGTAAATCGTCTTTAAAAGAGAAAAGAAAGTTAGCAATGAAAATTTGATAGCGTCTAGGCATAAAAAAAGGAAGAAAGCCTCACTTCCGGTTGACGTTCGTCGCTCAAAAACGTCTTTGCTTAAGTTCCCTAATAATGGTTTTGTTCTACGCAGTGCACGGGGATGACGAGTTCAAGGCAAAAAAATCGTCGTACTAACTATATTATTCAACATCAACTCTTAGCTGCTTTTATCCTCCAAAATTAGGATACCCTACCCTTAGCGTTGAGCAAAGTCTGTCGTTGTAGAATTTCAAACAATTCTCTACTGAAAAAAAAAAAAAAGAAGTAAATTTTGACTGCGACGTTCAGTTGGATTCTTGTCCTCGACGTATAATCATACCGTGAGCGAAACACTTTTCAAACTGTGGGGTCTTCGATGTGACAAGTCAGATCATCTTTTAAATAAAAAAAATAAGCATAGTGAAAAGAACGTTCCTTATTCTAGGATATTAACAATGCACTTTATTGACGCGATTTTAAAAAATTCGCGTTAGTTTAATGTATCTTAACTAACGTCGATTTAAATTCAATGTACGCTATTTTATAACATTGTTATTTTTAAAGCACCTTTATCGAACCAGTGTTACTGTGAGTGTTCCATCTAACAAAGTTCTTGTTGTAGTTGTTTTTACTAGAAACGTTTTTTTAGGTAGTCAGTCTCGTCTTGTAGGCTGTCAAGTGAGTCGCAAACTAGTTGCACTCGTCTTGTCAAAGTCCGTATGGTTGTAGCTTTGTGAGAGGTAGGGTTGTACGATAACTGGTCAATTAATCAGTCGGTAAGTGATTTCACGACAAAAGACACTAGTTTGTGGTCGTCAGACTAGGAACGACTATTTACAGAAAACCGACTCATTACACACCAATTACATTACGAGTCTTCATTGCCAATAAAATCACGGCTTAACTGACAGACGACCGATAACATCGCGACGTAATTGACCAATCAGGTCAATAACCAGAGTATAATACCATCAACTGACGTGAAACAACTCACTTTGACTCTGAAGATGACTACCGCACAGGTTGTCGAAACGTCAGTCGCTATCAAAAACAACAGTCCTGTTCAGGACCACGTTCACCGGGACGATCAAACCTTGAGATATTTGTATGTTGAGATTTTGTAAGTGCAGCAAATTTGTGTTGAATAAAGTAAGATGCTAGTTGAAAAATTCGCGTTAACTTAATGCATGTAAACCTAACTTTTAAATACTTGGCGTTAATTTAGTGTAACGTAAATTTTTTTCGCGTTGTCAACGTGCACTGTTAATTTCCTAGAACAAGGTAATTGTACCCCTAACAAGTTTCGAACACGCTGGAAATTCGTGCAAAAAGTAAAAGACATTAAAAACATTTGGCGCCGTCCACACGTATCCAAGCCTGAGAGAGCAGACGCCTTTTTCGGCTCTTTGAAAAAGCATCTTTTTTCGTGGAATCAGTCTTCCGTCTACAGACATAGGTACTCATATGAGAATTGGACACTCACTAAAACCCAGCTTTTTAAATAACGCCACTCTCCAGAGAGGAAAGGTCGATTTCCCCGATAAATGGTGTGGAAGAATGAAAAAGGAAAACTATCGAAAGCAAGACGTCACGGTATCTGATCTCGCGCGGAATAAAAATGTTTTACCGCCACTTTCTTTAACAAGTGTAGCATATCTTAGTTCATTTCCCTCTTTTTGGGTAAAATGTTGAAGCTTGTTATTTCTGATTACGAGTTTATCAGTACGGCTTCTTTCAAGATCACAAGAACGAAAGTACACCAAATGTTCTCAGCATCAAAATATGATATTAAGCAGCATTCTGACGCTACTTAAGAATACTGTGAGCCATTTATAACGTTTTTATTACATAATCTATCACGGCTATTGAAAATTTACGGTTTGAAATATATTTTCGTTTTAGTCGAATTCAAACATACAGAATTTTTTACTTCTTACGGAGATTGTTTGCTAAACACCAAACTTTAAGTTCCTAGTGTTGGATTTTCAGTAGCAGGTCTAGATCACACAAAATTCGGCTCTTATCATTTTCAAAGTTTTTTGTTTATTGTTGTCATAGTAATATCGATTTTACTTAAAACTACATTTTCACAAATTTCAATCCATAGCCAATTACTGATGAAAATTTTATAGCGATCGGACAAGGAAAAAAACACTTTTAAGGCGTGTGAGAAATATCGGTATGGCCTCTGAAAAACTGTATCGAAACACCTTAAACGACTCACCAGAGGTCGACAAGCAACGCCTCGGATGTACCTTCACGCAAATGCACTTTGTAAGTAACTTTTCGCTGCCTTTGCCGTCATTGGAGGTTCCACTGAATTTTTATTCAAACAGTACCTACTCTGTAATGACACTTCTGCTTTCGCCGACATAAGTATTGTCTTCAACCTCAGTTTTATCTTCAGGATCTACTACAACCTCTTCTTTAGCGACTTTTACAGGTAACACAGTCTTGACCACTTCTTCCTCTTCGCCAGCATTCGAAAGCATTCCAGTTTCAGCAGTTTGTTCGAACGAAGGCTTCTTCTTTCCTCCTTGCAGAACATAAGATGTAATGATAAGATAAATTAAGATAAACTTGAAGATGTCTCTATCTCTGAGTATACAATACACTAGAAAGCTTAGAACTGAAGTTGTGAATGAAATACAGTGGAAGCTCTCCTACTGGACATTCCCACAAGCGGAAAGCTCTACCAACGGCCGCTTTCACAAAAACCCTGTTTTTCTCAACTCCCATACAAACTCTGTATTTTTCTATCCCGCACGCGGCCAGCTCCAGTTACGGGCACCTTTTTCGCGTCCGAGGGTGGTGTCCGCTCAGAGAGCTTCCACTGTATATAAACGACCATAAATTTTGAATGAATAATAATAGTAGTAAAGAAGTCCCTTCTGGTGCCCAGTATATTTAATTTAGCAATTATTGAATGAGGCTTTGAAGTACTATGCGGACCGAGGCGGAAGGCCGAGGAACGCCATATTTTTTAGTTGACCAAGGAATAAACAGTTACGCTGCCGCGCCTGGAAAAGAGGTTGATCGATGGAATACCACAATAATTATTAATAAATTATACCAACGAATCGATGGTATATTGCTCGCATCTTCCAAATATGGTAAGCGCCAGTTGGTTATGAAGAATTAACTACGGCGAAATATTTTGAATGAATAATAACGAAAAATAATACCCAAGGCTGATGAACTGTGCAAATTGACCAAATTTGGAGGATATACCATCGATTTCATGATGTATTGGTTTGGAAACGAGGTTGATCAATGATATATTTGCCTGAAAAGGAGACTGCACGAGCAATAGACCATCAATCAACCTTGTTTCCAGGCGCGGCCGCCTAACTGCTCCCAAGACCGGATGCAAGAGACTTCTCATGCGCGGTTTTGCGGTTTCTGTCAAGTCTTTCTAGTGACCCTTCGGGAAAAGACTTGTCCCCGCACGGAGGGAGGGGGGACCTCTGTACTCAGGGCATCTGGCTGTTTATTCACGAGTTAACTAAAATTGGCGTTCACGGCTATCCGAAGACAAAATAGCTAAATTTCTGACTAAAACTGAACGGAAGAAATTTAAGATTATGCAAAACATACTGCTCAATGGATGTTTTCTACGTTTTGAGGAGTATCTGCAAGAAAACATCTATTAATATCCTGAAACCGTGCCAAGAAATAGGCCTAAGTTTAGAAGAAAGTCTAGGAGGAGGAAAAATTTGCTGAGGAGTTAGATATAATTATTTTGAATGAATAATAGAACAATTACTGAATTCGACTTTCGTATGATGTGAAGGATTATGCAAATCTCGGAGGCAGTTTTCCACCTAAAATCCTCCTCGACCTGCATAATTCTTCACATCATACTTAACCTCATTCAACAATTGCTCAATAGTCCATTACATTCGAAGCAGTATCTTCATATTACATCTTGCTAAGTTATCTGGGGACAATTGTTTGCGTAAATTAACCGCTAACCACAAGAGGTCTGTTTTTGAAAACCAATAATCGTAATCGTTATTCTACTCGATAACTGACTGTAAAACTTAAAGAAATACAAACTATTAATAGGCTCTCACTTAATATCGCCCCAATGACATTAAAAGAAAGATAACGGCGAAAAAGGTACTAATTTTTTTCTCAAGCACACATTTTAATTCGCTTGCCATGCAAAAAGGGAGTCGGATAAAATATTTACATCCTGTTACAACTTTGATCAAAAAAATATTCCTTCAGAAACGTCTTTTTTAGCCTTGTCAAAAAACATTTTGCCTTCCTCTGGCAAACTGGAAAGTAAATAGAGGTCATCAGTAGCGGGGGAAGAGGGGGAGGGGGGTTGAAAAACTGATAACGCTTTTGTTGAGAGAAAGAATGGCATTTTCTTACGAAGTAAAAAGAATATTAACTACATGTATTTGTTTCAACTATTTACTGAACAAAACCAATTTTCAAGAAGTGTCCCAAAAACTTAAATTTTTCGGCCCAAACTGAGGGACTAAACTTTTCCCCACTAATGCTCAGCGCAATGAGTAGTTAATTTACACAAAGCATGAAGGAAAGTTTCATTTGGCCATTTCCAATTTTGCGCGACCCTTGTTAAAACCAAAGAAAAAAAATAATGGTACTACTGAAATATTTCACATCTACAAATAATAAAAGTAACATTCTAAAAACTTATTGACGACAATCATTTTGACAATTATCCCCACATGCACCCACCTTTAATAAACGTACTGGTCATTCCCTTTATCTTCATCTCTACAGCATGTATCGCATTAGAAGGTAAAGGAATACCACTCACATCCAGCCACCACAGCTTCCTTAAGTCACCAATCTCAGAAGGCAGTACTGTAAGTCTGTTACCACCCAAGTGCAGCTCCTCAAGCTGGTTCAGCTTCTGTATACTGGTAGGTAAACTAACCAACTGGTTGTGACTCACATCCAGCAACTGCAGCTCCTTTAAGTCACCAATCTCAGAAGGCAGTTCTGT
This sequence comes from Porites divaricata, assembly GCA_038088405.1. Classification (NCBI taxonomy): domain Eukaryota; kingdom Metazoa; phylum Cnidaria; class Anthozoa; order Scleractinia; family Poritidae; genus Porites; species Porites divaricata. The sequence goes on along the minus strand of JBBMOI010000001.1, from coordinate 62,557,259 downwards.
AAGTTTGTTGCCACGCAAGTGCAGCTGCTCAAGATGGTTCAGCTTAAGTATACTGGTAGGTAAACTAACCAACTGGTTGTTACTCACATCCAGTCTCCTCAGCTCCTTTAAGTCACCAATCTCAGAAGGCAGTTCTGTTAGGTTGTTACCAGACAAGGACAGACTTTCAAGCTGGTTCAGCTTCTGTATACTGGTAGGTAAACTAACCAACTGGTTGTTTCTCACACTCAACCTCCTCAGTTGCTTCAAGTCACCAATCACCGCAGGTAGTTCTGTTAATGTGTTGCCAGGCAAGTTTAGGTCTTGGAGCTGGTTCAGCTTCTGTATACTGGTAGGTAAACCAACCAAGCGGTTGTTATACACATACCGCTTCTTCAGCTCCTTCAGTTCACCAATCTGAGATGGTAGTTCTCTAAGTTTGTTACCATCCAATTCCAGCACTTTAAGCTGGTTCAACTTTTGTATAGTGGTAGGTAAACCAACCAACTGGTTGCTATTCACATATAGTGCACTCAGCTTGTTCAAGTCCCCAATTTCAGCAGGTAGTTCTGTGAGTCTGTTGCTATATAAGTGGAGTCTGACAAGATTTTTCATCTTGTTAATACTTGTTGGTAATTCAGTCAGGTTATTGTTATCCAGTTTGAGTTCCTCCACTTCAGTCAGTTCAGTGACCGCATCAGGTACCCTGGAGAGTCCTGTTCTACTCAGATTCGAAAATGGGAATCCATATTCATATTTAATGTAAGCTTTCAGTTTTGTACTGGAATAATACTCCATGTTTCAAAATATTAAATAAAAGTATCCTTGTCCTTTTTTTGTAATCTAAAATGAAAATAATAAAGATAGTAATTAGCAGATTAACGTTATTATTGATCACCCCTGACAGTGTATCTTAAATAGGTGAACTTTAAAGAACAAAAAGGAAAAGAAATCTTATTAGGTTCAGAAAGTGCGTATACATGTAAATTCAACGTCTTTGTAAGACAACATTATTCATCATCATTAATTATTTCACTCAAATTATTTCTGCGTTTCTGATTGGCTCGAATCCCCAGTGCCCAACTCTTCACAACCAGCTGGCATTGACCAAGGGCCCATCTGCACTGGCGAAAAAGCTGTCTTAGACAAATTTTCTGTCATCACCAATGCTTTACAAATGCGGATAGTTTAATTGTCATGATTTTACAAATTTTGCCCCAGAAGGGACAATCTTCAAAGGCAACACAGACAAAATTTGTCCCAGGTTAATTACTGGAGAAAATCACCTAAAAAAAATGAAAACATGACTTTTTCTTATCAGTCATTTGTTGTAAAGCCATTACAACAACAAACAAAATTGTAACCATGCAATTTTCAGCTTAGATGTTTCAAAGACAATTCTAAGTTTGTCTGCTAGTGTGGAAAGGTCCCAAATTTCACAACATTGGTACCAATGATGTCAATTGTACAGCGGAGTGAGACCATCAATTAACATTAAGGACCAGGTTTGGCAAACCGTTTTTGTTAGTGGCATCCTCCAAGCCTGCATGCAGATGTCCGCTATTTCCTTTGTTGCATCCGAAAAGGTGGAAAAGGGAAACCTTTCTGCATGCAACAAAGAAAATAGTCCTGAGATGTGTGCACCCAGGTAACATTGAAGTGGCCATGGGTACAATTAAGCACTGCCAGGTAAAACACAACTGCATACCCACTACCTATTCATCTTTTGGGCACTTCCTAGTTAAGAATAAACTCTATATTGAAGCTTTCTTTATAAGGTTATATCATATATTTTTCCACTTATCCTTTCTTAAAACGTTTGTTATTAATCTAACAACCAAGATGTGTGATTGGTAATTTACCTGAATATAGCTACATGTAAAATTACTTTCCTTTTAAAAATAAACCATTTTTATTTATTTACTTAAAGCCTCCTTTACATTGTACAATTTTCTGTTTCTCTTTTTTCAGAAAGCATTCCGTTTACTGGGTAACATCTACCTGCAGGAGGTCACAGCTGAGTTTAAAACATTGACTTGGGGGAGATATATTTAGATCTCACTAACTTTAGGCAAATCAAACATGACATCTTTGAAATATCTTTTAAATAGTGAAGAATAATTATACAGCTGTCACTTTCCTTGCACTTCCAAGGTTTTATATGATCCACTATCTTTACTATAATATTTCTGCCCCAAAACATTTATTTCTAGTTGCCTGGGACAGGAATAATTTAAAACATGACAGTTTCCTAGAGAGTTTGTCCTTTTCTACAGAAATCTTTTCGAGCCTTGAATAAAGAAATTTTGCACTTGCTGTCAATTCCACAAATTATTCATTTCAATTTTTTGGAAATTACCCACAAAGCCTTACATTGTGACTTAATACTGTAAGTGGGGTCACTAAGATAAAGTTGACCAATCGCGGGATTACAGGAAAATTACAATATGTTTCAAGAAAGCTGGTTGTGGGCTAATCAGCAGCTTGTAAAAAACAAGTTACTTGATAGCAAACGTTTTTCAGGAATTAAGGCAAAAAGTTGCACTAGACAATTGTTCCTATTCATAACTTTGCATACAACACTCAGGAGGCATATTTCTTTGACACAAGCTGTTATTTTGCCATCTACCACCATTTTTTATCGCTGCTATTGTCACACCAATAACATGCAATAATATGCCACGTACTGCAAGCGCTGTCTATAATACAACTATATATTGTTTATGATTTTTGCCTCTGGCACTCACTCTAACTTTAACCTCAGGTTGTAATTGGTTGATTTTGATCCATGTTGTTTATTTTGTTTCATGGTAATTATGATTGACAACTAACTTTCTCGGATGTATTGTTATTTCCCTGTAATCCAATTGGTCGACATTGTCTAGGTGGCCCCAGTTATGGTTGTCGCACTTTAAGTTTCTGAGAAGTTGAAATCAAAGCTTACCACCATTTTCACAGAACAAATTGAGAGCATACCAGTTAATGAGTAAACTGCTAACCAACATCCAGTCCCATCAGGCATTCATCGTGAATTATTTTCATAATTCAACCTCTGAAGATCACCTCCTGTAGTTTGACACTTTTTGTCGCGACTGACTTGATGTGTCAGCCAGCCAGTCAGCCCAAGATTGCCTTCAAACTATGAAATCATACGGCGTCCAGAATGATAACTACAGGACATTGTAATCCCGTTAGAAAAAAAGACTTGGAAAGTATACATTATGCCTGCCGATGAGACAAAGGCTATTTTATTATAATACTTAATGATAAGATCTGTATTGCATTATGTCAGTCCAACCTGGACTAGTTGTGATAAGGAGAATTTAGGCCATGTTTTTAAGCTACAAAAGAGAGCAGCAAGGGCAATTTCCGGTTATTCTTTCATGTTATGCTTACGCCAAATAGACTTAATGTTTCATATAATAGTAATAGACTGTCCACACTCTGTATACCCTGTAGACGCTGTATACCTTGTATACCCATGTATACCCTGTATACTCATGTATACCCTGTATACCCTGTATACCCTGTATACTCATGTATACCCTGTGTACCTTGTATACCCTGTATACCCTGTATACCTATGTATACCTATGTATACCCTGTAAAGCGTGCACATCCCCCCCACCCCTGGGCATTAAATTTTGTCCAGCATTTGTAATCTTGTTGGCCTGGCGGTGGGGAATTTGTCAGAAAACCTCTGCCCAGGGGTTTCTTCTAGAATTCAGGTTAAGATTGTTCCTTTTTAATATTTCACTTAAAAAATATGGCTATTTAGATTACTTTAATTAGATATTTCCATAAAGAATATTTTTAATACATATGCTTAAAAAAGATACGTGTGGTTTTTGCTCCCTGACCACCCTACCCCACACCGTTTTTTGTATCCGTCTAAAAAATTGCCAATCCCACCATCATGATCAGTTCGCACATGGAGCTGGGAATACCAATCAATGCATCATTTGAAGAGTTCAAAGGAAAATACACTTTCTTTGTAAGCGAATGGTTGAGACATACAGAAAGGCCTAGAAAAACTTGAAAGGTAATATAAACTTTGTGTTTTGTGTGATCAATGTGATGATTAAAACGTTGAGGGAACCGTTCTATTGTGATGAGAAAATGTTAAGCCCCTCGATCATTTACTATTTTAAATACCTTTGAAACTAAGAAAGGTATTATAGAAATTCTAGTTTATAGTTCTGTCATTGATATTAATCAGATGTGATTCTTTTTGGCAATAATTTTATTATAACTAGCAGCTAGGAGCAATTTGCAAAGGGTGCTTTACACCCAATTAGAGGGCTTTTTAACGACTATTAACAAATATAAAGGATAAAAATATAATGCTAATACTAACGAACTATGATGCAATTGACTAACTAAATGATAAATATAATAAGGAAAGCAACATAATGACAGTGTAGCGGGTGCTGCAGTGTATGCCTCAGGTTACTAGGCAAGCTAGTTTGATGTCTTTCTTCAATTTACTAAGATATGCCTTTGCCTTTGAGGTTAGAGTCTAGTGAAAGAGCACTGGCCACTGGTTGTTCTATATATACTTGGAGATGTTTAGGTTATTGGAAGACCTGGTGTTTTGAGTGTGGGTATCTGATCGCTTAAGAAAATTACAGGCAAGCTGGTAATCAGGTGCAAGCCCATCAATGCACTTGAATGTCATTATAGAGCATTTTTAGCTCATGAATGACGTAGTCATGCAATGAGCTGTAGAAATGGACCGCGAATTCACTCGATCACTCACTCACTCACTCCATTCTGTTAGACAATTAATTCATGCATTAAAATTTGAGTAAACGCTTCTTCCCGAACCTCCCCTACAAGGTATTCTTTATACCCAATGTCGTGGCATTGTTATCTGTGCAAAAACTTTGGGAGTAGTACAGTGGCAGAAATTTTCCCAATCACACAAATGAATGCAAAATCATACAAAATGGCATCCTCTGAATGATCTTTCATCTTTCATAGCCTAGCGTGCGAACACAGACGTATATATTTTCCGGCTGTCGCTTGTTGTCTTCTTGTTCAGAGCTGATCAAAATACAGCTTTATATAGAGTTCAAAAATGAAAGAATACTCAGCTTCGGAGGAAGTATGCTAAACAATATTCGACTGCAGAGGAATGTACAACCAAGTTAAGCTTACAGAAGCGACAATGACTATCAATTGATTGTTAATGGAATCATAAATTTGGGGACGACGAATTGACGGTCGACCACAGAATGGAAACCAATAACTCCTTATACCAAATTAAACACACAATATGCAATTCCTTCTTTTTATTCATTTTAGACAGCCTCGTCACTAATCCAATTCATTCATGAGCTGGCTTACAGGAGCCTTTGATTACTCATGTGGCCAACATCTATGCAAATTTAACGGAAGAATTAAAAGAAAACGTTTGCATAAGAAAAGAGTTCAACTGCCACAGGACTGGTTTGGGACACAAACATGGCCGCCATTTCATTGTTTTGGGACACCAATATGGCCGCCGTGACGTCATGTGAAAACAGTCTATAGAGTCCCTTCTGAATAAAATAAATATGCCATTTGCAGCTTATTTACTGGAAAATGGACTTTAGGTGGGTGGGGCATTTGTACTCTTTTTTAAGCCACACCATGGGGGTTTTTGTACGAACTGTCTGGCCGAAAAAAAAGAATGACAAAATGCCCGGTAGTGGGTATGAGCACGCTTGGAATTGACTGAGTCGTTATTCAGCTGCCCAACTGTTTGCGAAGACAAGTGCGCTGGCTAGTGTGCTAACTACTCAGACTAGCATGGTTCTGCGTCCTAAAATCTTGAAAACGCACTTCGGTACACACTCTTTTAGACTGAGACTTCTGCAGCGACATTAAACTAGAGATTATTTTTGTTCGTAATGAAACGTTCCGAACTTCCGGGCTTACTAAAGAATGCTTTTTTAGTAGTGACTCTATAGGCAGCGCGTGTGGTGTGAAAAGAACGTATTCAGTATCAAACTTACCTTTACAGAGACACGTCTGCTGATCTAAAGAAGAAAGCTTTTGAATATCCTCTTGTTTTATGGCAAACACACACACTCTCCCTTGCTCTCTAGCCTGTGTTAGCTGTTGGCTCAGCTCCAGATCATTCTTCTAACAAGCTTGTTCCCAGGGTCTCTCTCCCGAGTGCCAAGCCTGCCGGGAGCACAGTCGGGAATATATAATCTTTTAACCAATATTTCGGAAGGCACGGCCTTCCTTCTTCAGACGTTACAATTTGAAAATAAGAGAATAGCGTGCAATATGATACTATGTTGGAAAGTGAACGTTGAAAACAAAAACCGTTGAAGTAGTGATTGAAAGAAATTTGAAATAGAAAAATAGAAAACTAAATGATAACAAAGAGAAAAAATAAAGACTGTATTACATTTCATCTTTCTTGTTTATACCTAAAGGTTCAAGAGTTTCACGGCCTCTCTCGATGAGGTATGCTTCTCTAGCTTAAAGCCGGGAGGTATCCCCGCCCGTCTTCTCTTCCCGTACCAGTTATGTTGGTATCCCCTTCTCATATTACGTTAGTGTTTTGGGTATCCCCAAGTAAGGGTATCCACCCGGGCGATACCAACATCACTAGTGATCCAGGTATCTCCCGTGACATTGCAAAATTGTTTGTTTGTTTTTTCCCAGTGGCTATTCGTACGGGACCCGTACACCGAAGTGTATTTGCTATTCATACGGGATCAAGTTTCTTCTTGAAATTTATATGAAATTTTTAAGTCTCTTGAAATTTCTGGTCATTAAATTTCCATGAAAGTGTAAGTCTCTTCAACCACCGTTCAATTTTTAAGGAAAAAAAAATCCGTGGCAAATTCTATAAGGAAAAAAAATTCGACGTGGTGCGCTTGAGAACCGATCCCGTGGCGTAAAATCTATAATGTGTAGCCTAACCACTCTACCACTGAATACTACCTCCTAGACGGTGGTTGTTTTTTATTCATATCACAGCCCTAATCACTATTTTCATTGCTTAACCCTAATTAGCATTGTCAGTGCTTAACCCTAATGAATTTAGTCTGAATCCCGTATGAATAGCAAATACAACCACTAGGTTTTGTTTTTGCCGCTCTGTGTGCTGAGTCCCCTCACGAATAGGTAAGCCCAAGATATCTAATTTATCGAAGACATTGGAAGGTTTCCTTATTCGACTGTGTTGTTTTGTAAACACTATTTTACAGGTAAATTCACTGAGTACTACCGGAGTTTCTGCATCCCTGTAAATTCACTGTCTTGTGAATATGAATAAATCACAAAACCAGAACGTTTTCTCGACTTTTTCACAGCCATAAAATGCATCTTTTAGCCTTTTTGATTTTTTTACAGACTGAAATGACAGATTTCCTTACCCTTTCATATACCTCAATAAGACCTAAAAAAGATGGTATTTCTGACGAATGAGCCCGTGAAGAAGTCAGAAATAGATATTTTGACGGCACGAGATACAACAGGGCCTGGGTACTAGGCCGGGTGCACCATGGGTAGCCATATCGGGGGTATATAAGGCTGCGTATATCACGTGTACGTCATCTAGGCTTACGAACCAACCTCTCTTTGTGTTTTCTTAATTTTTTGTTTTATTTATTTTTAGGAGCAACCTAGCTATTGTCGATTACATTGTAAAGTCCCGTAGGAAGGGCTTGAGCTTGAGCCTTGGTTCCTACCCAGATTTCCTGCCCGCATTTTTTCCCGTCGGGTTTTTTTTTGGACGACGAGAAGTCCAAAGACTACTGCAAGGCTGACACAACGTAATATATTTGAACAACAATATTTTTTGGGCAGGTTTTTTCTGGCCTCCGTCTGACCGCATTTACTTCAGTTTGTAAGCGGTAGCTCAGCTCTGCTAGTTTTCAGCTTTTTTCCAGTTTCTTATTTTATGTAATTGTACAGTTATCTCAGTTTTGCACCTGCTCCTTTACTTGATATATTTAGTTTCTATGTATGCTTAGGTCAGCTGTTCCGGAACCGCTCTTTAGGAGGCGACATATGTCTCGTATGACTCTGTTAGGTTGCAGGAAATGTTACAGACCCCTAGCCAGGGTCGTTATCCATTTGTTTACCCTCTATGTCCTGTCCTAGCCTTTTCTGGCAGCGTTACTGGATACTGGGCTACGTGCCTTGTTGGGTACATTAGTAGAGATAGTTCTCAGTTTTCCTGGCCCTCAGCTTCTGTGCTCCTGAAGTGTTTCCGGTCTCAGTTATCTAGACGACGAGAAGTCCAAAGACTACTGCAAGGCTGACACAACGTAATATATTTGAGTTATCTGTTGGTCAGAGTTTTATTAAATTTCCCCAGCCTAACTGGCACTAAGCCTGCGTGCTTATTTGGGAGATTCAGGTCGAGATCGACCAGTTGTAGCAGTTCTTTCTTTTTGCTTAGCCTCTATGCTCCTAACGTGTTCCATATGCTAGTTATTCGTTGTCAGAGTTTTATTAATTAGTTTCCCAGAATAACTGGCAGCCTAACTGGGACTAAGCCTGCGTGCTTAACTGGCGGATTCAGTTCAAGAGCGGCCATTTATAGCAAGAGTTTTTTCTTTTTGTGAAAGCTAGTTTATGAGTGTTGTACATTAGGTATTCACCAGTAATCACCTATTATTGTATTTACATAAGTACTTTTGTAGGGTTGGTTGTCGCCAAGCCATCCCAAAATAAACTTATTTGCCATTACGTTTTGTCTGTTGATGTTGTGTAGTGGAGTCAAAATATACCCCTTTCGGGCAGAGCCTCCCCCGGTGCATATGCCATTATAGGTAGTAGTCGTCATACCAGACCACCCGTAAGACAGAGTGAGATCTGGGTACGAGATTAAATACCTCTATATTCTCTAACCTACGAATACAGCCATCTTTCATCGCTTCTCGCCGCCCCATCCCCTTAAAAACAATCGGGGAGAGCGATTCTCTCGCTTTCTCACTTTCCTTGATTGATTTTAGGGGGGCAGTTTAGCAGGAAGGGCGGCGACGGCACTGATAACATCAAAAAAGTAATTGGTTTAGGGATGGACCGTTAGAAAAGTCATGGTGGGGGGTGGGGTGGGTTTGCAAAACCAAAACAAAATTTCCCCGTGAGGAAATTATTAATGACAAAATGATTTTCCTAAGGATTCTGGCCCAAAAAAATATATGCCCTCGTAGGGAAAAAAATTTCTACCTTAATTACATGTAAAAACAAATCTTGCATGTCTTAAAATCACCCCCCCCCCCCCCCCACCCCCGCGCTTCCCAACACTTTTCTAATGATCCATCCTTTAATAAGCAAAACAACAATTTTGCACGCGCAGCATGCTTTTAGATAATTTCCTTGCCGTCCCTGTCCGACCAAGACGTGAAAATTCCTTATGCAACGTATTTTAGGGGATGTAAACACACAAACAAGAATGTTCTTTCCGTTTCTAAGCTTGGCTGTAGTCCCAAGAATTTAACCGGCTCCAGGAAAATTCACTCTTACATTTGACATTTTAAACGAGTTGGAATAAACGCGACTAAGTTTGGAAAAAAGAGAATTCATTTTAATAAAAGACGTTTTCGCTGCCGTCGCTGCTAAATTTGAGCTCTCTTTGTTTTAAGGGTAGCCGGTGCGGCTGTACCGACAGGCTGCGGACAACTGTGTGAAGTTCCCCCGCCTAGACAAGGCACAAATAATGTCTTCTTGAAAAGACCATGAAATTAGAAAATAGAGCTACCTCAACTATACTCACTTTGTGAGTTGTGTGCCACGGTCACAGTGATTTGGGCCGGTATCCCCTGGTAGCCCGGTAAGGATACCCAGAACATGACTGATCCTGCTTCTGAAAATTCGCTTTGGCTGGTTCCTTGCCCGGGTTGCATGGTACTCCGGGCCCTTATATAGCCTATACACTACGGGGATGTGCCGCTGGACAGGGTATGGTTTATCACCTCTCTGTCCCAAAGGGTATATGATTTCGTGAGAGTTTGTCAACAGGGTATTTCCTGCACGATTGATTTGATTCGCTGGATGAATTTTGTTTGTTCTCCAAGTACACAAAAGCATTGACTATAACGTACCGTGCACTCTTGCAATTGCCAATAAACGGCTTTAAAACAAGACGTCGTTCATTTTGTCCTTCATCCTAAACAGGGCAATAAAATTGAGGGTATTGTCCTAAACAGGGTATGTATTTTAGGAGGTTCTGTTCTAAACAGGGTTAGCGTCAAACCTTCAACGGCTCACCTATACCCAAATATTGGTCGAGTACCCACCTACGAGTTCCTCGTTTTAGTGACTACGGTGATCGCCCCGATACTGCCTTAATTTTTCGTCCTTTAAACTCGGTTCCCGGCAAAACAGAAACAACCAGTTTAGGGCTCTAAGTCTCCGGCCAAAGCCCGGAATAACCGGAGTCAGTTTAAACTGGGGCTAAATTGCAGCCACAGTAACTAATAACTGAAAGAGGACTGAACAGAGAACACAAACGTCATGCTGGCAACGTACCAAGACTGGGACAAGAAAATTAAAAGAAAGAGTTTACCTAATTCTAATGACAATTTCCTTCCTTTTCAAGGCCCGACTGGTTTGCTTGCTGTCCAGCTACCGAGTTGCTTTTATAATACTAAATAGCAACAAGACCATAACGACAAACAACCCTGATTGAGTGGTGCAGGAGTTGAACTCTCAGTTGAAGACCTGGATTACTAAATTAACAACATTAGTGCAAGATATAGAGATATATTTCAACGATACTTCAGTTTGGAAAACAAGCCTTCTTCAGGAGCTAAAAGAAACTGAGAAAAATGAGGGTGGTTATATCATATATTATCAAGCTTCGTCGCGTCGATTCATTCCTGGAGGAAACAATATTTTCACCTTGTTTATCAAGTAAGCTGACTAAGTCACGTTTGCTGCTTATGAGTCAGTCAAGTGGAGAGAGAGACGAAAACGGTTGATTGAATGTCCAGGTTGATTGGAAAGCAATGAGACGGGAGTGGAATCGTTGAGTTGTATCCCATGAAGGTGACCAGCTCTACGTACATTGTACGTAGAGCTGGTCACCATTGTGACGCTACGTACATTGTACGTAGCGTCACAATAAAAACCTGTCGAGTATTATCATTGCTTACCACAAGTATTTGTATGTGAAAAACTTCACATCATGTAAACTGTGACTTTTAATATCCTGTAAAAAATCTAGGAAATGATGCGTATATTTCCAAAAGACATCAACAACAATGAAGAATATGAAGATTTCCGCACCCGAATAAAAGTATTCGTGCTTATCGCGATGAAAAAAAAAACATGTTCGTGTAAACTGAACATTTCCCTCCCCTCCCTCCCCCTCTCCACCACACTCATCACTTTTTAAATGGTCCATCCCTAAGACAAGTCAAAACTCCAAAAATGGAAAGGTAACGCGAGAAGAAGGGCTCCTTATCCTGAGATAAGAAATCAGTGGGGGATCCAAGGTAGCCCCCCCCCGAAACAAATTTTTTGAGACCGCACCCTCACTCCCCCCTCCCCACTTATCTGAAGGTCTGGTCACTGGACCTTTACCAACAAAACTCAAAACAGAAGCTTGATATACACCTATTTCAATTAAGGTTGCTCCAGTGAACCATGTTTCGTAGCCTGCAGTGCACTATGGTAACCCCTTTTGTAGCAAGAAGTTTTAATTAGTCTTGTTCACGTTCATTGAAATAAAGGAGACCATTTGTGAAAAGGCAATAGAAGCATCAGCAGCGTTTGCTTTCTAGGTTTTTAGGCTTGTTGTGGACACATAATTTACAATAATAATGCACCGCGGGTTATGAAACATGGATCATGCATCATTCTTCTCTGAAGCAACCTTAATTGAAATAGGTGTATATACTATTATATTGTAACAACAATGTTTTCTACTGAATATCGTTATATATGGACTTTACTATTATATTGTACATATTTTTCTTCGAAGATATTAGCATGTATTTGCTATCGTAAATTCGAAGTCAAATAAAGTTTATTGTCATTGTCATTGTCAGAACTTTGCAAGCAAAATTGTAACGAATTCTACATGGCCCCTTTACTCCGCCAACTTAACTGGCTTCCTGTCAAACAATTATTGTATTATAGGGACTCTGTGTTAACTTAGAAATGTTTCAAGGGCCTCGCACCTAAACATCTGGGAGATAAACTTACTAAACGCTCCAGCATCCATGCTCACCACACCCGCAAGCGTGATTTATTACGTATACAATATATTATGAAGCTTCGTCTCATTTATCCCATGACGAAACATTGTTTTTCCTTTGTTTTTTCCAGCTAGTACGCTGACTAAATCACGTTTGCAGCGTCTTGAGTTCAAGTGGAATGAGACGAAAACGGTTGACTGAATGTCCAGGTTGATTGGAATGCAGTGATAAGGGAGTGGGATCGTTGAGATGATGTTGGTTTTATACCAAGTTGCCATCTCTACGTTGCGTCACATAGCCAAATAAAATTCTGTGTGTCGCGTATCACTTCTCATCACATATATTTGTATTTGAAAAACTCAATATCATGTAAACTGTGATTTTTAATATCCTGTACAGTGGATACCCCCTTATCTTAGGGTTTGGATGACCGCCCCCAACCTCCCAACTTATCTGAAGGTCTGGATTCACCACTGAAAATGATCCTTTGCCAACAAAACTAAAGCTTGATATATACAGCGACCAAAAACAGAAATACCCTAAGAAAGGAATGATGCTTCAGGAACAAAAATCTACATAAATATTTTACCTCAAACTGAATATTTTCAGAGACTTTAGATAAGGAACCTCTAAAGCAAGGCTTGTCCTCAATAACTTAATGCTATTGATAATGCTGGAATAAATTCTGACTTGCATGTAATTCTAAACGGTGAGGCATAGTTTACACAAACGCCGCAAACATAATCACCAGCAACATGCGCATACACAGTAACCAGGTGATCATTATTACAGCCATTTTGTTACCATGTTTACAACAACACGGTGACCCAATTGCCTCTGTGAATGTTACTTGTGTTCATGTTTGCGGCTTATGTGTGAACTAGGAATTCAGACACATCCTAAGACAGAAATTTTTCTAGAATGCTTGAGGCAACAGGAGGTAATGTGGTCCTCAATAAATAAATTGTATTAGAACAGAATAGACTGAATTAAATAACTAAAATAAAATACATTCTCATATTACCTAAGAGGACTGTTTATGAATTTTTATCGCGCAGAAAATTTCCCTCATGAAGTAACCATAATTATTATTTAAATGTCTTTTTATACCGTCACGATAACGTTGACGAATTGTAAACATGTGAAAAAAAGGAAGCGTTCAGTTTATATGGACAAAGAAGTTTCTTGCCAACAACACAGCAAATAAGGGGGCAACTAAGAACTCTGGCAACTGAAAGGTGTAATTGCTTAATTCAAATCGGCATGAATTTGTTAACGCAAGTTTGGAAATTAAACATTGCAGAGTAATTACACATCTTAGCGTCCCTCAAGTGGAATAAGACTAACATAGTGAAGCTCATGCACGTGACCCAGCACAAGCAGGTTGCTACCAGTAACATACTCTGGGCAGATTATTACGTCATAGTGATGCTGCCGCAGACTGCTGATCACATGAATGCATGTTTCAAAGCAGTTTGCCACACCGAATAGAATCACGTGATCACCCCATGTACCATTCGCCTTCATACTTGTAAGGTAAGCATTCCAAGATGAATGTCCATCAACAAAGTGGAAGAGATCTGTCCCATCCGGCTGTAAGAGAAAAAAATGCTGTAGTTACTACAAAGACGACAAAAGGGCATTTCTAGACGGCTCTTATTCAGGAAACTACGCAGTAACCTCTCTCCAACACAGACCGGGGGAGTCTCAACAATTTTATATGGGGAGGCTCCGTTAGTAGTCGTACTCTAAAATAAGTGTCCGCCTTATAAAGTTTCAAACAAAATAAATAAAGAACGATGAGGACCAACTCTATATGTCCGTTAGCCTTTTCAAGCGTTCCGATAGTGTGGATGGCGCAAAAGAGAAGTCAGCAGGAAAAAAGCTACTGTGGTGGCAAAGTTCCATCACGTCACAGGTCTGTTTTTTTAAAAGTAAGCAAAAGAAGCTTAACGGCCCAGGCGAAAAAAAGAAATGTGCCCCCGTCCGTTTCCATTTATGCTTAGCCTTCCGTTATTTGATTTATATTGAAAAGAAACCGTCTGTATTTTTCTCCCTTCTCCGCTAGGGTCAGCTTAAGTTGCTAGTATGAGGTAAATAATTTTTAGGCACTAAAAAAGACACTAACCAGCCTAGGGTTGTCCTTGAGGTACTGAACAACAGTTCGGCGTAACTCTTCATGGGTGATTTTAATTCCGTTAATGTGGTCAAGTTGTTCTGAAAGTGCACAAAACATGCAGTTTCCATCCCCTTGATTGTCAGAAATCACAAAACGTTTCTCCAAAGCAATCCTCTTTAAATTCAACGACAGCTCAGTTTTGCTGGTCTCTCTGCGCGCTTCCAGCTTGATGTTTTGAAGTGCAAGGAAAACCAGTTCACCTGCAAATTATAGAGAGGAAAAATCCAAAATGCGAAAGGTTATTTCACGTAAGTTTAACATAGCGTTTTAACATGACGTCATGTCGGTCATACTAGCGTTCCAAAACAACGAAACAGCGGCCATGTTGGTGTTCCAAGCCAATCCTGTGGGAGTTAAACTCTTTTCTTATATAAACACTTTATTCTGTTCCAACGAATTGGCGTAGATGCTCGCACGTGAGTGAAAACGCTCTATAGGAGATAGTACACAGGTCAAAAGAAAAACCAAATGACCATTTTAAATGCGGTGGTTTCAACAAAACAAAATGACTCAAATACCACGGCTATTTCATTAAAACCAGCTAGCGATGATCAAATTTGGAAGACGTTTGCGATATCCAGTAAAATGACGTCAATAGTATAGGATATCGCCAGAGAAGGGGACGGCAACTGAGAGGCTCTGGGACAAAATTGAAGACAGAAACTTAACATCGATCGAGGTAGGCATGTTTTTCAAGAATGAACTATTTTGGATGGTTAATAAAACTATAATTGGACTGGGATTTCAAATAATGTGCAAAATTATGCAGATCTCGGAGGGTGTTATCCGCATCGGCCAGCATCCTTCACGATCTACAAAATTTTACAGATCATACTCAGCCTCATCCTAAAATTGTTCATTTAAATTATCGTTACTTTACTTTGGGTAAGAATTTGATTTCTTACCATAAACAATCTTCCACATCGTGTCAACAAGGGATTTGCACTCTCTCTCCCAACTGAATCTCTCTTCATAACTTCTTCGAAAGTCTTTGGATTTCCTCAAGCCGCTGTGCCCTAGATTTTTGTTGGATAGCTGCTATTGCCTTTGCCCATTCCTTGGGGTCATCCGAATCAATCACAAATGACTCGCCCATTGGAAGACAACGCAGTGCTTCTCCAAATCCAGAGTTTCCACTTACCAGAATGGGAAGACCAGCTGACATGGCTTCCAGTGCTGTCAGGCCAAAACCCTCAGTTCTTGAAGGCATGATGGCCACATCAACTTCACAAAACAACTCTTTCAGTCTTTGCTTGTCTTTCACGAATGATCTGACAAACAACTGGGTTCTTGAAATGCCCGTCTGACATAAGATTTCCGCGACTTCATCCTGCTTTCCATCAGGTGCACCAACAAAGATCAGACGGTAAGAACTGTCCTTCAATTCAACTATTGCTTGAGCGGCAATGTCGTATCCTTTGAGACTGAAGTCTTCAAAATCACCACGGCCAAAGGTTAACACCTTGAACTTCGCAGTCGCTCGCGTAGCATGCTGAACATCTGAAAACTCTTTAAAGGTGCCTGGCATCAGCTGGAAGACATCTTGATGAGATGAACGCAAGTATGACGAGAATGCTTCTGTCAACTTGGGCCCAACTGCCACAACGAGATCTGCAAGTTGGCACAGCTCAACTTCAGCTCTGTTCTTTCCCTCTCCCTTGGTAATAGCGCCAGGATAGTTCTTGTGCATTGCTAGCTCTTCAGGTTCGGTGTGCACTACCTGCACCCACTTGCAACAATGAGACTCTTGAATGATTTGAGCTTGTTTACCCAGCTTTGCACCATGACCAATCACGACTTGAATGTCAAGGTCTCTTGGTGGAAAACTCAACCAATCAAGAGGATCGCTAAAGCCAGGGCGACGATGTGCTTCCATAATGGAAATGTTATGACCCTTGGCAGCTCTCTTGTCATCTTCACCACACTCACAATGAGGTACAATAATAGTGACTTCTACGTTTGGGTGTTTTGCCAAATGTATGGCAAGCGTTCTGTTGATTGTTGACAAGCCACCCTTAGATGACCCCCACTCATTAGCCAGGAGGGAAACTTTTAAGATTGAAGGCTGTGTATGACTTTGTGTAAAACCAGAAAAGGCTGAATGCAATTCCTGAAAGGAAACCAACATTGCATATTTCAAAATAGCACTTTTAAATAGGGTGACGCCTAGAAAACGTTCATATGGTGCCATATAAATTTGACATAATTACCCTTCGAGGTTATATTACTATTCAGTTAATTTTATGCCACCAGTGTTGCTAGAGATTGTATTTCATTAGTACCTGACTTGTTGACTGTGAGAACCATTTTTCCAGTCCCTCAACTGTTAGTACTTTGTTTGAAGGCCTCTTTTTGCAAATCAGTGGGTCACCTTGCCTTATCTCAAGGAGATGACGACAGTCAACATGTGCGCATGCCAGCTGATTATGACCACTGCACTTTTCCAGCTGACAATATGGGCAGGCGACGCGAATCTGGTACTGTAGTCCACGTAGATACAGCAGATCCTGTGACAAAGATTGTAGTGTTGCCTCCACAAACTCGCGCACCTGAATTGCAACTTCACTTTCTTTATCCCCTGAAACCTGCTGATCGTGGGATCTTTGCATGACAAAAAACTTTATGTACTGTTTCTTACAGAAAAAAACTAAATCATGGACAGTTCGTCTCCCAATGACGAACCATGCTCCATTTCGGTACAGAGTAGGGGGTTGAGCTGGACCAGCTTCAGAACACCAACGGATGAGTCGGGAGACGAGCCGTGTGAACAAGCCATGGGGCACAAAACCAGCAACAAAGAAGACATATAGAGGACAGGGGTCTGAGCGTGAGGGTACCATGGCACAAAGGGAATCAGGTGGCACTTTGAGTTGAGATGGTACAAAATACTTTTCATAAGTTTTAGGAGGTGAGAACTTTGCAATCAAACCGAACTGCTCCATCAGGTCTAGAATATCATCTCGGACAAAGTCCTTCAGAAGAAATTTGGAAAACACATGCTCAACGAGTTCCATGCTGAGGACACCGCTTTCTCTCAGTTTCTCCCAGTGCTTGGAAATCTTTGGGTCCTGAGAGATAATAAATTGAGGGGTGATTACAGAGTGTTTAAAAAGAATCCGGGAAGCAGCGAGCTAATAGCGGATGCTATTACGCATACGCAGCACGTAGGTTGAATGGACGGCATAAAATGCAATCTGATCATGCACATTTGGACCTTCTGTCACTTGAAATCTGATCACGCGCGTTTTGACCTATCACGAGAAACTTGCGCAAAGCACAGTGTTGGAGTAAGAACACTTTGCCCCTTGATCGATCTCTCCCTCAGAGAAGGCCTTGAATTAGTTTAAAACTAATGGTCCTGAATAAATAGAGGACATTGCATAGCCACATGGAGATACGAAATTTGTCTTCAAGTGTTGAAAAATATTTTACTCATTCGCTGCGCTCATTCGTGAAATATTTTTTTAACACTCGAAGACAAATTTCTCACCCCCCAGCAGCCATGCAATGTATTATTTATTACATAAATACCAATGAAATAACAAGCCATTTTACCTATGTATTTTTTTAAGCTGCGAAAGGCGCAATTTACTATATAGCCATAGCAACAGTGATCTTTTCAAATGTGAACATAACATTTTATTTTCAAGTGTGAATATACCACGTTTTCTCGTGAAAGCTAACCTGGTATTTCATTGGTGTTTACTTAAAACACGTTTTTCTTACCATTTCATCAAAATGTGGAATAGTGATCAGGTGCCTGAACAGGCCTATCAGCCACTTGGATGCTGGATAATTATCCCCATGTCATGATAAAAATTCACCATGGTGGTGAACTCTTCCCCGTCATTAATAAAGCACTTATCTTTGGCATAGGTTTGAAGTTCCGTTATATCTAAATGATAAACGTCCTTGGATAGCAAAGCATCGATGACCCTCTCAAAGTTGAGCCACCTAGTTGACAAAAAAGGCATGCAAGTAATAGTATTCATGTCATTAAGAAAAGCACCTACTTTGACTAATTGTGCAAAAGCATGCGCAAATTCCAAAACAGAAGGGTAAACTTCACATCATTGACTCGGCGCCAAGATAGTCCTACATGAAGAGGTCACTGTTTAGTAGCGTGGCTCCCACTAGCGCTTTGAGCGCGTGGGACAGAGCCCCATACTCATAGAATATGGTCAACCTCTTTTTCGTTTGGTTGTGTACATATGAGGATATCAACCTCGATGAAAGATTTGGCTCCCTCTTGGGCTGTTTGCAAATTATTTTGGTGAATACGGTGAATTTTTCTCTAAAATCATTTAGCCTCTCCCGTTAAAGTGACATGAATGTGCTCTAAAGTTAACTGAACATTGTGGAATACAAGTTTATTGTTTGATTTAAATTATAGATCTATTAACGGGAGCCTCGCTTTTAGCCCTGGCTAAATCTATATATTACCACATATAGTCAGTTCTGTATTAAAGGAGCAGTGTCAGCAACTTCTTTGACCCCTTTGCTACTGGGAATTTCTCCGAAAATGCCTTTTGAAGCTAGTCGAGCCGTTTTCTGGTCCCTTTCGGACTATAGAGAACCAAAAACTACCTAAAATACTGTTTACAGGTCGAGAGCTTTGCGGCGTTCTATTCCAGATGCAAAATATCAGCTTCTTAAATTCGAGCATGTGCAGAAAGCAAAATTTCGAGAGTAAAAAATGACACAACAGTTTCCAACTAGTCTCAAAACCGTTCAAAAAACATAACAACTGAATACAGAATAAACCCATTGGCTCTGAAACAAAGGCCTCCAATCCCAAATTCTTCAAACGGAAATTCTAATTCAATAGACTAGGAGTGTCCTTTAATATTGATATTTATTATATGGCCAAATGTGCGAGAGAGCAGGATGAAGCGAACCATGTGTTCTGATTGGCTACCCAAGCGAGCAAGATGAGACAATCTTGCCTGCTCGTGACTTCCTGCATTGGTCCCGCAAGATAAAGTTTTCTCTTTTGGCCATATGATAAATCCTTTATTGCCCCAGCATGTTCGGTCAAGATGGCAGCTAGAATATTGGCCTCGATCCTTTTTGTTGACCTCGACTTCGTCCCCGTCACAAAAACGCAAAATAGAACCTGGCCAATATTTAGCCGTCTTTACTTTATGCCTGGTCAATAATGACTCACCTCACAGGTATACTCTCCCCCATGTATGGCTCTTGTCTTAGCACTTCCATGATTCTGTCCTGTAGGGCTTGAATGTGATCAACGTGTTTATCTTGCCTGAAAACCTTTTTCATCTTTCTTTGAAGTGATCTTGCAGTGTTGTCAATGCTGAAGATAGGCCGCACCACATGTCCTTCATAGTCCTTACCAGCAATTGCCCTCTGTATTTCTGATTTCATTGTTGCAATGTCTTCAAATGGTTTGTCCGCATGGGTACCTACAATGATCACTGGGGGCCGCAGATGAGGCAGCTTTCCTTCTGAATCGTCACAAGTTTCTCCTCTCAACTGTGTGATGCTATGCACTGTGGACAGCCAAGATAGCAAATTCTCCAGGTTCGTTTCCCCAGCTGGGTTTTCCAACATAAAATTATGATTTCCTTGTCTCACGCAGGGTTGGGCAATGTCATGCAGTGACTTGCTGAGGTTGCACACCAAGATATATATCGCACGTGATGTTAAAAATACAGGATGAGATGCGTAATAGAGCTCCTGACCAGCAAAATCCCACAGTTCAATACTGCTAGCAGATTTTTCACTACCACTTTTTCCACCTTCCAAATACTTTATCAACTCAACAGCTTGCTCTGTGATCTCATCTGAAGGTGAATTAGCATCATCCATTAATTCTCGATCAGTCAATGATGATTTAAGCTCACTAAAACCAACTGTTTTTGAATCATTAACCTGAAACAGAGTGCCAGGAAAAAAGAACAGAAATTAGCTGTTGATGGTGAATTCTGAAAGAGAATTCACCCCAATCAGTAAATGAGAAAAGAACCCTTTTTCAGTTCAAACTTCGAGGCATACAAATTGGGGAATTGGAAAGCACGACTATTAAAACACCAAAAACACTGAAATTAATACCAGGTTAAATAATGACAGCTCATTGAATGCTATGGCGCCAGCTAAATTCATATCAAGCAGGTTACAATTCAACATATCTGTAAATATTTCGTGTTTGCTTTATATGCCTAAGGCATCCTACTTGTACATTTAAAGGTCAAAATAAAAGTTTGCAAGCACGCCATCATGACCATACATGTATGTTGGGGCATATGAAGTATAACTTATCAAACTCTTGCTTACTCTTTATCATGGCTAAGGTTGTTTCACAATACACTGTAATTTTATCTCTGATTTTCAAAGCTCGCAATAATTTGAACCAATTTGCTTTTCCCAAGGTGGTTCGAAAAATCAGGATCCCAATGTATTACATATAGCCAGGAAAACGCTAGAGTCTTTTATAATGGTAATAGGATTGAGTGGAGTCCAATTCAGTCTGTAATCATATGAGCGAATAACAAAATCAGATGACTGCAGGAAGAAGTCCGATTTGTTTATTCATGAGTATGATTACAGACCGAATTGGATGGCACAAAGTTCTGTTACCATTTACATGTAAACGTACCATATTTATTCGATTAAACGCCGCGGCGTTTATTAAATTTTTGGCGTTTCCGATGCGGCGTTTATCCGAGGGCGGCCTTTATTTCGAAAACACTTTTTTTAAATCACTGACAACAGTTAATGCAAATCGTTTGTAAATATTATGTAATTGAAAGGTTCCAATGTCTCTCGTATTTTGTTGAGATAGAATCGTAAATGTCTGGATGGTGTAAATTGCCAAGTTGTACCGAGTCTTTTCTTATTATCCTCGAGTAAACGCCGTATTCTTCTTGATGAGGTGCAGCGTTTATTTCCGGTTGGCATTTATTGGTAGTTTGCTTCTATCTGCGGCGTTTATTCGACGGTGGTGTTAAATCTAATAAATATGGTAACTTAAGAAAATTCGTGATAAAACTTAAAAAGTGCTATTATTTTTATTGAAAGAAGACATTACTACAAGACCCTCTACGAAAATAATTTGCATTTGGAACAAAACGGAATTTTTTTAAAAAATTTTACATCTAAATTTCATTGGCACACCTGTTCCACTGATCAAGAAATTGCCGGACAGGATCATATGTGCCTCATAATTAAGGTATAACTCAGACTCTTGAAAACAGGATTTTATGCATGCTTATCCCTTTCTTAGGGTGACCAATGTTGTTGCTCGAGGATCAATTTAGTTATGTGGGCAACCGAGCTCGATACAGGTTTATCGAGCTCGATATCTCAACCGGCCTCGATGAACAAATCGATCTCGGGAAACCGTACTCGATATGTCGATACCGAGCTCGATTCGTCGAGGACGGTGAATAAAGGACTCCCACTTTTCCGGGGGGACAAGTAGAATGTTATCGAGCTCGATAAGCGTTACTACCACGAGTATCGAGATCGTAAGTAAACCCTAACAGCTCTCGATCTACAAATCGATCTCGACCTATCGCGCTCGAGACCGCGCGTTTAAATGGACCGAGCTAGGTTTACGTTAATCGTAGCTAATCGGGCTTCTAGTTTCCGGGGGGGGGTCAGAATTGTTGTGCTCGGTCTAGTAAGTCCTGGACTACTGTTATGAGTGTTTAAATTTTCATAGAAACTACCCGAATGTGGCCAAACCTTTAATTATTTATCATACAGTTTGTTTCGCTAGAAAGCCCTGATATAAAACGGTACTATACTATACATTGCACTTTCTAAAAAAATGAGTATTGCCTGGCGATTATACAAGCACTGAAGGTAAGAAACCGCTTTCAGTGTTAAACTTTTATTTTTTTTTTCACAACTTCGAAGTTGTGGCAGTATATGAAAACGAAACGATACGGAAAGTCACTGCTGGTGTCTTTGCCTTTAACCCGCCCTAAGCATAGAAAAAACGGGGTTTAAGGCTTTTATAGTCTAATGATGCAGCCTTCTTATACTATAGAATTAAAGTGTTTATTACATGAGTTTCATTAACGTTGACTTTTTAATTTTTCTCAAAAAGCGATCGACCGTGTTACATAGCGGAAGTAGCAAACTGTTATTGTACACTTATTGTAATCGAAAATAATTACATAAAATTACTGTCTATATGTCTACTAGGCTATATGTTATAGTCCACCAGTAGCGAAAAAAAAGGTTTAAAGTTTAGCTTTAACTAGCTAAATTTTTTTATTCTCGATATTTTTGACCAACTAGTTGGATGTCCGGGGGGTTACTCGATATATCCTTGGGTGGGGAGGTGCTGCCCGGCCCCTTATACCCGGACCCTGTTTAAGACAAAAATCGCTGATTTTTCTGAATTCCGATTTTTGATACCCTTATCAAGACATTCGTAGAACGTAGGCGCAGGCTGTTTATCGTCCAAGAAAAGATACCCTGTTAAAGACAGAAATTGATAAATCGATACCCTGATTAAGACAAAAAATGTTAAAATCGATACCCTGTTTAATACAAAAATCCCGAAAAACATACCCTGGCTGGCCGCTCGTCCCCATTAAGCCCCTATAAGGGAGTACCCCCTCCGGGTACAGGCACCCTTGTGTTTAGACCAAACTGAGACCCAAAGGGTTCAAAACATTTTTTTTTAGATAGACCCTGACGGTCTGGATCCGCCAGCGACAACAACTTCCAACGTTTGAACAACCGGAGCCAGTTCAATAACGTCTCGGCATTAATGTTAAGGAGACAAACAATAACGGAAATGTAAGTAAGCTAAATTCAATTTTGAATTGCCCGAAGGTCCATTCGAATGTCTTCCCAGAGGAAGTATGACTGTAGACTTTTCTTATCTACTGTCATACTTCCTCTGTGCCTTTTTTTTTTTGTAGGTTACATTTGGACCAGAAGAAACGGGGTCAGTTGATGATTTGTCCGCCACAATAGAAGATCCTAAGGAAGACGGTGTGCGAAGCTTTTTAAGTAATTCCAACAGTACTTTGTTAAACAAGAAGAAGAAGAAGAAAAACAAAAAGAAAACAAAAAGATTAAAACCATGCACCCCAGTTGGAATCCTTTAGGATCGCATGATACGTTTGGGTCATAGGGGCGGATCCAGGAGGTTGATTGGGGCCTAGAAACTCACTTTTATAACAGCCCTGTACAAAGAATATAAAGCCCAAAAAACTGCAAAGACGTCCAGCTTCACAGTGACAGTAAGAGACCAAGCAACTGAATTTACAACCAAGACAGAAAACCATAGATAATGTGCACTAAATTTTTGCGTATGCATTTCGTCCTTCTAAAATTGGAATGTTTTGGGGCAACTACAAGAGAATTTAAACTCACGCCCCCAAAGAAAAAGTCCTGAATCTGTTCCTGAGACCCTCGTAGAATGCATTACTCCCGTTGCATGTTTCTTTAACTTTCCCAATTTTTCATGCAAATGCAGATTTGCTGACTTACACATAGCTTTATGTCATTTTTCATTTAAAAACAGTTCATTGTAAAAATAATTCAGTTAGCTGTTCCATTTTACTTCTTTCGAGGAGATGTTGAAGATCTTTCTGTTTTTCGTGACATTTTCCTCGGTAATTTTCCCCGATTTTCATCACATAGATCGTTAAAAATCTTGAAGAAATATATCGCGAGGTTTTTAAAAGGATATGTAAACCAAACAGCGATGCGATAAATTACGTCGCTTGTGAGTCTTCGAGTCAGGCCCAATTTTACCGCGACCACGTAAGAGAGAATTTATGAGAACTGCTAAAATTGGGCCTGATCCCAGTTTAACTTGTGACCGATTTGAGTGATTTTCTTCTCGAACTTACCCGTTCAATTCAGGTAAATTCTTTGGTGGAGAAATAAATATGTAGATAGACTGATGACTCAAAACCATGACAATAGGAAAAGTAGATATCTCAAGTCAATTTATGGCAGAAAAAATGAATGTGTAAATAGACTGAATATTATTGAACTGTCCCCAGTTGTTAACAAGATGGGTAGCGCTATCGACCGGATCAATAACTAATCAGTGAAAACCAATTGCATCGCCTCCATCCGTCCCGATGGGTCATGCTTTAACCGGTGGATAGCACTATCCACCTTTTGAACGACTGGAGCCTGCTCTTTATTAACAACACTAAGACGTTGATGTTATTATGATCTTGTATTGGTATAGTTTGTCTCACATCAACTTTGTCTCAAACCGATGACAACATACGAAACCTAGACAGTAAGTTTATGTAATTATTTTCAATTACAATAAGTGTACAATAACAGTTTGCTACTTCCGCTATGTAACACGGTCGATCGCTTTTTGAGAAAAATTAAAAAAGTCAACGTTAATGAAACTCATGTAATAAAGACTTTAATTAATTCCATAGTATAAGAAGACTGCATCATTAGACTATAAAAGCCTTAGGCCCCGTTTTTTCTATGCTTGGGGCGGGCTAAAGGGGAAGACACCATCAGTGACTGTCCGCATAGAAGGGTCCGTATCGTTTCGTTTTCATATACTGCCACGACTTCGAAGTTGTGAAAAAAACCAGGTTTAACAACGCTGAAAGCGGTTTCTTACCTTCAGTGCTTGTATAATCGCCAGGCAATACTCATTTTAGAAAGTGCAGTAAGATCCACTACCCCAAGATCCGAGTTTTGTATAGTACCGTTTTATATCAGGGCTTTCTAGCGAAACAAACTCTATGACAAATAATTAAAGGTTTGGCCACATTCGGGTAGTTTCTATGAAAATTTAAACACTCATAACAGTAGTCCAGGACTTCTAATTCTGCCCCACGGAAAACTAGAAGCATTCTAGGTCACCGAGCCCGATTAGCTACGATTAACGTAAACCGAGCTCGGTCCATTTAAACGCGCGGTCTCGAGCGCGATAGGTCGAGATCGATTTGTAGATCGAGAGCTGTTAGGGTTTACTTACGATCTCGATACTCGTGGTAGTAACGCTTATCGAGCTCGATAACATTCTACTTGTCCCCCCGGAAAAGTGGGAGTCCTTTATTCACCGTCCTCGACGAATCGAGCTCGGTATTGACATATCGAGCACGGTTTCCCGAGGTCGATTTGTTCATCGAGGCCGGTTGACATATCGAGCTCGATAAACCTGTGTCGAGCTCGGTTGCCCACATAACTAAACTGATCCGTTGCATCTAACTGCAATGCATCGTACCGACATGCTTTACCTTTTAAGAGCTGTTTCAGTTTGTGAATTGGAAGAAATATGTATCTTAAGTCACATGTTCCTTAATTTACGTAATAGTTCCTTAATCTACATCAAAGCTACTTTGTTTCCAAGATGGATTCCAAGAGAAGACTAAGGAAAATAAGGTGAGCGCACACGATGGCAAGTACTACTTAGGCACGAGTGTACTGTCCTATCTGTCCTATTAAATGCTGAAATCAGGGCTGTTGATAGCCACTGATCAGGTTAGAGAAATTTGTTATAGCTATGATTAAGCAAGGCAGAATTAAATGGCATATTTAAGTTGGCATGTTACAGAGATTTCAGTCACAAATCAGACACTACGAAAGTAATTTATTGTTTAACTCACATCATATCAGTAGGAACACCTTTTCTCAATGCTGACACTGAGAAATTGGCTGTGTAGTACAGTAAAAACCCGCGAATAATTATAAACTTAGTGGATTAAGAACCTCCTGGCAAAAACTTGCCACTTAAATACCCCAAAATACAAGAACCTGTTTAGTCAAGCAAGATCAAGCAGGTTCTTACATGTACAAGGTGTCCCAAAAGTTCGTTCCTCTAATTTCATGCACTATAACTTTTGATCAAAACTTTATGTTCACATGAAATATCAAGGAGATTTTTATTTCTCTATGAAGTACATGTATTCAGAATTTCAGTAACTGGCATGCCCTTTTTGTTTTCTTATCACATTCTGTAGCCGTTGCGGCATGAAGTGGGATACAGCATGTAGACCCACAAATGATCTATTTTGAGCTTTTTTTTCACCTGGTGCGAAGGATCCAGTTCAACCCCCAAACAACATTTGTTTAGTGTAGGCAGCTGAAAAAAAAATATTTTGGGCATTCGTCCAAAAAAGATAATAATCCTGGCTCCCTTCCACAGTAAGGATTTTGTACTTCTTTACAAATTTGAAACGAGCTGGGCGTTAATTGGCAGACTAAGCAGAGGTTGTTTTGCCATCTCAGGGGCCTCTAATTTTAAACATTTTAAACAGCTTTTCATGACCCTGTTATTTGGCTCAGTTACTAGCTATGTGAGACTGAGCTTCCTTGTCGAGTCTCTTATTTTGCATCTATGCTTCTTTAAAACTATTTTAGCTACTTTATTCAGGGCTTTTGGTCTTCCCCTTAGTTTCTTAATTTCTCCATGATCATTCTACCACCCTATGAAATACAAAAAATATGTGGCTGGAACATATACTCGCACACGCGCACCGTTGGCGCGGAAGTACACAGATCGAATATTCGAGTCAAAAGATGGCACAACAAGTATGAAAATAGTGAATTACATTGAAAGACACAACTTTTGATTAAATGATTTGCTTACCAAGTCCAATCGTCCTGAAATACAGACTTATGAAGTAGAGGAACGAACTTTTAGGACACCCTGTATATGTGGGTTACAGTTAATTTAATTATGATCGACAAATTTTAACTAAGGAGTGCAACTTTGAGATTGTAAAAATTTAAGTACAACAAGAACATATAGACTGGCACAACTTTTGGTAAAAAGCCGCTAATAAAACTTCTGTCGGCAAACTCGAGGAAAAGTTGGTGAATGCTTTTTTCTAGATGAAAATTATGTGCTGAACATGAAAAAATTGTTTACCAAGCCTGATTTTGAGTTTTTAACCACAAAATCTCACCTTGAAAAAATGACCTTATTTCTGGACATGGAAACGAGGCTAAAATATTCCCTGCTTCCCAA
>JBBMOI010000001.1:62350000-62525000 GCA_038088405.1 Porites divaricata | reverse complement strand
ACATTTGTGAAACAGTCTTTAACTCCGACAACTTATTTCGTCATGTTTTAAAAGCCATCGCTTCTTAAAAGAAAAGAGCCTTTTTTAAGGCATTGGTTACTAAACGAAACAGGTCTTCATACGTCCGAGTTACTATTATTACTGTGAAAAGCCAATCTGCATGAGATGTAGTCACACAGCTGGCACGTGAAAGTGTTGGACTTTGCCCCCTTTCGTGGTTCGTACGTGAGGGAATTCGAGTTATCACACAGGAACTTAGTAAACAGAATTATAAAAATAACTCATGCACACAATTTGCGCGTGAAGATGTTGGTCTTTGGCCCTTTCACAATTCGTACGTAAAAAGAGGCAAATTGTCTTACTACAAAATTTTCTCAAACGATTTTAAGAAATCACCTCGGCTT
Source organism: Porites divaricata (assembly GCA_038088405.1). NCBI lineage: Eukaryota > Metazoa > Cnidaria > Anthozoa > Scleractinia > Poritidae > Porites > Porites divaricata. The sequence goes on along the minus strand of JBBMOI010000001.1, from coordinate 62,524,596 downwards.
TATTACAACATATCCAATTAAATTATGTTTCATGCAACGTCAAGGTTGATAGCCTAACATTTATTAACTTCAAGAAAATTATCAAACTGCCGAAATATATTTCTACTTATATCATGTTACTCCACTGAATATAACAGTATCTAATAATTGTGTCAACTAGCTTCTTCCAATTTTATTCCCTAACGCTACTATTTCTACATAAGTTACTCATCTTTACTAAATAGAACGAAAAAGGTCGGTTGAACTTTGTAAGCGAGAGAATAATATTTTTAAAGCTTGTTTGCGGGATTAACAATACTCGATACAGCTTTCACAAAAAAAAGCTGCCTTTTAAACTTCTAAAACCACGTTTTATAGGGCGCATACTTTCGAATTAAAGTCTATATCTAAATATCAATTATTGCTTCATTGGAAGAGATTGAAATATATGATCTTTTATACTCTACCCAGTTGTAGCAGGTGAAACAGAACTCATACTGACGTGCGTTGTACCGATAGCCGAATTAGGTCAGAAATGCCCCGAAGCAGCAACCACACTTAAATATGAACCCTTAAACAGCTGCATCACTGTTCACAGCGTTTGAAACATGAAGATATTTTATGTAGTGCTTCCAAACATCTGTACCCGTAATAAAAGACGAAAAAATTGTGAAGGATCAAGATGGCGGTCTCAAAGTGCCCTTGTTCGACCTTTACCAATGCCATGTTTAAATAGATGCCAAGATCTCATTGGTTCCTAAGCATCAACTCATAGTACATTCAACCTTATTGGATCTTGCAACAAACATCCCAACATACAAAGCCACAAAGCCACAGAGCCACAGAGCCACAAAGATACATACGCTAACACCACTGACATATGCGCTATTTTTTCAAAATAGCTCAATAAATAAATACGGAGCTTATAAGCAACAACGACCAATATGCCAACAAGAATGACAAATAAGCCAAGGTTTAGATTAGCAAAACAACATGAGAAAAAAAGAAGATATAGTGGGCAACAAAACTGCCAATATAAAGAATGGCAATGGGGAAAAGAAAAGAGCGAGAAAAAATCAAAATAGATTCAGAAAAAAAGGCCAAATTTTGGCGTATGTGCAAGCCCAAAAAAGTCCTGAGCACTGGAAATCTTGTTTTTAGCCATTTCCATGCTAACTAGGCAATAAGACAGTTCAAAAAGAATTTGTTCCAAAATGCAATCTTTCCCCAAACAAGACAGAAAAGGGTTAAGGAAACTTGGGCTATCTCAAAAGTTTATAAAGTTATTCTGACAGGTATTAATTGCTTATAAAAATTTGTGAGGGTATGGAGTAACCATACTTTCATTAGAAAATTTTAGGGCACTTTTTTCCTTTACATCAAAATTTTCAGGTGCACCAATAATCACCAAATCTTGGGAATAAAATCTGAAAAGTCCACTTCCGAAAATCACTGATATCACATCTTAGATGAATAGAATGTTTATCCAGAAATGTTTAGCCTTTCCTGTGCTATAGAAATTTCTACGCAATATTTTCTCCTTTGAATAGAGACCTTACAGCAAACAGTTGTTGAGTACCCCTGATGCATTTTCTCTTTCCATAAATTATTGTTGCTTTTATAGATGACATGATTTAGTTTAACTGCTATCAAGATTTAAATTTTGGTGATCACTTTTAGAAGCTTCAAATCAGTTCACAGCTCTAGTATGTAGTCAATTCACAGGATATTACAAAGGCTATTATGTGTAGTAAAAATTTATAATAATACTATTAGCCATCAGGATTATATCATCCTGGATATGGCTCAAATGTCTCCCAGTCTCTTGGATAGGTCACCAAATGTGCCCGGAAAAAAGTGACTTTTGAGTTTTTCTGTGCATTTAAGTTTGGATTTAGCCCAAATTTCTCCAAAATTGTTTTGATTTAAAAGTTCATAGTACAGTATATTGCGGCATTTTTGCTTGAAGTTCATCATCACAAACTATATTGGTCTATCCTCATGTAAGAGTATGTATAATGTCCCAAGTCACACCGGAGTGGGATTGACTAATGAGGGGTACTGCAATTAAAGGAGACATTCTCCAGACTTTAAACCCACAGAGGTTGACATCTCCGCAATCTACATCATCAGAGATATAGCTCAATTGTCATGGCTTAAAATTTGTATATCAAACTAAGTAAAAAATTGTAAAGGAAGAAGTATTTTAAAACAGGAACTTCAGGTGATTTCAAAAGAAAAGTTTCACACTCTGCCTGACTCAAACCTGACTCATCACGCAAAGTTCATTCATGATATGAGCAAACTAAGTACGTAAGAATGTAGTGGAGTTACATGTATATAATTCTAGTGTCCATTAACATTTTACCCTTGAACCTGTCATTGAAGTTTTAATTGTTAAGTTTCAATGTTTTTCTCCTTTAACTAAGTTAAAAGACAACTATTCAAATTAAAGCTGAGTTGTTCAATAATGCATGTGAACCTAATACTGGGGGGGGGGGGGGGGGGGATCTTCCTGATAATGACCTACAATCATGGACAAAAGTCTTGGGACACTTTTGCGTTTCTGGGGTGTTTTTCAATTCACACAGGTCGGACCCCTCCCCTCACCCCACAAACAATGTTGGCTGCATGTATCCAGATTTTTTTCTGAGTTTCAACTTTGTATAGGGTGGGGGGAGGGAGAACTGCAAGAAAATTTCGAAAATGATGCACTGTTTTAAGAGGGAACCGAGAAATGACGGAAAAATATGCATATTGCAGTATTGTCCCAAGGACTTTTGTCCATGATTGTAGATGCAGGGAGGTTCCACCCAAAAGGGGTACCTTTTTCAGGCTTCAGGTATATGAAAGGGTAGGGATTTTACTTGTTGAAGTATGCGAAAGGGGGATGAAATCTGTCATTTGGGTCTGTGAAAGGGCCCAAAGGGCTAGTGCAGATGAATTTTAAGGCTTTCAAAAGTCAAGAAAATGTTCCATTTCTGTGATTGATTCCTATTTAAAAGAGGGTGCAGCAGCAGTTAAAAGGGATGCAAAGTTCTAAACAAGGTATGTAAAAAGGGGTACCATTTGTCAATAGCAGGTATATGAAAGGGGTACCTTTTTTGTGAAAATTGGTATATAAAAGGGTAAGGGGTTAGACCTCAGGGTGGAGTGAGTACCCCCCCTTCCCCGGACCTAATGAGCTTCATATTTTAATATCATTATTAATACCTCTGCTCACCTGCAATGTCAGTTTTTACAAGTGTTCCTTGTTTTTTCAACTTCAGAATGCATCTTATTGCTCCAGGTAAGTGTGCAAGTTTGTTACCACTCAAGTACAGCATTTGAAGCTTGTTCAACTTCTGTAAACTGGTTGGTAAATCTGCCAACTGGTTGTTACTCACACTCAGGTTTCTCAGCTCCTTCAAGTCACCAATCTCAGCAGGTAGTTCCCTTAGCTTGTTTTTATCCAAGTAAAGCGCTTCAAGCTTGTTCAGCTTCTGCATATTGGTAGGTAAACCAACCAATTGATTGTTACTCACATTCAGCCACTTCAGCTCCTTCAGGCCGCCAATCTCAGATAATGTTGTTAGTTTGTTGTTATCCAAATACAGCTTCTCAAGCTTGTTTAGCTTCTGTATACTGGTAGGTAAACCAACCAACTGGTTGTTACTCAACCACAGCACCCTCAGGTCTGTTAGGTCACCAATGTCAGCAGGTAGTTCTGTCAGCTTGTTACCATCCAAGAAAAGTTCTTCAAGATGTTTCAGCTTCTGTATACTGGATGGTACACCAGCCAATTTGTTGTAACTCACACTCAGCCACCACAGCTCTTTCAGGCGGCCAATCTCAGAACATAGATCTGTCAGTTTGTTACCATACAAGTTCAGCTTTTTAAGCTTGTTCAGCTTTTGTATGCTGGTAGGTAAACCAACCAACTGATTGTATTTCACAAACAGCTCCCTCAGCTCCTTCAAGTCACCAATCTCAGCAGGTAGTTTGGTTAACTGGTTATGCTTCAAATCAAGCCCTGTAAGATTTTTTAGCTTGTTAATACTTGTTGGTAGTTCAGTCAGGTTATTTTTATCCAGCCTAAGTTTCTCCACTTTACTCAGTTCAGTAACTGCATCAGGAACCCTGGATAGTCCTCTGCCATTCAGATCCAAAATTGCTACTCCACCTTCATATTTAATACAAGCTTTCAATTTTGTACTGGAATAATGCTCCATGTTTAAAATTTAATTAAGATTAAGACACCAGTCTTGCTTTATACGACCTGAAACTAAAATAAACAAAAACAGTTATTAGCAAAATAAACAGAATATTATTCAGGCAAAATTAATATTTCTCCACTCTGACAAGCAGGCCATCTGATATTACGCGATGGTGCGATTTCGCACAATTGACCTCAAATCGCATCCGATGGCACAATTTGAGGAAAATCGCATAATTCGTAAAAAAATGCTAAATTCAAGTACAAAAACAATAAACTCTAACTTTAATTCAACACTTTCCAAATCTTAATGTTATTTAAGGTGATTTACCACAAAAGAAAGCCTTGCAAGACATCTGAAACCTTTGATCGCCGTATCTGGGCAGCCATTTTGATTTCAGAGACACGCAGTGTGGTCAGCGGTGTAACCGAGTCATGTAATATTAAACAAGTGTCCTTTTTCTTTTCCGGATAAAAATTATCAGAGAAATTTAACTATTTTGTTTTAAATTTAACAAGAATCACTTCGTGAATTTTACCGGGGCCACCTTTGTCTTAGCAACCCACGTGCCGTGACGTGGAAGGGTCGTTTTCATCAACAAGTTTGTCGGGCGACATGAAAATCTTTTTTATTGCAAATATTCTTTAGAGATGAAAACAAGGTGTAATGAATAATGTGAAAAGAGAAAATGTTAGGGAATCCCGCATTTTGAACAGTTGAGAGTTTTCGCTTGTCGCTAACGTAAATATTTCGTGACAAGGTTTTTTCATTAGTTAAAGCAGCGATAGACTTTCTTGTAATGAGTCTTAATTATTTGTCGGCCAATATTTGACGAAGTTTCCTGTAGTGAGTGGGTATTGAAACGCACAAACAAAGTTTCGCGCATTCAAGTTTAATGAGTTAAGATTTTTGTTTTGTCGTAGTGTACACTACACAGTTCAACAGCGACTAAGCTTTTTCATCGTTAGGATGAATACTGTAACAATATTTTTCAATACACAGGGATCTCATTTCAGAGATGCCAACCTCTGGAGACCTAAAATCGGGAGACTGTCTTTTTTTTACTTCCCTCCCGGAATTTCAACGACCCCCCCCCCCCCCCCCCCCCCACGAAAAATTGACCCAGTCCCTAATGGGAAGGCAATGGGAATGACTTGGGACATTATACGACGTCTTACATGATGTACATACTATCAAAATTCGAATGCTAGAAATAATCTTTGTCAATGACAAAAATGCCCCAGAAACCGTACTGCGAATAAGAAAACTTGAAGTTTTGAGCTAAAAATGGGCTAAATCTCAAACTAAGACTGTTTTATTTTTTACTAAGTATTCAATATTTATAGTGAACTTAAAAAGCGGGAGATTTATGTACCAAAGCGGGAGAGCGGGAGACGAGGCAAAAAAGCATAAGTCTCCCGCCAAAAGCGGGAGAGTTGGCATCTATGTCATTTATTGATAAGCAGCAAATATAGTCGCATTAACCATTCCGTTCCAAAACTAATCGAATTAATATTTGGCCTAAGCCTATTTAATGAATAAGTAATTTTCTTTGAATTATTTCAATATACTTCTAAATCACAAAGGTAAACAATTATGTCCAGTAAAGGTGAGGGCATAAAAATACCCTAGCAATGGTTTAATGCAAATAAGGAAAGAGGAAAGGGCAAGGGGAGGAGGAGGGAAAAAGTAATTTGTTCGCATGGCGAGTATGTTAGAACGAATGACTGCGTTGCAGCAAAGGTCACATGTAATAAAAACTCCAAAACAATAGATGAGGTTTCAATACATTAACATGAGTCAACTCCCAATCCTAGGCTGTCAAGTTACGAAGTTTTTCTCAGTTTCTCTGTTTTCTCACGTGTTCAGATCGAGTAAATAATAATAAGATATTTCTTAACCTGGTTTGACTGTATAACAATCTGTTTTGTTATGTTTTGCAAATGAATCATTTTTGGCAGTAACTGTGAAGCAAATTAAATCTTATCTGCCCAATGAAATAGTTTTTTTAAAGACGGGCTGACAATGTGTTGCGCACATGTCTAGAATACAATTGACATGAATAAAATCAGTTAGTGGGTCATATCTTACACAAAATAATAGTGATTTGGTTTTTCAAACCCGCACCATTTTCTTAAAATGATTAAGTTTGTATCTGGTCACGTTACCAAAATGTGATTTTTAAAATTATGAATTACCTCTTTCTGAACGCAAATTTTACACCTAAACTTCAAGAAAAATGTTGAAAAGATGATGTGGTAACGTTTACAGCACATCTGAGGGTAACTATCAAAAGTTTAACAAGATATAAGCAAAAAGTAGTTTTGGCCGCCATGTTGGAGGGCAAGAGTATGCCCTCCAACATGGTGGCCAATACAAATCATACTACTTTGCTGAAAACTCAAAGAGTCATAAATAACTCGCTTAAATGCGTTTCCTCTCAAATTTCGAGTGTAAGATAATTCTTATTTGCTCTGTTGATTTTTGGCATCAGCAAGATTCCAACTCATTGTTTAAAGGAAGCATTGGTCACGTGACCTCTTAGTGCAAGTAGCCTATTCTTAAATAAATTAATGAATTATTGCCACCCCCCACCCCCTCCCCCACCCCGCTTACCTTAAACCGGGACTGCGGGAGCGGCGACTGCAAAAACTAAGAATACTAACTTAATAAATTTCAACATGTCAAAATTGGTCTATCAGGCACAGAATCGGAATGTACCTGTTGCCTTCATCGTAGATATCTCTCCTATTACTACTGCTGTAACCATGGGCTTCATTCCTTTCCTGAAGGTTCATGATGAGTAATCGTTGTTTTCAACACCAGAAAATTTGTGTGGTGATATAGTTAGCGCACAAGTCATATTTCAACCTGCACGTTTTTATTCTTATGCCTTACTTTTTCTTTGCCCCTCGGCAAATTGCAAATAAAGTTTCTCCCTCGCCACGTCACCTTGTTTAGATAATAATTAGCATCCTCAGCGCCACGTATATCTTGAAATGTATGGTATGTTAAGGCTTGAATTTTACTTCGACCAAGCTTTGCCTGGAACAAAAGCTTGATGATTGCTTACCCTGCTGACAATCTCTTTTGATGGTTGATGCCCCTGCTTTATCAACTCATTCAGGTATTAAAACTTATAAACTTTCTCTTTAGGATATCTTCAAAACTTGGCACATTCTCCGGATCAAGTCATTTTGCACGTCGTCACTAAAGATCTCAAGCAGAAAGAACCACAGCAAGTTGCCGACTCGATCGTAGATCTTGCTAGACAGATTGAAAACTCATCTGATGCCTCAATCACCATATCAGAGCTTTTTTTCTAGAAGGTTCAAGTTCAACGAAGCGGTAACAATAACGAATAAACATCTTAAGAGTTACTGCCGGCAGCTCGGATGGGAACTTATTCATCATCGAAATATCTCTGAGAAGGGATTAAATCAAGGAGGACTGCATCTTAATGTCAAAGGAAACCAACAATTTTTAAAGAATTTTCAAGCAAGTTTAGGGTGAAACAACGCGCTATCCACTAATGCCGTGTCTACCCAACGTAGTACAAGCAATGCCGAGAAATTTCATATGTCAATCTACTCATATAGATGAACTTAAAATTCTTCTAGCTTATAACGAAATAGATACCTTATCAATCAATGAGACTAAGCTCGATGAAACCACTACAGACAATGAGGTTATAATTCGATTATAATATCCCTGGTTGTACCATAGTTCGTCGTGACAGAATTCAAACGGTGGAGGAGGAGAATGTTTCTATGTGAAAAGGTCAGTAAATTTCACCATGGAAAGGATTTAAACGTGAATACTCTTGAAAGTCTGAGTCTGGAAATTCAAAAACCTACCTGTAAACGGTTTGTTGTTGTAACCTGGTATAGACTACCAGATTCTCACATTGATATCTTTTCACCTTTCGAAACCTTACTGAAATTACTGAATATTACCTTATGGGAGATTTAAACTGTGACATGATTGCTACTCGATATGACAATGAAACGCGCAAACTGATGAGTATCACAAATATATATGGCCTTCAGCAGCTTATAACTGAACCAACGAGAATAACTACCACCTCTGCAACTTTAATTGATATGTAATCTTCACTAACTGTCGAGACCAAATTATGTGCTCGGGAGTTCGTCACATGAGTATTAGCGATCATAGCATAGTCTTTGCCTATAGAAAATTATCCATCAATTGAACCTCAAAAGCGCACAACGTTATAACTTATAGGAATTTTCGAAAATTCAGTAGAGAAAATTTTCGTAATGATGTTGCGTCTCAAAGTTGGGACCAAATATACAGTTCAACAAATCCGAATGATATGTGGTTACAATGGAAATTGGTTGTTTCTCTCTGTCGTTAACAAACATGTCCCCCTGAGGGCAATGCGTGTTCGCGCGCGTGGTTCACTTTGCATGGATTACAACTGAAGTAAAGAAATTAAATGAATGCATGATTGAGATATTCTTAAAATTAAAGCATGTAAATCTAATGATCCCAATGACTGGACGCAATTTAAAAAAAAACTACGAAATTTTAGCCAAGCAAGCCTATTATCAAACCAGCTTTAACCAATTGCAACATACAGGCGATTCAAGGAAGACAGACTATCAATGAACTTACTTCACGTAAATCTGGGAAAACAGCGGTAACATCTCTGAAAGTAAATGGAGTATCAATTACCAATCCAAATGAGCTTTCGAACGAATTTAATAATCATTTTGCTACTATCGGTCCAGAACTTGCCCGTAATATTGATTCTCCAGATGGTGATTTTTATCAGAGGTACATCACCAGCACAGACCAATGTTTTCAGCTCCGTTCGACCAGTGTAAACAACGTTTTTTCACCTCTGAATAAACTAAACAAGTCAAAGGCAACTGGTCTTGATAAGATGTCTGCTAGGCTCATCTGGGAAAGCGCAGATCTCATTTGCATCACTATTTGTGATATTTATAACCAATCAATTAGTCTAGGTATATTTCCCAATGACTGGAAATGTGCACGAGTTACCCATCTTTTCAAACAAGGGGACAGGGATGACCTTAACAACTATCGCCCAATTTCTGTGATCTCAGTTGTGACCAAGCTGTTTCAAAGAATTGTCTATGACCAATCATATGCCTATTTAGAAGAGCACGACATCATCTGTATATATCAATCCCGGGGGGGGGGGGTACTCCCATATATGGGCTATATAGGTACGTGCCGCGGAATAGGGTATGGTTTTTGAGGTTCTCAGTCCTTAAATAGGGTATCTTGTTTGACCCTTTTGTTTCTGTGTCCCTGGTGTGGTCCTTAGATAGGGTAGCTTAATTGTATTATCTAATACTGGACTGTGAAAACGCCCGCCGGTTATGATTGCATATTATTAAAGTAGGCTTATTCTAGTATTTTATGCTTGATGCTATACATCCAATGTTACAGAGAAGAAATAAAGTTTTCCTTTTCATGCTATTAATAATTTTGTTTTTCCCTTGAATCGGGTGTCATTTTTCGGCTTTGGGCCTTAAAAAGAGTATCAGTATTTGCTTTCTTAGCCCTTAAATAGGGTTTGGGTTCACGAACCTTCGCGCAAACCCCTATCCAAAATTCGCGGGACTACCCCCCGGGATATCAATCGGGCTTTCCTGCTATTCATTCAACTGTGACGGCTCTACTTGAGGCCAGGGATACTTGGGCATATAATATTGACCGTGGCAAAAATCAATGCTGTCGTATTCCTATATTTTGGAAGGGCTTTCGACACGTTGGACCGGCCACGAGATGCTTTTATCAAAATTAAACCTCTACGGTATTCAAGGTATTGCACATCAATGGTGTCAGTCATATTTAGAGGACCGCACACAAATGTGTTCCATCAATGGTCTCCTCTCTAGCAGTTGCTCTTTAAGCTGCGGTGTCCCTCAGGGCACTATTTTAGGTCAATTATTATTTCTGTTGTATATTAGCGACCTTTCCAACTGACCTTCAAATTGCGAGCTTCGGATGTACACTGATGATACCCATCCTACATACGCGAGAAACAATATTCAAAATATTCAGACAAGTTTATACGAAGATTTAGAAAATGTTCACAATTGGCTAAGGGCAAACAAACTCACTCTAAATATGGCTATAACCGAGTTTATGTTAATTGGATCTAGGAAGAGGCTAAATACTGTAACAGGTTCCCCAACACTTGCAAGTAATGACTTTTGAGTTAACCAAGTCACTACTGCTAAATCTCTTGGAGTGACCATCGATGCTAATCTCGATTTGGGTAGCCATATGGAGAAGATAATGGAGAAAGTATCTTCTGGCACCGGGGCCACAAAGCGAGTAAGGCACCCCGTCCCCCAAAAGATAGAATTTGCATCAAAAAGGACCCTCGGTTAAATCTCCGGAATACGCTAATAACCGGGTAAAGAAATTAGTGATATATTTTAACATCACAGCAACTCTTTGTCTGTGACGTTATAACCCGAGTAAGATAATTAAGTGTTGCATCCTACAAGATGAGCCGTGACGTTCACCGTCTCGGCCTCTCTGCTATCTGTGACACAGCCAATTATTAGCACATTCCGGATATTTCTTCCGAAAGTAATCGAGAGTTCTTTTTGATGCAAATTTACTACTTTTTGCTAAATGTACACGTGCATATGAAACTTGAAGACAATGCCAGTGAATAATGAGGACGCTCGTATGTAAACACAAAATCTGGGGGAAAAATTGGTCATATTTGAGGTCCTATTTGAAAGCCTTCCCTGTTTTCAATGTTCTTGAAACTTGCAGGGTATATTTATTGACGATTGATCTCGGGATTTTCAAATTTATAAAAAAAGTTATAGAGCGGTTTTTTGAAAAATGCGAAATTTGTAGGCGTGGACCAAATTATGTGCAAAAACTGTAACAAAAGCAGCTGAATGCAAGTTAATAAAATTCTTCTTACTCTGCGTCAAGGCTGCATTTTAAGCCCTCTTCTCTTCAACCTATACGTTAATGATCTAGCTTTTTCATTCAGCAATGTTTTATCTGATCCGTTTGTACTACCAAATGGCACCAAACTCAATTCTCTTTTTTATGCTGACGACCTTATTATATTATCACGATCGAAATTAGGATTACAAAATTGCCTAAACAAATTATCTTCATATTGCAACTCCTGGATGCTTAAAATCAACCCCAAGAAAACCAAAGTAATAGTTTTCCAAAAAGGCACAAAAAAATGTGTTTATGTTTTTCACATAGGCAATGAAATGATAGACATTGTACAAGACTATACTTACTTAGGGACTCGCATCTCGTCTCCCGGAAATTTTACACTCTCAATTGAACATCTTCGACAAAAAGCCCTCCATGCTCTATTTAGTCTAAGACGCCACACTGATTTTAGTAAACTGAAACCTTCCCTTGCAAATAAAACTTTTGACACAATGATCTCGCCGATTTTAACTTACAATAGTGAAGTTTGGGGTGCCTTTGTGAAATCAGATTTCAAGTCATGGGATAACTCCGGAATCGAAAAAACTCATTTACACTTTTGTAAACGATATTTAGAAGTCCATAACAAGTCATCCAATGTTGCATGCAGATCTGAACTTGGCAGATTCCCTTTGATCATTGATATAAATAACAAGATACTTAATTACTTAAACTATATCTCCAAGAAAAAGATGAAAACTCTATAGTTAAACAATCTTTAAAAATATCTGTTGACCTTTATCATAGTGGTCAAAATAGTTTTTACTTCAGTCTTAAGAAGATGACTGACTACTATGATTTCCCAGGCTTCAATTGTAATTTACTGAATAAATGTAAAATTAAGCAATATGTAGATCTTATGCAAAAGAAATATATCTCTTACTGGAATCACACCCTTCAACATTCACAAAAACTTAACTTTTATTATAAAATCAAAACGAATTATAGCCCTTCTGCCTACCTAGATCTAACAAGAAAGAACCCTTCTGGGAAAACATTAGTGAAACTGAGAATAAGCAGTCACAAACTTAGGATTGAGACAGGTAGATACGACAATATACCACGTGACGAAAGGTTATTCAATCTCTGCAATTGTAACAGAATTGAAGATGAAACTCACTTTTTATTAGATTGTCCAAGTTTTCTTCGATAAGAGATATGTTCTTCTCTAAACTAGAACCTAAAATACCATTTGTACGACTACAATCACATGAGTCCTTATTATCACATCTGATGAATTCCACTGACTATTTTATTAACATCCAATTAATTTCATTTGTATCAACTTGCTTTGAATTGAGAGACAAACTCATCCCCGGAATAATTAATACTAGTGATGGTTAGAAATGAACAATGATTAATACGTTTTCAAATTATTTTGGATGTTTAATGTACAAGGAATCAATGATTCATTTCAAGTAGCTTTTAATACGTTTTCAAATTATTTTGAATATTTGATTTACAAGGAATCAATGATTGATTTCAAGTAGCTTTTGCAATGCTGTAATACTTTGTTATGGTCATGCAAATAAAGCTTATTGTTGTTGTTGTTACTCGCGATCGCCCAGAGCAATTCCCCTCTTTTTTTGTAGGAGGTTTTCAATGGAATCAAACCACAATGAGATGAAGCTGCGTTTCCAAAGCTTATCATTTTCTTAAAAAATTAGCTAATTGTGTGGATAGCGTGCTATTTCGTTGTTTTTATGATGCTTAAAACTTCGTTTCAAAATATTTCGAAAACACTGTCAAAAAAACTCCTGGTACAGGGAAACACGAAGATAAATAAAAAACGTAATAGCGTCCTTACGTTGCCATGGCGACTCCGATTGTGATAAAACCCAAATCATTAGAATTTTTCATCTTTATATAATATAGTTGTGGCAACCTTTTTTCCCTATCTTTACTCATGGCGACGTAGTAGATGCTCAAACTTGGGAGGTATACCTCCCAAAAAATCCAGTCGAGCCACCTTAACAGCACATTACAATATTTTATTTGGAGAAACAAAAGGAACTGATTCACCATCTAGATTTCTTACTTTAGCTGTTTTCCCTACCATCTGATACATGGTTTATCAACTCTTTGACATTCTGCAAATTTTGGTGTGTGTTGTTTAACCTGCTGTTGTAAATGAGGACTGATACTAATACACTGCATGTAAATATGAGGATTTAAGGTGGCTCGACCCAGTATTTTTATAGGCACGCCCTCCATCTTTGAATCTCATATACTTAAACAAATCCATCTGTATTGCAAAAAAACTATAACATATGGATTACACTTAGACTAAACATTATTATGGTATTATGTTTTGGGTGATCGGAAGAAATGTCACGTGGCAAGGACGTCACAATGGTTTTGGCTCTAAATCGAATTTCAGCCCTGTTCGGCTTTTTCTTTTGAAATACTTTAAGCTACATATTCTCTGGATAAATGTCTTCTGCTGTGCGAAGTTTCACAAAAATCTACAAGTTAGTTAAGTTGACAAATCTCGCGCTTTCCCACTATGTCCCCGGGGTTACCCCCCCGAATGACCGCTGATAAGTGCATAAGTGTTTTTAATTTTCGTGAAGGGGAAAGGCGAGGTTAAAATTTCGTGAACTGTGAATTGCTTGTCGTGATACGTATCAGCTTTAAAATATTTTATCCGATATTCTTGATTTTCAACTAATTTTTTCGTAAATATAAATGGTAAGTTGCAATTGAAGAAAAATTTTACACTAAAGCCAGTAGACCTTCGAACTTGTTTATATACAGCTATTTCGAGAAAGGTTGTCGGAAAAATGTGCACGCGACAATCCCGAAAGGTAATATGGGATATGATCGATACACTGTTCCTGACGGCTGTAGCTGTCGAACCTACTTTTGTTGCTTTCCTTTAGCACTCGCAAACACATTTCAATGGCCTTTCGTGCCAATTCTTTCAAATTTCTTTGAAGAACAGTAAACTCAAAACCACCCACAATGCCTTTCGGGATTGTCGCGTGCACTTTTTCCGACAACCTTAAACGTAATAGCTGTATGTCCTAAATGACCTAGCCTGCGAGAGGAGATACATTTTAAAAGGCAGTGCTGCAGGTTGGCAATTTTCCCCACCAAGTTTCAACTTTGGGACAACTCAAAATTGCGCAGGCTGAGATACACCTATTTCAATTAAGGTTGCTTCTGAGAAGAATGACTGGCATGGTCCATGTTTCATAGCCCGCGGTGCATTATTGTAGCAAGTCTAGTAAATTATGTGCCCGCAACGGAGCCTAGAAACCTAGAAAGCAAACACTGCTAACGCTTCTACGCTATGTGAGCAGAACGTTAAGACAATGTTAATTCAAAACACTGAATCCTAGGCTTTTTAATTAAGACAGTGATTTGAGGTTAGGTTTTTCTTTGTAGTAATATGCAAATGCTGCCAATTTTCAATGAGCTTGCTTGGCTTGTGCACATGGGAATTTTGGATGGCGTTTAAGAAAATCAAATTCAAGGCGTTTGATGAACAACAATAAATAACTTAACATTACATGTTTGTCTACTTTTAAGGCAATTTTGAATAAATAAAAAGATTTTAAAAAAAAGAATAGCCTTGATTTGCTTTATTGAAATAACCAGCATTCGGCCCATGCGAAAACGCAGCTAATCAGGCGGTAAAACCCTATTCATTTAATTTTGTTAAAGAAAAGGCTTCTAATTTTTCACTATGAGATTTTAAAAATGAAATTTTTCAGCTCGCTCATGCTTAAGAATTTTAGCAGCCATTTGACTTGAAAGCTCTCTTGAACGCCTTTTCACAAAGGGTCTCCATTATTTCAATGAACTTGAACAAGACTAGACTTCCCGCTACTGCAGGCTATGAAACATGGTTCACGGGAGCAACATTTTACCATTACATGTACATCATTTTTCAACTTCACTTTTTGTTGCTATTGGTAACACACCTCCAGCCACGTTTCATTCCTTCCCATCACCCCTTGCAAGCTCAGTTCTATCATGGCGACTTTCAACGTTCTCAGTTTATGCATAGTAGCTTCATTCCTTTTGCCAATTTCCACAAAAGGAGCGAAATATGATGATGGGCAAAAGGTATTTGGACCAGGCGGTTTTTTTCTGTGTTCCAGAAACGATAATAAACCGCTCTATTTTTATTTCTAGGTACCTCTATACGTGAACAAAGTTGGACCATATTTCAATCCTCAGGAAACTTATCATTTTTATTCGCTGCCTGTTTGCCGCCCAGAAAAGGTACATTAAATGCTTCCTTTGTTTTTTGCTGTCAAAGAATAATCTAACTGCATATCCGTAAGGAGAATATTTTTTCTTTCTCGGGATGTCTGGACGTTGAACGTAAGGATTTCGGCATTTTGATCAGCTGGTAGCTTTATTTTTACATAATATTTAAGAAATATTATTTCTTATTCTTAATTGATCGATTTGTTGGTAAACCGATTTGTTGACTCCCTGTCCTATAATGGAAGAATAAATTATTGTTGTTCATTTCTGCTTATATAAGCAGGTTATAGTGAATATTGTTTAAAATTATATCAGTCGGTAATGCATCAGTCAATTCCACCTGCGCCCAGCCCCCCCCCCCCCCCCCCGCCCCAAGGCTAACCCCTAGGAATTAGCCTTTTTTTTCTCATGGATGGCAAATTCCCGGGGGCTGGAGCACTTAAGCTGTCAAATGCCCGGTGGTAGGGATGAAAGTAGAGGGCGAATGCCCTGCCCCCGGGATCGTTTTAATGCCAGTTTTCATTTTGGTACACTGCAATAGATCGCAAAGTTGTTCTAGCAAAGAAATGAAGCATGTTTTGAGGCCCAATTCACTTTTTCTGAAATTTGAAGGTCGCAAAATGAGTTGAATGAGTTGGCAGCAGTTGCAAACCAATGATAAAAAACCATTCAGGCGCCAAAACACCGCTAAAATTGTGGCCTGATGTGAAATGCATAAATATTTTCTAACACAGATGTTTTTAATTATACATATTGTAGTCCTTGATTTCAAATTTGCAAGCCTTTAATATTTCCAAAAGCCGGAATTGTAATAATTACCATACAGAATGAATCAAATGCGGCCTGTTGCGAAAAACGCCACAATTCATTCACGCTCTCGCTATTTGCTTTGAAATTATGGCTTTTTAGATTACAGTACATATTGAAGTTAAGGAAACATACCTTTAAAAACGTCGACAAGTTTTTCAAGCCCTTGCTGGACAAGCCAATCCGCCACAAACTGCTGATCTTTATCTTGGAAATTCTCCATGTTGACCACGTTTTAAAGTTAACCACGTGCGTGTCAAAAGCCCAGGGGTGCCCCCGGGGTTGACCAATGCCCGGCCCCCGGGTCGCGCTAAATTAGCTAAAGCCCCTCCTTGGGACTGAGAAGGCTGGCAAATGCCCCGCAGTTGCCCAGTGGGGGGGGGGGGCTGGGCACAGGTGGAATTGACTGATGCATAAAGGCCTTAAATATAAATTCATTCAGGGACAATATTATTTTTTTAAAAAACCCCGAACTCACAAAAAGCTGGTGTATGTTATGTCAATTCAACGTACACATCATATTATTCCTCCACCTGGAAAACCCCTGGGCGTTGGAATTTTTGAAAAAAGAACGTTCAAATTTCCCTCTCCCCCGCCAAAAAGATGTTTAAATAAATCCCCATCATAGCTCCATATCAGGTGATCAAATGCCCCCATTCCGGGCAAACTAAAAGGTGACCTTCTTATTCTTTTAGCTATGTACATGTAGGGTTCTTATGCTCCTGAAGCCCAGTCTGCAGTAAAAATTTTGTTCTGATGATAAATTTTCAAAGACAAAATTTAACTACTGTGAAATAATGATCTAAAAGACAACCGGGGCATTTATTCAATCTTAGGGGTCCAAGAGGAAGCGTTTAACCCTTTAAGTCCCAATAGTGTCCAAGATCAATTTTCTCCTTACAATTATCCATACACTTTAAAGAGATAAGTAATGAGAATCAATAATATGATCACACAAGAGAAAATACTTTGATCTTTGAACAAATTTTCTCAACTAATTCTTTACGGAAATGTATGGAGATCAGTTTGGAGAATTTGTATGTGGATACTGGAGCTTAAAGGGTTAATAGATAGGAGCCATTTAAAAAGAGGCATTTATCTTGGTTTGTTTAACAATCTCTACTGTTTTCAGCCAAAATATCACAATAGTTTTAAAGAGTGAGTATCTAGTCTAGGCTTTATGAAGATTCATGTTACCTTTTGGAAGGTTCGATTTCTGAATACTCATTCAGGGGTCATTGGGTTGTCATCCTTAGTCTTTTCTTAGTTTGAACTTGACATTGAACCAGGTGGAATGCATAAACCCTTGTTTACCAAGAACTTTGTTTCATCCAATTCTGTCTATTATTATATTCATGGTTAAAATTTAAGCAGGAGTCTGATTTATTTACTATATCAGACCCCTGCTATGCGACGCCCTATTTTGTTAATCACTCCACTCAGTCCTATTATTAACAAACATTAGTTTGAAGTTTGAAGTTTAAAGTTTTATTAATCATAAATACATGGCAGTTCGAAAACTGAATTGTGTATTTACGTTACAAAAATTAAATTATAGATAAAAAACATTAACTAATCTATCTTAATTGAAAGGAATAAAAAAGCAAACAAGAGATGAGATGTTAAAAAGGTTTTCAAAATACGAAATTCAAAAAATCCAACCTATAAGTTTTTTTGCTTTAAGACATAAAAAGATAATAAAGCTATTCTTAAAACGGTCGGTTCTAAAACGTGGCATATTAAAAGGTTGCGCGCCTTAATGAATATAAGTAGATTCGTGCGGTGCAGGTAATAACTTATAAAGGCGGTCATTGTTGTCATTTACAATAATTGTGTGAAAAAGTGACTCGCATATAGATATGATAATTATTATTAAGCTTGAGGCAAAGGTTTCAAACCCAGGGTGGGTGTTGAAGCTTTGGTTTGACGAGTGTATTACAACCATATAAAATCATTTTTTACGTCTTCGTAGGTGGAACATCGCAGTTTAACACTGGGAGAAGTTCTTGATGGTGACAGAATGGCTGTTGCAATGCATGAAATTAAGTTCAAAGGTAACCTCATTAAACGAGCATGACCTTGGCCTATTTTAGATGGATATGGAGCCATCAGAACATAGCGGTGCTTATATCTACCTGCCAATTTGCACAAAAAGGCTTATTTTAGCAACTGGACATTTTTCATCTTTTCCTTTCTGGGTATGCTTACCAACCCCATAATTTCACAAATTTAGTTTTTGTGATGTCATCACTTTTGATATGAGTTAGAGGCTTCAATTATTATTTCATTTTTATTTTCTTTTTCCAGAGCCAGTTGATGGCAAAGAGCTGTGTGTTGTAACACTCAGTCAGAAGGAGATTAATCAGCTGAAGGAGGCCATAGAAGATCTTTATTATTTTGAGTTTGTTTTAGGTATGTTTGCTTAGTTGGTTATGAGATGTTGCATTTTTATTTCGATACTCTCCTGCCTTTAGCATCATGCAAATGGTGCAACATTGTTGGCCAACACCTCCCAACATTGTTGGATGTTGAATGTTGCATCTGTTTGCACACCCTGTAACATTATGTAACATGTTGTTGTCCAAAGTTTTCAACCGGCTTACACATCATTTTTTCTGTGATTGCCAAAGTGTAGGGCTACAAATTTAGATCCTTTTGCACAGCTCTTCCAACATTGTTAGGGCCACACACGTGCATTCCACTTGGTCTTCAATCCTTCCCATGATGCAATGTGGGTCCCAGCATTGTTTGGAGTTGTTGCATTGATTTGCACAACTCTGTCAACACAGGCAATAACTCTCAAAACATCTGTTTCCATGTATCTTATGGATGAGGGTCCTTTGAAGATTACTGTTCAAATGGAGAGGTAGGGTGTTAGGAAAGATATTTCAGATGCTTCCAACAAAAAGGTGGTTTGGTGGCATTTGACGGCCATTGCCCTAATCTTCCTCCCTTATAAATTTTAGAGAAGATATAAAAGAACCCACACTGCTGATCAAGAATAGCACGTAGAGATTCTTTCTTTCTGTAGTCAATACTTTAATAGAAGTGGTGTTACTGGTTAAATTGGAAGTTACAGCTGTATTATGCAAAAATCAAAAGGTATAATTAAGTGCAAGACAATGTTTGAGTATTTTGCCTCAAAGGGAAAAGAAATTGGTTGTGTTTTTTCATGATTTGTTTTGGTACATGTACACTTTCTGAATTTAATTTTCACTGGTAACATGTACTCCCGGATCCTTTAAAACAGAGGGTGGTGTGTTTGGTGAATGTTTTTGAGAGATCAGACAAGCAACCAGCTCATTATGTCTTTGACATTGAGTGTTGATAATTGAGTATCAAATCTTAAGCTTCAAACCCTGAGGATTGAAACTTGAGTGACTATCAATGTACTTTTGAGCGGTAGTTTATGTTATATGGACTCAATTATTTGTTCCACTATTCATTGACTAAAGACAAAAAGCAAAATCAGTTTCCTAAATTCATTATTACAGTGTATATTGATATCTATGGAAATCACAAAAATGATTTATTTTTCAACACAGATGATCTTCCTCTGCGAGGCTTTATTGGTCATTTAGAAGAAGGTTCTTTCTTGCCGCATACCCACAAGGTTTTTTTGTGGGCACATTTAAACTTCAACATTGCTTACAATGGTGATCAGGTAATGAAAATATGAGAGGGCTTGAGAAAACAAAATTGAATTTCAGCTTGTCCTTTAGGCAGCTGGCAGCTCTCACATTTTGCTTGCCTGGTGCCACTTTTTGCTCACCGTTGTTAAGAAACGGTCCAGATAAGAATGATAGCAACAACAGCAATGAACATGTTGGAATGCAAAAAAGGTGCTAACTTTTCTTTTGTCTGTACTTACTTCTGATTGGCTTAAAGAGCAAAAGTTAACAAAACTTCATAAAGCGGTACATATCTTCATTCTTACTTTCCAAACATCTTCCATACAACAAAATGTGGTCTCAGTTTGAATAACAAAGAAATCCTATGTGGGGAACATGTAAAATTGTAAACTTTTCTTGGCTATTGTTTTCAACTCTTGCGATTGGTCAAAATCTTTTAACACAAAAAAAAACCCTTTTAAAGTGGAGTGTAAATGCATTTTATTGTGTAAACGGCCTTCATGTAGGTTTATGCATTCTCTGTGTAAAAATGAGAACATTCCTATGTGGGGAAAGCACCGTTGCCGCATAACAAAAGAAATTGCTATCCACCTTACCCGGATCATTACTTAATGTTTTAGTTCAGGGATAAATTATGGTCTGGTCCCATTTAGCCTCTCACACAGGCATTTTTAGGGGAGCTCGTATTTCGTCCTTCCCCACAGATGCCTGCTCAACGGAAGACAACATTCCTTTCCCAAGCTTAGCCAATCACATTGTACTTTCCAAATTCTGGAAAGTTGACCTTGACTGCAGGGTAATCTGATAATCATTCAATCTGCATAAAACGCTGGAAAAGCTTTTTGACCTCTAATATATGTGTTAGATTCAGAGCGGCAAAAGTAAGATTTAGTCACATTTTAGAATACTCCATGTACTGCTTAACCTTTAAGTTAGTGAAGGCGAGAAAAGAAGGAAAATGGTAACTCTAGGGACATGTCTTAGTCTTGTTTAGCCTGTCAACACTTTATTTCACAACTGTTGATTGGTCACTTACCATGCAAATAAAACAATGGGAAAGGAATGTTGTTTTCAGTTGAGCAGTCGTTTGTGGGGAGGGATGGAAAACAAGCTCCCTAAAAATGCCTGTGTGGGAGACTAGCTCCCATGGCTAATAAGCTTTAACCTTAGAAAAGAAAAATTCTCTAAGCCCTCTTTGAGTACGTTTGCACATTATTTTTGTGTAGTGGGTAGATTTCCCTTATTTGAGACAAAAGGGAGTGTAAGCAATTACAGTGGTGAAGCATGAGTGAACAGGATGCTAGAAACTGAATTTTCATTTTGTCAAACTTTATTCAAACTTAATTGCAACTTTTAACCCTACTGCGAGATTTTCCCTGGAGTTGAATTCCTAAGGACTGTATTCAGGTTCAAAAAACAAAAGGAGAATTTGCCTTGTCTTTACGTCCTCCACAAATATTGCATAAGGAATTTCCTTCCCATAGTTGTCTAGTGGATAATTATCAAGGAAATGTATCATACAGCATGATGCTTGTGCAGAGCTGTTCTTTTGGTTATAAAACCAAGTATTTTTTTGATTTTATCATTGCTGTCGTCATTGTGGTTTCTTAATCTCCCCAATCTTCTAAATCTCCCCAGTCTACTACAAATAGAGTAGCAGATTATACTATTGAACAAAATTTAATAAACATTAATTTTTTAAGATAAATATCTCAGAGCTGCAAAAAATTCACCCAATGTTGGACTTTTTGTCTTTTGCAGTTTGTACATAAAAAAACGTAACTTGTTGATAAGATTAATTTGAAGAAATCACCTTTTAAGACATCTACAATAAATGCATCCTTCAATAATAAGATTAATAGCCTAACATTATTTACTTGCAATTTACTTCTCTGTCTTAAAAAGTGATTATAATTATGGTTAATATAACTGGCTTCCAATCCTTTTCACTTGTCTTCACTTACTGGTATGTTGTGGTTCCTGTGAAAGCTACACATCAGTCTTTACTAAAGGTACTGGGTAAATTAAATTTGTTTAATTTCTATTATTTATTTATTTTTGTCAGATTATTTCAGTTAATGTGAGTACAACAAACCACCAGCCAGTAGCTCTAGATGATGTAGAACTGCCTTTCAAAGTCCAGTTTACTTATAGTGTAATTTGGAGCTCTACTGAGTAAGTAAGATCCTTCTTTGTCTATGTTACCTGGTCAAAATTCTTTTCAGGTTATTTTGATTTAACTAACCTAATATACATTTGCATCTAAAGTTGATTATCATTTTCCTCTCTCTAAGTGGAAAGCTAGGAGACAAAGTTTACTGCAAATGTGTAAAATAATAGTGGTGTAATTGCAGGCAATATGTGACAATATAGTTATAATACTTTTCATTTGTTTTTTTTTGTAGAATTCCGTACTCAGAGAGGCTCAAGCTAAAAGGATCTGGAACATTTTTTCCAAAGAGTCTGGAGGTAGGGAAATCTCCATTATTCAAATTAATCTCCATCTGGGTCATTTTTGGCTGAGTGCAAACGTCAATTAAGTACATGATTGTCTTTGAAAAGATTGACGTTTGAATCAATAATTGATAATCAGTTATTAAAGTCTGACATATCTAATTTGGGTGGACCCAAGACTTAGTTAGAGTGGTGCACATGAGAATTTCAAATAAGGTGTGACTTTGTTTCATATGTCGATCTTTTCATGAACCTAGCATAAATTACTATAATTTATTTTCACTGGAATACATAGTTCATCATGTACATCATTAAAATGAATTGAATTCAACATCTGAATCAACTGTCAAACAATTATCATTCAGGTTGACCAAAATAGGTAAATTAAGTTTTGTCCCTGAAAAGGTCGATGTTTCAACTGGACCTTACAGTAAAAACAGTAAACTTAGTTTCAGGTCTGATTTCCACTTTATTGTCAAAAAATAATTAGAAAAGCGTTTTTATTTAATGATTGACTTGATCCAACAATTTACATGCATTTGATGCTTTTCAGATTCACTGGTTGTCCATTATCAACTCAGTAGTACTTGTGTTTCTGCTCATTGGATTTGTTGTCATTATTCTGGTAAATACATGTAGATGATTATGATATTGTTGGCTTGTACATGTATTGATAGAGAGGATATTACATGGCTGTGCGAAGATATGAAAAATTAATGTCTTTTGGATTATTGAATAATGTGAATGAGAAAAATATTTTTCAACCAAGAACACAAATTTTATACCTCCAAGCAGTCATGAACATGTTCTATTAATTTTATTATATAAACACCAATGAAATTACCACACTATTTTGCCTTTTAATTTTTTCTGCAAAAGGTGTGTTTTTTATGTTACCAAAGGAATGGTGATCTTTTCATGTGTGAGGATATTTTGCAAGGAAAAACCAGTGAGGAAACCAGTTGTGGCATCTTGAAATGCTGGCTGTTTTCTCAGGCTACCTGAGGAATTCAGTTTAACTGAGGATTCACTGGAAGGGCTGCAGATCATAGACCTATTCGGCTAACTCAGTGTTGCACCCAATTCAAATCTCCCAGGGTTAAGATTCTTTGTGTATTGTATTTGCATTATAATGTGGCATTCACATTTAAATGATATTATGGAAATTCCTGAAACAAAACATTTTATTCCCAAAGGGTTTGAATTGGGTACAACATTGAGTTAGCCGAACAGGTCTATAGATATGGATTCGTAGGGCTCTAAAAAACTTGAATTCCAGCATGTCCTTTGGGCAAGCATCTCTTGCTTATCCTAGTTAATAGTTTAGTCAGAGGATGGCTTCACTTGTCCCTTGACCAATGGGGAAGTAAACTTTAAAAATTACTGGTCCAGCAAAAAAAATCTACTAGTCCTGGACTACCAGACAGGACATTTTTCGAGCCCTGAGGAAACAGGTTGAGTATTCCTTGGTAGTAGCATTCATATAATTTGCTGAAGAAATTTGATAATAATAATAACAATAATAATAATAATAATAATAATAAACAAAAGATAACCTTGCTAAGTACAGCACACATTCTGAGGAGGGTGTTACTCAAGCTAAAAACTGGCTATCTCCTAGTGCCCCAGGATCATGGTTTGATCTTGGCCCTAGAGACTCCAAGCAAACATTATGTGAGGACAATAATAATAATAATAATAATAATAATAACCCGCTCCCAAGGACTATATACCAGGCCAAACATCCTGCCTGAGTCTACAAGGAATGGACCATAATAATAATAATTATTATAATAATAATATTTTTTTAGAAGAAAATTTAAATGAACATATTTTATTGATAACAGTGCTAACTATTTAAAATTGTAGTTACAATTAATTTACTTAAAAAAAGACACTATTTACAATTCCTTTCATTTAAAAAACACTTAGTTTTGATTAGAAAAAATTTACAATAATAGTAATATTAATGTCATTATTATTATTATATTGTTATTTTTATTCTTCTTCTTCTTATTATTATTTTTAATAGTATAATTATTGTTTCTTCTGTAGATGAGAGTACTAAAGAGTGACTTTGCAAAATACAATGTATCTGATGA
This sequence comes from Porites divaricata, assembly GCA_038088405.1. Lineage (NCBI taxonomy): Eukaryota > Metazoa > Cnidaria > Anthozoa > Scleractinia > Poritidae > Porites > Porites divaricata. The sequence goes on along the minus strand of JBBMOI010000001.1, from coordinate 62,500,227 downwards.
TGATGAATTATTGGATGACCTTGGTATGTCTGGATTATGTAAGTTAAGCCTGTGCAGCATTCCTTTCCTTATTGTAACACTGAACTTATGCAACATAATCTGAATGGGGAAGATGGAACTTAATCATTCAGCACAACATTTTAATAACCAAGTTGTAACACTTTCTGATGGATCCTGCTCTTAATTCCTTCAAGGTCTTACTTGTGAGTTCTATGTTGTTGTATAAGTTCACTTACAGCAAAGTACACATAAACACCTGTGGCAGAAGATCAATTGAACATTATATATTTGTTGGATAGAAATGAATGGTGTCTGGATCAACAAAGCTTTTAATGTTTTAGCACCAACTTCTAGATTCTCCTCCCAAAATGTTCTTGTGGGTTCTTGTGAGACAGGGGGAGAGTTAATTTTGACATACGATTTAAAGTAAATTAGGTTCTTTTCCACTCACTTCTTTCAGCTTTTAAGTGCGCAGCATAATGTTTTTTTTTAAAGTTTGCTGACAGGTAGTGTCTTCAATGCAGCTCTGCTTATGCCACAGGGTTTAGCTTTTTGCACCTTTGGAAAAGATGTAGATGCTGCATAGGCTAATAATACATAATGATAATGATAATGATAACAATAATAATAATAATAAATCCATAACTTACCGGTAATATATAGCCAGCCCAGCTCACACCTTGTTTTCTTTAAAATTGTCATTGTTGAGCTATTTTGAAAAAATAGCTCATATGTCAGTGGTGCAAGCGTATGTATCTTTGTGGCTCTGTGGCTTTGTGGCTTTGTATGTTGGGATGTTTGTTGCAAGAGCCAATAAGGTTGAAGGTACTATGAGTTGATGCTTAGGAACCAATGAGATCTTGGCATCTATTTAAACATGGCATTGTTAAAGGTCGAACGAGGGCACTTGTGAGACCGCCATCTTTATCGTTTACAATTTTTTCGTCTTTTATTACGGGTACAGGTGTTTGGAAGCATTACATAAATATCTTCAGTATTCAAACGCTGTGAACAGTGATGCTGCTGTTTAAGGGTTCATATTTAAGTGTGGTTGCGGCTTCGGAGCATTTCTGACCTAATTCGGCTATCGGTACAACGCACGTCAGTATGAGTTCTGTTTCACCTGCTACAACTGGGTAGAGTATAAAAGATCATCTATGTTCAAATCTCTTAAAGTGAAGCAACAATATAATTGATATTTAGATATAGACTTTAATTCGAAAGTATGCGCCCTATGAAATGTGGTTTTAGAAGTTTAAAAGGCAGCTTTTTCTGAAAGCTGTATCGAGTATTGTTAATCCCGTAGACAAGCTTTAAAAATATTATTCTCTCGCTTACAAACCGACCTTTTTCGTTCTATTTAGTAAAGATGCGTAACTTAAGTAGAAGCAGTAGCTTTAGGGAATAAAATTGGAAGAAGCTAGTTGACAAAATAATTACATACTGTTATATTGAGTGGAGTAACTTGATATAAGTAGAAATATATTTCGGCGGTTTGATAATTTTCTTGGAAGTTAATAAATGTTAGGCTATCAACCTTGACGTTGCATGAAACATAATTTAATTGCAGATGTTGTAATAAAGCCGAGGTGATTTCTTAAAATCGTTTGAGAAAATTTTGTAGTAAAACAATTTGCCTCTTTTTTACGTACGAATTGTGAAAGGTTCAAAGACCAACATCTTCACGTGCAAATTGTGTGCATGAGTTATTTTTAGAATTCTATTTACTAGATTACTGCGTGATAACTCGAATTCCCTCACGTACGAACGACGAAACGGGGCAAAGTCCAACACTTTCACGTGCCAGCTGTGTGACTGTACATCTCATGCAGATTGGCTTTTCACAATAATAATAGTAACTCGGACGTATGAAGACGTGTTTCGTTTAGTAACCAATGCCTTAAAAAAGGCTCTTGTCTTTTAAGAAGCGATGGCTTTTTAAATATGACGAAATAAGTTGTCGGTGTTAAACACTGTTTCACAAATGTTAATAAATGTTAGGTTATCAACCTTGACGTTGCATGAAACATAATTTAATTGCAGATGTTTATAATGGAGCCGAAATGATTTCTTAAAATCGTTTGAGAAAATTTTGTAGTAAAACAATTTGCCTTTTTTTGCGTACGAATTGTAAAAGGCGAAAGACCAACATCTTCATGTGCAAATTGTGTGCGTGAGTTATTTTTAGAATTCTATTTACTAGTTGACTGTGTGATAACTCGAATTCCTCACGTACGAACGTCGAAAGGGGGCAAAGTCCAACACTTTCACGTGCCAGCTGTGTGACTGTACATGTCATGCGGATTGGCTTTTCACAATGATAAATAGTAACTTGGACGTATGAAATCCTGTTTCCTTTTGCAACCAAATCCTTAAAAAAGGCTCTTGTCTTCTGAGAAGGAATAGCTTTTAAAACGTGAAGAAATAAGTTGTCGGAGTTAAAGACTCTTTCACTTAGTAGAATCGCACGTGAAAACCTCGTGAATTATGATGATGCAACAATCTACCACAATGATAAAAATCCTGGTATTTCGTAACTATTCAGTATTCGATGATTCACATCTTGGCTCAAGAAACTCCGAGGAAACCTTAGAGTTTTCCTTCTAATCAACGTTTGGTGAGTAGAAATTTATTTCACTTGAACGATTTGTTCAACTTGCACCAATTGTAACAGGGAAAGACAGAAGAAAATGAATATATAGCTTGAGGATCGATTCAGCTGAGCATTTCGCGTTTTCATTTATGTACCGCAATACGCAATTTCGCACAAAAACCCAATCTACATTTAGGATGAAAGAGGTAGATTCGTCACTCTTGGTAAGGTTACACCGAAGCATTAAAGTTACACTGAAGCATTCAAAATAGCTCATGCACGTTTAACGTGCCTATGTTGTTATTATGTCATTGTGTTAAGGTGGGCTGGTCCACTTACAATGTATTGAGATCTTGCTTCGAGCAACCAAGATCTCGGCCAGTCAAATTACAGTGTCACCGTAGGCATGGGACAAAACTTTGATATGAGGTAAAACCTTGCGACTGTGCAGAAAACTTTCTGCTATAATCAACAAGAAAAATAAAAATACAAAAAATAATATAATAGTGGGTTGTGTTTTCATTGGGACAATTTTAACTAGATAAAGCCGGAAAAGTCCAGAAATACAGTGAAAACACCTCATCTTGGTTTTAGCTAGTTAAAAATGCAAGCTGTTTTCACAAACAAAAATAAGGGGTTTTCTCGCCTTTACAAGCGGAAATTCACGCAGAGTTAACTACCCCATGAGATGGTATAAGGGGATGTTTACATAAGAAAACTCGCACTGGTGCGAGTTTCATACTGACATGACTTTTTGATTTCGTATCGTGTTTACATGATGACTGGGTTATTTCACATCTCGTTATTTGAAGGTACACTTCATGTTGATAAAATGCACGTATGATTCAAAATCGCAAACATTATGCATGCGCTACCTGTTCCATTCTACTGGCAGACCAATTTCACACCGAAATGGGTGGTCATTTCGTGTTTACATGATACCATTGCGAGATTTTGTACCAGAGTGAAATTCTTGCCCCGGTACAAGAACCGGGGTGAACTCATGCCAGCATGAAATTTGTGGTGGTATCATGTAAACAAATATAGAGCCATGAGAGGGAACCGGAGTGAACTTGCTCCAGGGCGAAAGTCGCCCCAGTGTCATGTAAACACCCCCTAACTTGCCCTGATAATCAATGCAGTCAATTGGGTCGCGTGTTGTGAGAATGCCTGCCAAATAATCTGGTAACATTATTTTCCAGACAATTGCCCTGTGGTTGAGCTTGAGAAAATAAACATGGCAAACGATTCCAACAGTACAGTCATTTCTTTCGATTTACAATCCCACCCACCCCATTGGATTTTCCATTTGTTCGGCCAGATTCTTAAACCAGAATTGTGGTCTTGGATTAGCCCACATAGTTTTGCGCTTATGGCACTGAAATTATGTTGTTTCATTGTTGGATTAACAGAATTAAAACATTTCATCGCGTCTTCCTCATCATTTTGTAAGGACATAAGCCTCATTCCCTGAATAAAACTCCTTCTCCTTCGCACAAATACAGCAAAAAATAATAATCACAAGAGAAGTCATTACAAGCGCTTCATCCCCTTCCATTTTTTATTATGGCGCACTTTTGCAATTTGAATCCTCTGAGTTAGTGGCTTAGATCCCAGGTTATATTTCACAGTGAAAACAGTTGTCGCGTTTAACTAGTAAAAGCTGGTTTGTAAACAAACCCGAGAAAGAATGTTCAGCTAGTTCATTGGCCTAGTGAAAATGCAACCATGGTCAATCACCTAAGAATTCACAAAGTAGTTAAGAGTGATTTGATTTCCAGATTGACAATCAAACATCGTCATAGTGACCTACTCATCAAAAACAATAATTTACCTTGACATGTTTTTATTTTCAAGATATTATTTGGAAGGTGAAATAGGTTCCTTTTTCCAAACCTCACAGTATAAGTTTCCTACTTTGATTATTTCAATGATTTTGACCACCAAAACAATAAACGTGTTTAATTTGATTCTTGGCCTGTTTTCCTGGCCTTGGATTGTTGTACGACACGGAAAGCAAGTGGCAGTTTGTATTTTGTGTACAGCAGTACAGTTTTATAAATAAGCTGTTTACGTTACACAGAATGCCAACATCATTACTTTAAAATAATATACTATAAATAATGAACCATTTTAAAAATAATTTTTCTCCTGCTTTTTCTATGCAAGCAGTTGCCTTGTCTGCCTTAAGAAGGAATATGTTTTTTATGCTTACTTTACCTTTTGTGTTTCCCCAATAATTTATCATAAGGTAGGTAGCTTTAGCAGCGACAGCAGACTGTGACAGCAGCGAAAACGTTGCTATGAAAAAGTCTCTGGGTTTTTTCAAAGTTATTTGTGATTATTTTGGCTTGCTTTAATAAAATGTCAAATGTTTAATAGTAAAACCCTGGAAATATTGAATTCTTAGGGACTGAACCCAAGTTTAGAAGGACAGAGGAAAAAATTTGTTGTGATATGCTTTTGTCCCCATAAATGTGCTCGTACGGGAATTTCACTTCACAGTCATGCAGTGACGACAAATTGATGTGCAAAAAAGTGTGCATATTTACAGATTGTTGATGTTCTTTTACTTGTTATGACTTACCGGTATTATTTTTTTTATATCCTTGTTCCCATATGCATCACCATTGTCGTTGTAAAATTTTCCTATTGGCTTAAAAAGTGAAAATCCTACTGAAGGACTTAAATGTTTAAGTCTTTGCTCAACTTTTGTTTCAAATTATAATTATGTACTGCAGATCATGATGAAGTTGGTTGGAAGATTATTCATGCTGATGTATTCAGATTTCCACAATACAAAAGCTGGCTTTGTGCTATCCTGGGTGAGTTAAATATTATTATCACGTGACTCTAACCTTATTATGAAAGAAAGTAACTCTAAATCAAGTAAGTGTTGTGCAAGGAAGGATGTGGATTAAGCAACTGCTGCTGTAGCAACAAACACAAATAAATTTTCTAGTGTTTAAGATCTTATGTCAAATTTTCCTTTAATTTATTAACAGCAATTATTTATTAATCTAATAATCCTAGAATGATAATCTAATAGCAGTTTTTAATTATTGTGGCCTTGTTCCACACAACCCTTCAATTATCCCTTCACACAGTACACTGATTCAAAACATGAAAAGATGAAAAGTTTATCAACTGTTGGAATATCATATTAAAAATAGTGGTATTGAATAAACTGTCAATCCATATTTTAGCCTTTATTTACAAATTTGAAGCTGGTTTCAAATAACAAACACTGGTTCTTGACCACTGATTTTGCTAGAAACCACTCAGTGTAAGCCAGGTTTTGTTTAAATTGTGGCTGGTATTTATTATGTTACAGAAAATGTAATGCCCATCTCTTAACAACCAACCCCCCACTTAAAAAAAAAATTCTTATGTTGTTCGTACCTACAGTGTACCCATTGACCCAGTCCTTGCATTTGCAGTATATTATTTTTTGCCTTTAATATTGTGTGGTGTTTGGGGCTTTTTCATTAACATTATTATTCAATCTCAAATTTCTCAATTTGTGTCTAAATTTTAATGCTCATTTTAGGTGCTGGCTCTCAGTTCATCACACTGTTTGTTTGTGTCCTGACAATGGCATACATGGGCATGTTTAATGTTCATAGGTGCGTACTGACCAGGCAATACTCATATTATGTTATTTCACAGGTGTGGGTTCACAGTTTCTGACTCTTTGCTTTGGTATCATATTTTTGGCTTTACTTGGTTTGTTTAATGTTCACAGGTAGGCCAAATGTTGTCTGTTGATCTTTTCAAAGAGTTTATGTACAAATGGTGTGTAAGCATTGATGCCGGCTGGACCAACACTCAGGGTCTTTAAATAACTGAGGAGAAAGTGCTGCAAGTGCTTAGACTTTCTAATCTTCTAGGATAAGGATGATAAACCATAGGCCCCGTTTCACAACCTTTGCACATATAAAATTATGTGGGACGTTAAAGAACCCACTCACTATTCGAAAAGAGTAGGGAACATAGACTCTGGTGGTGTGTCCAACCTTTCCTGGGATGGGTGCATATTATCTGTAAGGAAAGATCTAGGGCAGAATCCACCAGGACATTGAGTAATTTTGATTTTCAGTGGACAAAAATCTTGTACAAGAATAATTTAAAGCATATTGAATTCTTTCTTACATTTTTCAAGTGCTAAAGATGTAATAAATCATCATTATCTGCTCATGGCAGCGTGAGAAAATGAATGTCAAATTTCACTGAATTACTTCTTGCAATTGAAATTTTCAGAATTTACCTGTGTAATCCCAATTCTTGTGAAATTTGACATTCATTTTCTCAGACTTCCATGAGAAATTTTCTTTGGTGTTACTACAGATGATTAATTACATCTTAAGTCCTTGAAAAATGTGAAAAGAATGCAAAATTCTTTTAATATTATTAATCTGGTACAAGGTTTTTGTTCACCATAAATTAAAATTACTCAATTTCGTGGTGGATTTCATCTTAATATAGGGATAACCTTATGATCCTCCCTCAGGAGTTGTAATGGCAACCTGTAGAAAGAGTATGTCTTGACTGTATGTACAGATACGTTTGTTGCTGGAATGAAGTGACTTAAAAGGGAATTTGTTTCACATTTGAAGATGTGTTTTTTGGAATGTCAAGTACATTGTCAGTTTTTGTCACATTGCATTTGCATAATATATGAAAATCAAATCTCTTCTAGAAAGCAAGGGACAATTTTTCAGCAGTTGACAAAATTATTGGACTTGTTGAGCAGGGTTTTCATAAAGAATTCTTGTAGCCGGAGAAAGGTGTAATGTTACAGGAAAATACTTTTAAGGGGCTCCACATTTGAATGAAAAGTAGTCACAGGCTACTGAAAGTTTTCTGGAGAATTCTGCATTAGAAACAGAGAATTCTACAATTTCCGATGCCTAATGAACACCCTGGTTGAGTTTTTTTTGGCTTTTTTACTTAACTGCACCTTAAGAGTTATCCCATGTCTTTGTTTTTTCGAGCAATTTGAGCCGATTGTAAGCTCTTTTTCAGCTAGTGAAATAAGCTGATTGAGTTTTTTTATACTAGTGATTATAATTTATATGTTTGTTTGTTTTTTACACTCAGGGGCTATTAAAAGTCCTATTTTATTTATTTATTTTGGTGCATTTATTTCAACTGGTAGGCATGGCTCCATGAACACTGCTGCAGTTCTTCTTTATGCCTTGACATGCTGTAAGTTCAAATAAATTACGGTGTATGATAGTTGCTGTACTATACAATGAATGTCTTTTATTTAAAAAACCGCTAGAGTTACCTTAATTAATTAAGTTATTTATGGTAACCTCTTCTGCAGTAAACAGATATCCTTTGGGCCCTAACAACACTAAGATACACAGTGTACATTTGTAATAATTAAGATAAGACACTATGAATGTTCATTTCTGTCCTGGTGTACTATAAAGGTTTATATAAACTGACTTCAAGGTTTAAAAGTTTTTTAGAAAATTAATACCCATAATTATCTTACAGCCTTCTCCATGGCAAAACACAGCTCACTTCAGTTACAATATAGGGTTTGTCCGGAAATAAGCTGTGCTGTTGATTTGTTATTGTTTTTAAATTTTGTTACACCCAACCAAAATTAATGAAATGTACGTTAACTCATTTATTGTTTTTCCCTTTGAGCCTAGGTTTTTAAAGTGCCCATAACCTAAAAAAAATTATTTTCTTATCTGAAAGTACACATTGAGACAGGAATTTCTGCGAAAAAATTTTGCGATTTGAACAAAACGTGACTTTTTTACGATTTTTTAAAGTCTTCGAAATTTGCCGCCATTTTGGTCCACCATTTGCATTAGTCTCCTCTCGGTCGGACAGGATCTGTGACGTAGTGGTGACGTAGCTTCAGGAACTTGTATCAGATCGGCCTGTCACATCTTTTCTTCCCAAGCCGAGAGGTTTTGCTGTGCTTTTAGTTAGGTCGTTTCGATGAGGATCTCAACCAGTTGCCTTTCATTTGTTTGTGTATAACAAGTGAGGTTCCTGAATCTACGTTACATGACATCACATATGAGCTGGTCAGCTGTAATGGTCAGCTGAACGGGTGTGCCAAAGAAATGTAGACTTACAGAAATCATAAAAAAAATCATGTTTTGTTCAAATCACAAAATTTTTTCGCAGAAATTCCTGTCTTAATGTGTACTTTCAGATAAGAAAATAAAAAATTTTAGGTTATGGGCACTTTAATACATGCCCTGTTATAAATATAAAATTCAGTGTGCAGTTCAGTTTCATTATTAGGTGTATGGTGATGTTTTGTTTCCAGGTGTATCAGGATATGTATCCAGTAATTTCTATAGAAATATTGGCGGAATGAACTGGGTCTGGAATGTTGTCTTGACAACTAGTATATTTTCAGGTATAGTTTTAGGTATCTATTTTGTGAACAGCCACCTTCCACAAGATGGCTGTTGTTGATGATTAGCTGTAAGTAATGTTCATTACGGTGTCTTCGGTAATTAAGAAAAAGGATTATCGATTAGAGCAACTGATTTCAACAGCCTGTGTTGAAATCATCAAGTATCATCAACTGTCAACTAAAAAGTGTCTTGTCATTGTTGTTGTTCAGTCGTTAGTTGTTGTCTTCATTGATCAATTAAGTGACAATGTCAGTTCCATCAAGAAGGCTCCATAGCTAATCATATCATTGCTCAACTGACTAATTCTGGGGGGTCAGTTAGTCAAGCGGAGTATTTTACTTAACTGCACCTTAAGAGTTATCCCATGTCTTTGTTTTTCCAAGCAATTTGAGCCGATTGTAAGCTCTTTTTCAGCTAGTGAAATAAGCTGGCAGCTGGCTGTTATGGACATCTAATGTCTCAACATAACACTTTAAAGGCTTACTAACATTAGTTCCAGGGGGCTTTTCCCTGTAAGTGCACTGCAGAGACCCCAGGACACTAACATAAAGCTTTTTAAAAGTAGGTTGAGTTTGATCGTCCGGGTTAACGTAGTCCTGAATAGGACTGTTGTCGTTGACAGTGACTGACGTTTCGACAACCTGTGCGGTAGTCATCTTCAGATTCAAAGTGAGTTGTATCACGTCAGTAGATGGTATTATATACTCTGGTTATTGATCTGATTGGTCAATAAAGTCAAGATGTTATTGGTCGTCTGTCAGTGAAGCCGCGATGTCATTGGCTATGAAGACTCGTAATCAGTAATTGGCGCGTTTCGATCCGTCTATTGTCACAGTTAAGCAGTCGTCTATTGTTAGTCAAATTGTCAGTTCTCCAGTCGATCTCTCGTAGTTAGTTTCGCTTCATCCCGTCAATAAGTCGTTTGTACGGCGCTGGTAACTGTTGGCTACGATTCAGTGGCGTCTGTTCTAAGTTAGTGAACCAGCTTTCCAAAGTAAGACGTTGATGGTAGTCTGTAGAATACGTTATACATGTCGCAGAGTCCCAGTCAATTTGATGTTTCGTCTGTAAATGATGCTCAGCAATGTGATTGTTGACGTCACCATTCCTCGTTGCTCGTTTGTGTTCGGTCAGTCGCGTGCTAAGGTTTCTGCCGGTTTCACCAATGTAAGAAGCCTGGCAGTCGCAGCATTTGATCTTGTATACTGCTCCCTGTCTGTCCTCCGGTTTTGTCAAGGACAAAGACAAACCGGAGGACAGACAGGGAGCAGTATACAAGATCAAATGCTGCGACTGCCAGGCTTCTTACATTGGTGAAACCGGCAGAAACCTTAGCACGTGACTGACCGAACACAAACGAGCAACGAGGAATGGTGACGTCAACAATCACATTGCTGAGCATCATTTACAGACGAAACATCAAATTGACTGGGACTCTGCGACATGTATAACGTATTCTACAGACTACCATCAACGTCTTACTTTGGAAAGCTGGTTCACTAACTTAGAACAGACGCCACTGAATCGTAGCCAACAGTTACCAGCGCCGTACAAACGACTTATTGACGGGATGAAGCGAAACTAACTACGAGAGATCGACTGGAGAACTGACAATTTGACTAACAATAGACGACTGCTTAACTGTGACAATAGACGGATCGAAACGCGCCAATTACTGATTACGAGTCTTCATAGCCAATGACATCGCGGCTTCACTGACAGACGACCAATAACATCTTGACTTTATTGACCAATCAGATCAATAACCAGAGTATATAATACCATCTACTGACGTGATACAACTCACTTTGAATCTGAAGATGACTACCGCACAGGTTGTCGAAACGTCAGTCACTGTCAACGACAACAGTCCTATTCAGGACTACGTTAACCCGGACGATCAAACTCAACCTACTTTTGAAATGACTCCTGGGTTCAAACCTTTCACAATAAAGCTTTTTGTTTCATTGGGGACTGGAAAGTTTCAGCAAAGAAGCCCAAGACCCTGGCCTGTGACTCATCTATAAGGCTAGCATGCACAGCCTTAAATAGAGTTCACTAACATTGTTTTGTTGTTTTCTGTTATTATAGTACCTTTCTTTGTGATATGGAGCATTATAAACTCAATCGCGTGGTATTATCAGTCAACTCAAGCTCTGCCATACACCACCATAATACTACTGATGCTGATATGGCTCATAGGTTAGTTTTGGTACATTTACTGTTAGTATAATTACATCGATGACTTTCAAAAATAGAGCGTGCTGTGATTGGCTAGGAGCTTCGCACTATCCCGCTATAATCACCGCGCGGTGATTATACCATTGAAGGCTAGCAGTTTTCAAAATGGCAGCCAGATTTTTTGATGTTTCGGGGTCGGAAATTGATCAATAATTTTATTTTCTCGAATAATCATCAATGTAATTATACTAAAACAATTAGTCGCCTCAGGCGACGTGAATATTGGCGAATAGTTACCTTGACTTTGTCTCGGTGACTATTCGCCGATATTCACGTCGCCTTTGGCGACTAATTGTTAAATAACAGATCTGAAAATCTCAAGAATTTTAGGTAACCTCCTATTTGACTGATTTTGTCTCATAAAATGTTATTATTTCACATTGCAGTGGGTTTTCCTTTGACTATTCTTGGGGGAATTTTTGGCAAAAACTGGGCTAGAAGCTTCAATGCACCATGCAGAACAAAGAACATTCCTCGAGAAATCCCACCAATACCATGGTAAAAACTTCAATGCTTTTTTCCATATCTGCTCCAAAGACCAAATAGGTATAATTATAGTTGTTCACATTTTACATCATGGGGCAAACTGGCTGCCCCAGTGCCACAGACTGGGTTAAAAGCCCGGGCTACACCCTATTTGGGATTTGCTTTTTCCCAGGATTCTCATTAAGTTTTAAAGTAGACAGTTAGGATGTGAAAGTAGGCAGCTTGGTAATTGAGTGCTGTAGGTAATTTCAGGCTTTCACTCTCTCACGCTACCCATTAATTTTTTCCCAAAAAGTAGACAGCTCAGACCTCCAAGTAACTGTTTTTTAGCCTGCTGCTGGGCTTTTGACGAGAACCTTGTTAACCATTTGCAAAAATCAGTCCGAGGCACTGAAAAATGGATGCAAAAGCTGGAAACTGGTTGAAGGATATTGGGCTTTGAAGCAACTGAACATAAATTTCATTCTGACTAAGAAACTGAGAGGACTTCCTTTTCAGACATTGTCATGTTTTTGTCTCAGTTAATGTTTCACTGGATCAGCTGCCAAAAAGTTGCATTCCATTAATTTTGCTTCCTATCCAAAAATTAATTTCACTACACAGGCAACTTTTTTGTAAAATTTTAAACCATTAAGATGAAGTGTTAAGTACAAGATCACAAGTTACGAAACCTCACAAACCTTTCTTTTAGACTTGAATGAAATGAAGTGACCAAAAAAATAATTAATATGTATTAATAGCTTGTACTTAATTCTTTTTCCAGGTATAGAAGTACCTTTGTTAGGATGACTGTTGGTGGCTTTTTGCCATTCAGGTAACGAACCAATTATATACTCTAAAAGAAACTTGCCTATGCCACTTATATTACATAATAAAGGGACTCAAGTGTAGATTTAAAGAATCAACCATAAGATGAAACAGATAAGATGTGAACCCACGACCCTCCGTGTCCTAGATCGGGTGCTCATAGCCATTGAGCTACTGAGGACTTGTTTGTTAACAAGGGTCATTTTTGTGGGGCTCAGATTTTTTCATTCTTTATATCTCCCTTTATTCCCTTAATTATTTAAAATGAACTTTTTTTGATATGTAGTTTAGTTTGACCTTTGCAATAAATTTTACTTGATTATTAACACTAGAACTTCAATCAGCAGTATTTAACAGTTCTTAAGAATTTGGCAGTATGGATGGTTTGGCTGTATTAGAAGGCTGCCATCTGGCAGAGATCCATTCTAATTCAAGAACATCCACTGCTGTCTCTGGTTCAATATTGTTATGAAATGGTTTATTAACCCTTTGGAAAGTTAAAAAACATGAAAAAAAAAATCCCAATTTACTTTTTGTAAAGTTATGAGATTTGAAGATTAAAGTGCTAAAATATGCAAGTGTTCTAATTTCACACCCTATAGCTAGGATGTTATACTTATGATCCAAAGAGATGCAGAAGTGAGAATTAACATAATTATCATTTTTGCAGATGTCACTATGACTCTGTCTTTTTGTACCTGATGATTTAAAACAAAATCTTCTGAGTATTTTTCTTTTTTTATTTTTGCAGTGCAATATCAGTGGAGTTGTACTACATCTTTGCCACTCTGTGGGGTCGTGAGCAATACACCTTATATGGAATCTTATTTGTGGTCTTTGTCATCTTGCTTAGTGTCACGGCCTGCATTTCCATAGCACTGACGTATTTCCAACTTTCCAGCGAGGACTATCGGTGGTGGTGGCGTTCCCTCATGTGTGGAGGGTAAGCTCTCTACATGGGGTCCACACCTTTAGGCTCCCATGCCATCCTGGCTCCTGCCCCCCTTTGTTGGCTTCCTCCCTTAAACCCTTATTGATTAAAAACTATTCAGCATTGGTGCCTGATATTCCTCTACTGCCCTTTAAGAATTCCCACCTCCTGCCTCCCTTCCCCTCCCCTGCCTCCCATACCATTCCTACCACCCCCCCCCCCCCCCCCCATTCTCTCTGGCTACCACCCCTAGCCCTCCTCCACTGTCCAGTTCTCAAAATAATTAATACTAAAATTTCTTGACCACACAGGATAAGCTCAGTCAGTAGAGCACTTGACTACAGAGTGGGAGGTCGCAGGTTTGATTCCTGGGACCGAACCATTATTTAGGGTCTTAAAATAACTGAGAAATGAAGGTGCTCCCTTTGCACTGCAAGCAGCAAGTCCTTTGCATAGCTCATAAAATTGTGGTCCCATCTCCATTAGGAGATGTAAAAATAGTGTCCCCAATTAGCACTTTCATGCTGATTCCTCCTGTTAAAAAACATGTTAAAGCTCGTCAAACCTGACTATCATGATAGGTCGCACTGCAAAGAGATGCCCCGTTCATCAGAGTGACACCAGAGCCGCATGATTTTTGACACAAAATCTTTAAATGGCATAAGTTTTAAATTTTCAACTATTAAACCTGCCAGCATTTTTCATGTTGCAGTTGATTAGACTTGAGTCAATTACATTTAATACACTTAATTACATTTAATTAATTTTTAATACTGGAAATTTGATCTGTAAGTTAGAGAATACAGTCACATAATCTGATTGATTGGTTGTAATCATTATCTAATACTTTTCAATTTGCTTGTTCTCTTACAGTTCCACATCTTTGTTCGTGTTCTGCTATGCCCTCTTTTACTACTACAGGAGATCCAACATGTCCGGCATGTTACAGTCAGTGCAGTTCTTTGGTTATACATTACTGGCCTGCTATGTGTTTTTCCTCATGCTGGGTACTGTTGCCTTTGCTGCATCACTCAAGTTTATAAGATATATCTATGTCAACCTGAAAATGGACTGATTTGGTAACCAACCAACCCTTTACCAAGGAGAAGAAATCAAGAAAATCCCTTTTATTTGCTTTTTATAAAATATTTAAAAGCAAATTAATGCACCATGCAAACATATTAGGTAGCTCATGCAACAACAACGATGACGGTGACAAGAACGTCTCAAAGACGATAGGTTTAGATCAATGCATCAATTTTCTTGTACAATTTCTTTGCCAATTGTTGCATACTACCCCGTAAAACTGCCTAATTTCACATTTTCTGGAGGATGTGAACACAAGACAACAGTTTTCTGGGTTTTTTTTAAACTTAGATACCAGAATTCAATTTCAGAAAAATTCACCAACATTTGACAAGTTGAAGAACATGGAATAAGACCAATAAATTATTGGAAACAGTGTGAAAAGTCGATTCACTTCTTAAGAGACGTTTTCACTGCCATTGTTGTAATTGTTGCTTAGGCTCCTTATTAGAGAGCTTTAGATTCGAGGATGAGGATGACAACGGGTATGAGATTTTACTGAAATTGTTTTCTCATATTGTTGAAGAATATTCAACCTGGAAAGCTTCATTGAATTTTTTTCACCTGCAGCCATTTTAATGCTGAATACAACTCCCATTAAGGTCAGTACACACCAGGCATCAAGTTGCAGCAACATGTCACGGCGACACATCACAGTAAGAAATTGTTTCGTGTGTTGGGGATAATATTTGTGAAAATATTTGTCTCTGCAACAGAGTTTTGTCCCTGCAACAAGTCACACAATTTCAGTATCATTTGAGTTTTTGCAACTTGTTGCGCAACAAAATTCTGTTGCGGAGACAAAGATTTTCACACAAATTGAGACTCCAGTACACATCAAGTGATTTGTCACGCCAACGTATTGCTGCAACTTTTCGCTGGACCTGTACTCAAGGAGTGATTTGTCAGGGCAACGTTTCGCTTAAACTTGTCACCTGGTGTGTTCCAACCTTTAGTGATTTATATGCATCACAAACCAAAAAATGTCAAAAAATAAAGAAAGAGACTGAAAAAAGAGTGAATGAATGGACTGTCCATCAGAGCAAATGAAGGTGAAGAGAAGTGGGCACTAGCAGATCAGGTTTGACTGTAATATATTATGTATTTTTAATTACCTGATGGAGGTGAAAAGAAGGGCTAACTAAGTTTGCATTTCTTTGGGAAGAGCAAGATCTGGATTCTTGAATCTAAAAATTTTAAATAATTTTGCACAAAAAATGTTCCTCTGGCTTTTTCACTTAATTTCATTAAGCTTAAGCCAGTAGTTGTTAACTTCAAACGTGTATTTAATTTTTCATTAATAATTTCAAGTCTAAGGTAGAAGAAATAAATGTTCATGTGATTTGACTCTGTGGTAAGCTAAAACCCAATCAAAAGTGTTGAATCCTTTTGCTTCTAAGATAATTTCAGTATGTTTCCAAGGTCATTTTACTTGATGAGCATACTGTAAGTCCAATGAAGGACATTAAAATATATTTAATGAAAAATGCAGTATAGTTTTTGAATTGATGCATACCATTATAGCATTTTCATTTTTCCCTCATGCTAGAGATATTCAAGGTGCATTCTAGAATAAATACAAGTAAACAGTACCTTTATGCATTCTCTGAAGTTCACACGAAGGAAGGATTTTATCCACTTTCATATTGATCATGAGTTAGAATTTCACAGATCCTTCTTTATTAACACAAGTGAACTAAGGTTGTATATTATAGAGAAAGGGATTTGTTAGATTCGAACAATGTTTTGGAGTCCCTCTTGTTCATTTGTATAACTGAGTTTGTTATTGTTTACCTTCCTAGTTAACCCTTTAGATCCCAAGAGTGACCAGCATCTTTTTTCTCCTAACTACATCTGCAGATCATCAAGAGTAAGGGTTATGAGAATTACTAAATTGATTACCAAAGAGAAAACACTTTGATCTTAAAACCAAATTCTCTGAACTATTCTTAAAAGAAATGTATGGAGATCAACCTGGAGAATTTGTGTGTGGATGTGTGCTCGCCTGGTGACCCCTGGTTGCCCAACTTTTTATCCTGGGTGACTAGATCTTTCCAGTAATCTTGTTTTTTGTAGAAATCTTTTGCTGGGCACCCTGAATTTCACAGGTTCAATGCACTTGGCTGCCACCTCATTTTTAAGAGCACAGCCTTGTCAGTGTTAAATTTTGATTTAGGCCAATTATAATATTATTAAAGGTTGAATTTTAGGCTGTTTTTTCCTGTGCCTTATAATTATTAGCATTTCTTGCATTTTTTTGATTCCAGAACCAAAATTTTTAAAACTTCTTAATGGTACAGATTTGGCCTTGAAATTTTCTACAACCCATGAACTGTGAATTGAATGAATGGCTAAGACAACACTCTACTTTTAACCACTTATTCATTTTAATCAAAAAGTCAAAAAAGGAAAAAACGGCCTGAAATTGAACTATAATTATGTAGCTCAAGAGATTCATGTTAAAACTAGAAAAGGAATTTTTAGACTAATATTTTATAAGGGACAACAATAGGGGAATAGGCCACTTCTGATTTCCAAAAACAAAATGAGACTACAATCAGGGACAAAAGTAGTTGACACACTTGTTTAAAATGAGTGCTTTTATCAATCATTTAATTCATTTATAATTTCATTCCTTTTAAACGCCGTAAATCCCCTCACCCCCCGGGTCAATGTTGTCTGAAGTAAAAGAAAGACTTGAGGGTCCAAAATACAACATTGATTTTTGGGGGGAGGGGTTGGGGTAGACAGGGGAAGGGGATAGGTATGTCCACTATGTAAAAAGGGGCCATTTTACGGAAGTGTCTCAACACTTTTGTCCCTCATTGTAGGTGCACAACCTTTCTTGTGAAAATGAGTTTTATTTGCACGAGAATGAAAAATGATTCCCATATCAAAGGCTGAGCACCTACCCTGGTTTTGAAACAGAGGCCCGGGGGAATTTGGAAATGGCCTGTTAATAGGTAACTGTTTGTGAAAACTGAGGGAGGAGTCCCAAATTTAATGGACTATTACACTGAAGTATTCAGTCCAAAAGGGAGGGGGGGGGGGGGGGTTGTTGGGTGAATGGGTCTGACCGCTCTCTTTATTTTCTTGCCCAAGATACGTAGCTTGTATGTAGGCAAGGTCAGGCTATAGTGCACTTTTGTTTCAACTTGTAAAATATGGCAACTGTTTAAAAGTAATAAAGAATTATTATTGAAAATTTGCTCTACTGTCTTATAATTATTTTTTTATGTGGTGATGAATTTCACACATTGTTACCAACAATTTCTTAACGAATTTTGTTTTAGAAACTGCAATGGATCACCTGAGTGTTTGTGGCAGATGCATGAAACAGTTAAAATTGTTTTCATGTAATGTGTCAAAAACGAGGGTGACCCAAATGGTTGTCTTTCATTGGCTTAGATTTCTGGGTTCTAACCCATTTTGCCAGCTACACTCTGTTTTCCCATATTTTTTTTTTTGAGGGGGGTGGGGCATCAAGTTCTAAAATTATTATATACATACATTTTGAAACATTTTAGAACCTAGACAAGACTTGACAATTCACTGTTCACAAAAGAAACACAAAGAAGCATCAGATACTCAATCTTTTCTATAAGCATTTAATGCAAATAATTTATATACATATAAATTATAAGTATTTATTAGTTTTCACTTTTGCAAAATGACTTTTCGGTGTAATTTAATATATAGCTAGTCTCCTTCGCAGCTTTTATTAGGGTCGTCACGCAACGTTGCATGATGACCCTAATAACGGCTGCGAAGGAGACTAATATATAGCAAGATTATGTCATGATATATCAGTCTGTGATTCAGACTTTAATAAGAATAGTCAAAACAGAGACTGGCGGCATAAAAATGGTTAGCATAAAAAAATTATGATAATTCATTAAAATATTATTTTATTCTGCAAGCCTACATATAATATTATAAAATAATCAATATGAGAAAAATAAATTCAGCCACATTACAATAAGATTAAGAAAATGGCTGCTTCTGGTGTTGCTGATGCTACAATGATATAAAGCAGAGTACTTTATTGGCACCATAACGCAGTAACTTATTATAGCTGATTATTTTTGCTAACCGAGTCTGTCTGCAACACCAACAATACAAGAAGATTAAGCTAATAACCAGCTCAGCAAAATCTCTTACCTCCAAAAGACTTTACCCTGTTTGGCCTGTTATGTAATGTTACAGTATTATACTTGAGCACCCGCCTTGGGAGAAACCCCTTTCTTGATTACTGTCAAAAGTAATGCAATGTTTTTTCTGAAACAGATCTTTTAAAGTTTCATGTTTGTTTCATGTTTTTTTATTACTGTGATCTGAGTTGATATAACCAAATCTCCATTGAAACAGCACCAAAGACTGACAGGTCCATTAGCTATATAATGTAAATCTGAATTATGTGAACCAAATTTGACCATTGGCAAAACATAATAATTATTTTTTACACTTTCTCCTTGAAATTATAAATAATGAGAAAAACTGAGAGCAATAATTAATATTTGTATAATTTGCAGCACGTTAGATATTATTACAAATCCTTTAACCTAACCTGGCTTGACTGTACAAAATTTTTACCCATCTACTAAAGCTTCTTAACATACACCTTTAAGAAGTGTGATATTTTTTTCAAGAAGTCATCTTGGAAGACCCCTTAAGTCTAAGTTGCACATTCAAGCCCAATACCTAGCTCAAATTGTCTATCAAAACATAGCAAGTAAATAAACCTACGACTTAAGGAATTCTGTCTAAGCACGTCTGTGTTGTTGGATTATTGTAAGCATGTCGCAAGTGACAATGTTGTGCCTGATTTAAAATGACTCTACAAAAATTAAAATTGAAACTGTGCAGTGATGCAATAAATACAATGAGCACGACCTAGCAAAATTAATTTTGCAAAACCAAATGGCAGTGAGACCCCTCGAGTGAATACCTTTATCATTCTCTTTTTAATAATATATGGCCAATCACTTGGTATTGAGAAAACCAAACTTCATGTGTAATTCCTACCTCTACACTAAGATGATGATGATAATGATGATGAAGTTGTGTTTTTTTTTCCAAGTGCTGTATCATTTGCTTAACAATTTTCTGCCGAGTTTCCATACTTCCTGTTATCCCCTGAATTGGCAGGTGCGAAACACAGGTTACAGGTCAGGTTAGGGTAAGCTCAGTTCAACGCAGTGGAAGATCTGGGAGAGGGGACTGGCCCCACCCTTATTTTTAAACCAAACTGAGGCCTGAGGGGCCGAAAAAAATTGTTTTGGAGACCGGGTCTCTTCTTATCTCAGGATCTGAATGACTGGCCCCCCTACCTGAAGGTCTGGATCCGCCACTGCAATGAGTGCTTAACCCTAATCAGTATAATGAGTCCTCAACTCCGAATCTGTTAATTTACAGTTTTACTTGTTTTTACTTTATTTTTACCGATGGCTCATGTGACTCACATGGTTTGATCGCTTGCAGTTTGTCAACACCCAATTCCAGCTATATTGTTCAGAATTATGACTGGGAACCCTGTTATTTGGATACCAGGTGGTCGCCTATTACAATGTGGTTGCTTACAAGAGGTGATCATGAAATGGAGGTTCCACAGTGTTAACATGGCTCTGCCTTCATTATTTCTGTTCTTTGTCACCTACATCCGTTTCAGAATTTTTCCTTCTTGTTCTCACATGTGACCTGGATTTGGAGGCCATCTGTCTTTTCTCCCACAGATCAGGATGATATGTAGTGAATTTCTCTCTTGTCACCTTCTGGACCACAAATAGTGGAGCATGAGTTGCAGGTGCACTGAAGCAAGAATAAATTATAATAATTATTAAAAAGGACCAAAGAAACCCCAGAGTGCGCACCCCCTTCATCCCCTAAATTAGCTTTGACATAATTTTCTTTACTTTTGAAGATTTCCCTTGATATATTTATATATTTATTTATATTTGGTATAATCACATTGATGATTATTCGAGAAAATAAAATTATTGATCAATTTCAGACTCCGAAACATCAAAAAATCTGGCTGCCATTTTGAAAACTGCTAGCCTTCAATGTTATAATCACAGCGCTCTATTTTCGATAATCATCAATGTAATAATTATACTAAAGTGAAATAAATGTCTTATCAAACAGTGGGCCAAGTAAGCCTGTAAGTGCTTATCCTTGGTTGAGTGTAAAAGGAAAATAAGAGCTGTCACATCTAATTTCTCTGGCCAAGGACAGGTGTTCTCCTATGAATCGATCTGAAATAATCATCACTAAATAAAATTACTATTCTTCAAATGAAATAAGACAAGCCTGACTCAAGCCTCTGCCTTAGCTTTTACTAAAATATATATTTGTTTTGTTTCAAAGGTGACAGGATTAACTTAGTTGGCAAAACACTGGCCTGCAAAACGAAGTCATGGGTTCATTTTCTGGGATGTCATTCTTAAATCATATTAACTTCTTAATGAACCATTAATTTTTTTAGGAGTGAATAATTACCTTTCTGGGCTCTTGCTGTGACTTCTGCTCATCTACAAATGAAAATAAAATTTTAGGAATGCCCACATCCTTATAGCCCTGTCCAACGTTTGAATTAACATTCCAAGAAAGTTGGTTGTGGGCCAATCACCAGCTTGTAAAACAAAGAAAGCAAAATGTTTCACCAGTCAATATTTTTCTATTTGGAACTTTACACGTAAAACCCAAGGCCCAGTTGATCAAAGGCCAATTAGTGCTAACTCGGGGTTAAATTTTGATCCAGGTTTCTTTTACTTTTGTTTGAAAGCATTTTCCCAGATGATTTTCTCTACTCTTTGCAGAGCATGCAATCATCAAATTGTAGGCAATATGAATAAGACTGGATTTTCTTTTAAAACCATGAAGTTTGAATTGAAAGTTTGTGCTAACCCCAGGTTATCTTAACCCATCTTTGAACACCCCAGCCCGGGAGCCATTATTTGTTTGACACAAGATGTTATTTTTTCATCTACCAGCAATTTCATCATTACCATTGCCACACTTTGCCTCAACTAAAAAATAATATATCGATTTAGCCAGGGCTAAAAGTGAAGCTCTCGATAATATTTATAGTTTGCTCAAACAAAATATAAAATTGTGTAATGCTAAGCGGCGAAGGCAGCAAGAACGGTGAAAAAACAAGAAGAGGTCTAATTAGCAAAAAAATGGTCCTTTCACAATTCACGAAAAACAAAGTCATAATGAAAATCACGGTTCACGGCGAATTAAACATTTATTTCTTGTTTCACGGAAAATAATTTTGCAAAATCACGCTTCACAGCTACTAAGGAAATCACGATTCACAAGGAAAAAATTAGCCATTTCACATTTCACGGGAAAAAAAGGGCCGATCACGAGTCACGAAAATACCCTTTACCACCCTCTTTAAAAAGTCACACCTGCAGGTTGTAATTGGTTGATTTTGATCCATGTAGTTGATTACATTCCAAGGTAATGGTTGACAACTAACTTTCTCGGGATGTTTTGTTATTTTCCTGTTATCCAATTGGTCAACTTTGTCTCTGTGGCCCTAGTTATAATAGTCCACTGTAAAAATGTGAAGGGATTGTTGCCTCTGGAGGCAAGAATGGGGTCACATAGGTTGTTTACCATTTACCACAAATTCCCGGAAATTCCGGTTGGAATGTAAATGGTAAACGATTTTTTGGTTCGTCCCACTGGAAAAATCCTAGGACAAACGCAATTTTGAAAAGGTAGTCCCGTTTTCCTGACTGGGACGTTCCGAATGGAAATTCGTTTACCATTTACAAGTTTCTTGAGTTTTGTACCATTTTCATGTTTTAACTAGAATCCAGTCTAGCGCGGTGCGACAATCCAGAAATTTTAGGCAAATGGTAAATGATATGTACCGTTCTTACCGACCGGAAATTCCCAACCAAAATTTTCGGAATTTTTTTATAAATGGTACACAACCATAATAACTTTTACCCTTATCCCACTCGCTACCTTATGCCAACCTCATTCCCAGGGTTCTCTCCTACCGTTGTAGGAGAGAGAACCTGGGAATGAGGTTGAAGTAATGCTTGCTGGTCATTTTACTTACATCCTGTGGTGCCTTTTCCCATATGGTGCCTTCCTGAGAGGACTCCTTAGCAACTGTCCCCAACTTCAATGGCCTCTCTAAGAATTTGTTCCCAGGAGGGGCCTCCAATGCACCATTGGCAATCTGCTCAAGAACGTTGTTTAAAACATTCTTTAAATGTTCCATGTCAATACCACTAAAAGAGTTTTCACCTAGTTGCTTGTTAAGCTCTCCTAACAGAGCAGCGCTGAGTCTTTTAAGTTCCCACGTGTTATTCCCTTGTTTTACATGTACAGTGGGGTTGCTTTCCCCAGCTGAAAAATGGGTATGTCTGGTTTGAGAATTATCACTCACTGAATTAAGCTGATTGTCCTCTTCAGTACTATAGTTTATTTCCTTTATTGTTTTCACTCTTTCTAAGGCTTTCTCAAGTTTCAAACGATAGCTTCCTTCCAACTCTTTAATCTTGTTTTCAAGTTGATTAACTTTGTCTTCCAAGTTCACTTTTTCGCCGGCCAGTTCTTCATTTGCTCTTTCCGAAATTTCCAACTTTTCTCGAAGGTTAACAATTTGGGTTTGCAGAGCATAAGAGGATTTCTGGTCTTTTCTCTGAAGACTACGCGATTTTATCTGGTAATCCTCCAAGGACCTTCTTTCTTCGACGAGTTCGTTTATTCTATTTTCTCGGCGCTGAAGCTCTTTGTTTGCACAGCCAAGTTGATGCTCAAGTTTAATTACAAGATCTTGTGATTCCTTTCTCTGACTTTCAAACTTCGATCGTTCATTTTTCATCATCTTCATGTCTGCTTCAAGTGCCTGAACAGTAGCTTGACTCGCATCCAAGCGCGCTTTCACGAGCGTATAGTCGCGGGTCGATGCGGTTGTCAACACAGAGCTTACTTCGCTTAATTCCACTCGCTGCTTTTCATGTTCCAGTTCTCTTATCTTCTTCTCGCTTCCCTGGAGTTTTCCTTCCAGGGTAGATATGTGACCTCTCAAAATATCCATACATTCTTTATCATTGCGCCTCAGATCTTCCTCTAATTCCAACTTCAGCGTAAGTGTCTTGACCTCTTCTGTAAGCCTTGCCTTGTCCTTCTCAAAAGCCATTTCCTGTCGCCTCAAGCGAAGAAGTTCTTCTTGCCAAGCCGAGTCGCTCCCGCTAGAGGCGTCGCTCAACTCGGTTAAACTAACATCGACTTTTCTTAAACCCTCAAAACCATCTGGAAATCCATTTGAAATAGGGCAATCTACTCCGTGGTTTGGAGATCTCACCAGGTCCCGTCTGTGGAAAGGCAGATTCCATCCGCCTACAAATAGCGAAGGTTGTAATAAGCTATCGTCGATTGTTAGTTCGTCGATTTTGGAGGGCAGTCCGAAGGAAAACCCATTGTAACTTGCCGACCGTTTCATGGCCATTCTTTGCTTTTGGCCTTGACTTGACATGACGGCCAGATAACGCTAACGAAAACTGTCCCGCTTTTTAAAATGCATGTGGAAGAATGCACAGCAGAGACGGAAAAGGGTGAAAAGGGGAGGGGAGGCTAAGTAACATAACATTAATTTTTTTCAATGCACCGCTGGGACGTGGTTTTACGAATACATACAGCCGTCTTTTAGTCTCTACTCGCTCCCTGTCGTGGTTGAAAATTAAAAGAAAGGAAAGTAATTTGCTTTGGGGAGTTTTATTTTTCACAGAATGTCAGTAATCACGTGACCGTACGTCCGTCGTCACCACAGGACACCAATGTGAGAATCATATTTTCTTGCCTCCATATTACGATCAATTGACAGCTGTCAAAAACAGGGTATCCGCAGACCAGAATCACATGACTGCATCACAACCTCAGGTGCCAGTTCATTAAGCAGAGTACCAAGGTTTTTAAGAAAAATCCACTTTTCAGCATAAAACAACGAAATCTGTCTATTTGATGTAAAATCAGGCGAAAAAGTTGGTAAAAGGCGATTTTTAGGTTTTTTGATTAAGGTCACATGATTTTCTAGGTTTATTAGCTTTTTTTAAATTTATTGATCATAGGCTCTAGTTTATGTTCTTCTGTGTTTTTCAGCTGGTCCTCAAAAGTTATATTTGCATGCATAACGGGAGCTTCACTTTTAGCTCTGGCTAAATCTATAAATTAAAATAGTACTGGAAGGTTATGATGTAATGGGCATTGTTCCTCTAGAACTGTTTCATCCACAAAACATATTTTGTGCCACTTTGAGGGACTAACTTCTCACCTCACCTTGGAACAGGCCTGGAAACATTTTAGGCTCAAAGGCAAATTTAAAATGAAAACCTGTTGAATATCAGTGCAGTTCCTAACGCACAAACCATCATTTTTAAAATTATTGAAACTTTGATCTTGAATGCAAAAATGGCAAACATTGAACAGCTTTCTGGGCCCGAAGAGTTACCAGGGCTTTCGAGAAACAGGCTGTTGGACAGAAGGTACAATCTTAGACAGAATAAATAGAACAGGAAACTCCCCTTTCCTCAAATTCATAATGCACTATTTTCCTATCCTTGATTTATTTTTTTGGGGGGGAGAGGAGGGGTGGTTGTGGTAGGTAGCAAGGGGTAGGTAAGTAAAAAATTGGACTTACTTTTCTAAAAGCTAGTACAAGTACAAATCACCTCTTTATACCTTCTCCTTTTTAAAGTATTTCAAAGACACCAAATAAATAACAGAGTTCTACAAAGTGATAAGCTGTTTGGCACCAACAATATTATTTTATAATTATTTCTATATTTTCAAGAATAAGGATAATTTGTTTTCTTTACATGTGGTACTAGTTCTTTATTATATAAACACCAATGAAATACAAGGTGAGCTTCGTGCAAAAATGTACCTTTACATGTGACAATAACTTGTTTATTTTAACAGGTGCCTTGACTACAAATTTGCCTTGGCTAGATATATTTTTCATGGTTACATACTATTATTTGTCTCATGATGCAGTCATTTGTAATGTTGATTATGATCTTTTTTTAAAGTAAGAGTGTATTTGTATTTTTAGCTCCAGTATACTGTATCACAGTTAAGTCCAAATACATGTACATGTAGTTTATACTCACTGAATAATGGGCATCAACACTTGCTTAGCACAGGAAACATAGTACTGAAATTTGTCATTGTCTGGATCAAATTCTTCCTCATTTAACTCAGTAACATCATAACCAAGAGTATCAGATCTGAAGTTATTTTGTGTTTGGTTTGAATTTAACTGGACGATCGTTGTGTGACTTCTTGTCTTTGTTTTTGATGTGATGGCAGCACACCAAACTGCAGGGTTAGAAGTAGCACAGATACTCTTGACTGCTGCCCCAGCAGTTGATCCAAAGGCTGGAAGGGATAGAGAAAATGTTGCTTGCTGGCTGTCGGGGTGAGATTGGTAGTAGCTTAATGCACTCTGTGTCAAGGATCGCAGGTTTTCATGGCTGAGTCTAGCCACTGACTTAGCAGTAACAACCAGTTCCAAAGTTTGATGGAGTTTCTTGATGTTTGAGACTCTGGTGGCAAGAGGAATATCACTGTTAACATAACTGGCTAATTGCCCCATGGTTACCAGCTCCTCATGCATGAAGTACTGAGTGTAGTCTCTGGCAAGCTTCTCAGCTCCAATTTCTGCCAAGCACTTAACAGCTGCATCAGGAGAAAGGAATTGCTTGGCTTTATTTTGGAGCTTCTCTTGATCTTCTTTGGTCTCAGATTGCAGCAGATCCCTGGCAAATACAGCTAGGGATGTCATGTTTGAACTGTGAAAAACAGGTTGACACTTGCCACTGAAAAGAGCTCCATTGCATATTTGTAGTGAAGCAATGAGGTCATCTTCATCAAGGCAGTCTTTCAATATGAGCCAAAGTCTTTCAGAGAAATCCAAATCCTTGCGAGAAAACTCTTGGAAGGTTAAGCGAGCCATCGTAGCATCAGCCAAGTTAGTTTCTTCATCATGGTTGTCTTTATCCAGTTCTTCTTCAACTGTAGGAGAGAATGCATTGCTGGAACTTAACTTAGCAATGAAGTCATCCATTTGACTTGACACTGGGCTTCCATTCACAGTGTTTGCTTCAGGCCATGGTAAACTTTCATTCTCTAAGATCTTGGAGAATAGATCAACTCTCGTCATTTCCAAGTAAAGTGTATGAGTGGACAGATGGACGCTTCCAGGAATGCTCTTGATATGAAGAACACCATCGCATGAATGTGGATGAGGTTGCAGTAGGGATTTAACTCCAGTCCATGTCAGCTCCACAGTGATCTGACTATGCCCACATTCTTGATTTTCAGATTGGAAGGAGCCCATAATCTCGTGAAGGGCATATCCCTGGATTTCCACAAAGGAAGTCGGCGCACTTGATGAGTGATGTTGGCGTAGGAAAAAACTAAGCTCAGACAAATCCTCCTTCCTTGTTACTGGTTCACTTTTACTTATAAAGATAACATGTCTCATGAACTTGGTATTGTGATTTTCAGAGACGGCTGCAAGGTATGATATCTCTTGAGAATTGTTGCCATCTACATATACCCATACATCGACAGGTTTTAAAGAACCTCTAAGGGCATTCGCATAGAGGGAAAGGAAATACCTTGCTTCTTGTAACGAAGTTGGATGAAGGTTTTCTGAACACAACAGCCATTCGGTCACAACTCCACGCTTTTCTTGGCTATCCTCTTTGTTTATTCCTGAATAAGATTGTAAAGGTTCGCTATTTGTGAGATAGAAAAGTTCTTGCGACAGAGGGGTGCCCACTGGAACTCGTTGAATCTTGTACCGTGCCAATTGGGAAGTTTTATGTTCAAAACTCCTTCCAACAAGTAGAAACGCTGCTGGATTTTTTCCGACGATTCTTCGTAAAGGATGGAATGTTCTGGGAGGTACAAACCAGACTGAAAACTCGTGCTGCGAATCGACAGTAGCAAATTTAGATTCTGTAACTTCTGAAGGAGAGCTGTGTTCGAAATTCGTCAGAATTTTTGTCAAAGACTTGACATCTTCGACAAAATTCTCCATCTTTGAAGAAAGGCGGGAAGGAATCTCGTCCCCAGGGTTCCCCTGGGTTATATCAGAAAACGAGAGAACCCTGGGGATGAGGTTAAGGGGTTTGGATCCAGACCTCCCGCAATCAATTAAAAACTGTGCCTGGCAGAAAATTGAAACTGTTGTAATCGTGCGGCGTGTGGAGATCTTTGAAGTTGTGCTTTGTCTTCTTTGTCTTGTAAATAATGGCTATCTCTGTTCGTTTTTGTCTTCGAACTATAAATACAGATGGCAAACTACAGTTTCGACGGGTATTTAAAAATTTGGAAAGTCTATACAATTCATTCCTACGACAAAAATCGCCCTTCTGTACCACTGGAAGATTAGGCAGGTTAGTCAATCATGAAGACGCATAAGTAATAATATTATTACAGTTTTCTGTGGTCTATACTCGTACTTCACCGGAGGTGAAAGTTAAAAATTGTCAAGGTTTGTGTAAAAGAGAAGCAGACATCAATTTTTCATGGTCTATTCCCTTATAAAGTATAGAAATGACGTCAAAGTGTTTTAAACTTTGCATTGAAGACAGTGAAACCATTTTGGCTGCGGCTAGCTCTTGTCAGATTCCACTTGAGTTTTCTACTTTGGTGACTTCATTTCTTTGCTTTGTTAGAGAATAGAACATAAAAAAATATATGTCTGTTTGTTTTTATGCAATAATATTCTTTGGAAAAATATTGTACGCGAAAGACAGGGAAAATTAATACAAATTTTACCATCATCACATTATTTCTGTGATCAATATGGACCACTATGGCTGTCGGACAACCAGCACACAAAAAATTGCTCTGATATTGTAAAAAAAGTTTTGGTTTTGTACAATCAAGCCCACATGAGACTGTTCAGTCATAAATGCAATGATTATATTTGTTAAGCCACACCTTCTCAATATATACCCCTTGTATTTTTGTCAGTCTAGTGGTTAAAATGCACTGGTATAGCCTTTGCTCTTTGCAGCTTTTGATTGAAGAAAGTTGATTTCCAAGTTGTTCATGTAAAAGTGAAAATAAAGTACCAGTCAATTTCAAAACCACCCATGCCCTCCTTGTGCCGCGCCCCCCCCTTCCCCACTGAGCAACAATTTCCCAGTATATTCACTTGCCAGTTTGGATGGTGAAATTTCTCACTGACTAGCACTTCAAAAAGTGTCAAATCCCCCACCCAATGTAAATATTCTACTAATCACTACCAAAATATCTTAAGTCGCGGAAAGCTGTCTAATAGAGGTTTATTCATTTCAATAGAATTGTTCACTCCATTTTTATGGCATATCAGCTATTATAGAAGGAGCTGTTCTTTTCCTTGATGCAAAACCTGTAATTGTTGAACTCATTGTATTTTAATTTGTTATAAATATAAAAAGTAAAAAAATCCCATAATTTGCAATTTACAGTTTAAGCTCTCCTTGCGACCTGTATCATAAGTGACCAGCTCTAATAAAAACACCTTTGTGAAACAACATTTGAACTGTGACTCAAACTTTGTAAAGAATGTGACAGCGACCACCGTTTGGGATTACCCAACCGGACTTTTCCTTCGTTTTTAAGCTCCCATAAGCATCTACTCAGTCTTATTCACACAAGTCAATGAAACTGCACTCTGCTCCAATGGTTTGTTGATAAAGATCGCATACAGTGCAGTGTTGTATTTGTTAAAGTTCAAGGTAATTTCCATAGCGACCATATTTAGCCCGTGTGGTAACAACCACTCACAGAGCCTAACATCAACATGAACACCTCTTAAATTTGTATAAAGACACTCATTAAGCATTTAAGCGACCACCCTCTCTTGTTTTACCATGCAGTCACTTAGGAGCTCCAGCTCTAGTTATGACCACTTTTTTTAATTTCCAAGGTGGTCGCTTATGAGAGCATTGACTGTATATATTGTTTTTACAGTGAATCACAAAGAGATGCAATGTACCATGTTTTCAAGAATGAAGATGGCAAAGTACCAGTGGCCAGATTTATTGCAGTAAGGGAAAAATCAAAATTGTTAATCAGTTATCAGTGAGAATCATTCCAAGTATGTAAGTGTGCAGTGCAGCCATATTTTACAGTAACTATTGGAGATCTGGTTGGTTGTGAAGATTGTCTATAATTGGCAGAACATTAAGTAGTAATATCATTTACTGTGGCTTGATCCCCAGAAATCAAATTTTAAATCTTTCAACAAGGAAAGTTGGTGCTAAGTCAACCTGCAAAGCATGCAAAGGGGAAAAATCTGAAGCTGGTAGACACTCTCCTCATTACAGATGACCTCATTGCAGATCTTTATAAAATCAAAGTTACTGCTCTTTTCAAAAACATGCGAAGACTGAATTCAAAAGCCAACTGAAGTTTGCATTTTTCGATGCCGTCAGTCACCTTAGCGGACCTCTTAGGAAACAGGAGTTTGCTTCAATGATTTGTGATTGGTGGATCTCAATCTGTTTTGTGTGTTTCTCTGCTTCACTGTTTGTTGCTTGTGATTGTAATACTGATTGATGGTAGCAATATAAAACACATTAATTTTGTAAAGGTGGCTTTTGAATTTCAGAGGTCACATGTTTTTGAAAATCGCAGTAACTTCTCTGGAATCTTTTGGTATATTAAATAATCCAAATAATTTCTGGTGCTGCACAAAAAAATTTGATAAAAGTTTTCATCCATGAATTTAAGATAAATGAATATTATATTTAGGCTTTAAAAGAAACTGGTTTGAGAGTGAGGGATCCAAGACTGAAGGAGACAATGAGCAAATTTGAACAGTATTTACAGCAAGAGAATTTCGAAGGATATGTTGACAAAGAGACATTCAGAAGGTAAAATGCAGTGTTTTGACCATGACACAGCCAAGAAAAACAACTGAAGGATGTAACTGAAAAAACTTCACTATCCTGTTCTAGAGATCTATAATTACTGAAATTGAAGTTTGCCCAATCCTTGGGGAAAGAAGCATATCCTTTAATCTTTTATCAACATTATTACCTATAGTGAGCTAAATCTGGCAATAGGCAATCAGTCTCGCACCTGAGTGCGCATAACATTGACTGCGAAGGTAAAAATACAAAAATTAAATGCTCAGGTTTGCAATAAATTAATTGTCACATTAAGTAAAATAATAATTTACTTGAATGTAATATTCTCATTGTCTTAAGACCACATTAAATTGAAAGGTAGAGTTTTATTGTTAATGATGTAATAACTCAGGTTTGGTGATGTATCAAAATTTCAGATCCATTCAGGAAAATATAATGCTTATTGAGGGTGCCCTTCATGGGGATTTTGTGATTCCGGAGTTTGGTCAATTCACCAAGCATTTAGAGGAAATATATCAGCACTGTAAAGAAAACACAGAAGGGAAGGTTAGTATGAATGATCTGGTGAACGTTAAAATGTATTCCCACTATCACACAAGCAACAAGCAGACATACATGTCCACTCTGCAATGTGAGATATGGAAAACTTCACTCATGGAGAGAGACAACTACAAGACAGGCCAATCTTTTAATTTATAACAGACAACAACAAGAAAGTGAGAATGACAAAGGAAAGCAAGACAAGCACTTTGGCTTGCTTTACAAGGTATGAACAAGACATGTCTTGCTACTGTCCAAGCTGGGATCTGACTAGCTTTGAACATGAAAGAGACTGATCTTAAGAAATAAAATTGTGTGACTTTCAATGCTTTTTTTTCTCCATGCTGAACATGACAGTGACATTGAAAAGGGTGATTTTTTGCTTTGAAAGATCCTTTCTCACTTTCCTGTAAGACTCCCCCGATTTTTCCCCTATATTATGTCAACTTTTAATGATGTACTAGTAAGCAGCACACTTACACCACCAATGAAAATTTTCACTTGGAAGGAAAAGAAACTATGCTCGCCTGGGGCAACGAAAATTTTCATGTCCCGGGCGAGCATAGTTTCTTCTCCTTCCAAGTGAAAATTTTCATTGGTAGTGTAAGTGTGCTGCTCACTAGTACATCATTAAAAATTACTTCACTGAAACTAGAAGAAGCCACACGAGAAACTGAGCATAGAAGTGCAGTCCACTCAGCTCCCAGTGCAGAAGTGTAGTACACTCTGCTGGTATAGAATTCCGACTTTGCTAACACTAGAGCCCTGGTGGTTCAGTGGTTAGAACGTCCGATCTAGTATTCGGAAGGTTGGGAGTTCGATTCTCGCCCGGGGCACCAAAATTTTTGTTGCCCCGGGCGAGCATAGTTTCTTCTCCTTCCAAGTGAAAATTTTCATTGGTAGTGTAAGTGTGCTGCTCACTAGTACATCATTAAAAATTACTTCACTGAAACTAGAAGAAGCCACACAAGAAACTGAGCATAGAAGTGCAGTGCACTCAGCTCCCAGTGCAGAAGTGTAGTACACTCTGCTGGTATAGTAGAATTCCGACTTTGCTAACGCTAAAGCCCTGGTGGTTCAGTGGTTAGAACGTCCAATCTACTGGTATTCGGAAGGTCGCGAGTTCGATTTTCGCTCGGGGCACGAAAATTTTCGTTGCCCCGGGGGGAGCATAATTTCTTCTCCTTCCAAGTGAAAATTTTCATTGGTAGTGTAAGTGTGCTGCTCACTAGTACATCATTAAAAATTATCTCAAGTGCCAAATGTTTCAGTTGCCATTGAATCTCTGTAAGTACATGTATCCCAAATGAACTGATCAGTTGGGTATGCCATGGCTGTTGAAATAATCTGTTGGCCAGAACCTCTTTAGAACCTCTAATTTAATAGGTTCTTGTTGGCCTGAAGCTCTATTGTTTCAGAGTTGGGGTTCATTGTTATAGTTTTGTTTGGGTTAGGGCTATCTATTGTTTTCTAAACCAATCCTGTGAGCCATTCTTAGAGCTTTCGGCCCACCCAAAATAATAGCTACAGTTAACTCTTTCATAACACACACCCCTCAAAGATGGATGCCTAGCTAGTGTTGGCCGCTGCTGTTTTTCGGTCATTTTACTGTAACTTTACTCTCTATAAGAACTGGACAATGGATACTTGAGAAGTGCTGTATGCAGTGAAAAATACCTCAAAACAGAAATGTGGGTGCTCTACCTGACAGTAGTTGCAAATTTTTAATAGTTTTGTAGTCTTTCCAGTTCTCAGAGTGTTTACTGCCATGCTTTTAAAACATAAAGCCACGAATGTTCACTTGCATTGATTGTTTGATTGCAGAATAAGAAAATAATTCCACTTTTTGGTTACAATGCTCCAGTTTAAACTGTCTTGTATAAATGAAACAGGCATGTATTCATTTGCGAATGGGTGCAGTGTAAGTCTTACTTGTGTTGCGTCACCTTGACCCTTGATAACCCAGACCAGAAACTTCTCTGGAAAGACAGTAACGTTGACGCTGGTCCCGATGGCATCCGTCTTAGAGAGAATGACTGTTCACCTGAAAGTATTCATTTATCTTATAAAGTTTTATATTTTGTCTTCATTATCTTTCTATTTCAAGGTGGCTGATTACATTCCTCAACTGGCAAAGTTTGACCCTAATCTGTGGGGTGTGGCAGTTTGTTCTGTTGATGGGCAGAGGTGAGCAAGGCCTGGTTCAAATGTTGCCTTTTAAATGTTCTGATCAGAATTTAATGCTAATGAGGAAAACATCTTCTTCCTGCTCATTTGCATTACTTTTAGAATGTTAAAAAATTCTTAAAGAAATTCCTAAAAAAATTAACGTGAAATTTGGAAGTAAGAATGTTTCTTGAATGGCCACATTATCAGTTTTGTTCAAAGCCATGCCTCAAACTGTATTTATCATGAGTTGGTATACTATAGAGCCACTTTCCCATCATAAAAAGATTTTGGATAATAATATATTTTTTTATGGTAGAAATAATTAACTTCATCATCATTGACAAAACTTTTTATATTTCACTCCCCCAACCCCCCCCCTCCCCCCCCCCAACACAGTGCTAGCTCCAGAGTTTCTTTTAAGGTGGCTGAACACAGTTTTGTGGGCGGTCAGCGTTAACTTGCATGACGGCGCTTGTTTTCAATTAGACAAACAAACATGGCGGCGAAAAAGCAATGGTACACAGAAGACGATTTTTCAAAATCTACTCATTAAAATTTTGTTATATTTGGCAGAATTTTTACTTTTATCATACTTTCAATAATAAGAACTCTAAAATGGAAGTTGAACAGACGAATTTTGTGACACATTTAATAATTACAGTACAATCATATTATTGATTATCTAAGAACTCGTCGGTTAAAATTTGGTCAAACAACTTTCAAATGGTAATGATTAATTATAGTATGCTGTGTGCAAGTTTATAGGAAAATCTAATGAGCGAATTTTATGTAAACTGAGCAAAAGTGAAATTTTAAGGTTGTATTTAATCGTTCATGTTGCCATGGAAACTACAAAAACGTCACATTTTACCTGCTAGTCAAATTCTTTTATCAGTACATTTTTCACTTGCCAAGTTTCAGCTTGTGAGCTGCAGCCTTTCTCTTCCAATGATTTGGCAAAGGACATATACTCATAAAACTGCCAAAACTGTGTTCAGCCACCTTAAAACTAATCCCTTCATGTTGAATGCTTAACTCCTCTGGCAGTTGCTTTTAAATTTTAACATGATTAAAAACCATCCTTATACAATCTTTACTACATTCATTTTCAGATTTGCTATTGGAGACTACAAGGATCACTTCTGCCTTCAGTCTGTATCCAAATGCCTTCATTATCCTATTGTTTTAGAGGACCTGACCACAAAAGTAGTAAGTATGAGGAGAATCAGGGAAAGAGCAATGAACTAAAGATGAGTTACAGTCAAACCTCCTGTAAGTGGCCTAAAATGCAAAAAGTTAGTGGTTGTTTCAGGAGGTGGTCACTTACAAGGGTCAAAATGCAGGGGGGGGGGGGAGGGTTTATGAGGAGAAGTCCTGACACATCTGTAGCCACGAGAGACTACGAGTTTTTTCCTGTTCTGTGTTTTCTCATGTTTTGCGTTGCGTAAAGTTAGTTTAATTTAGTACCTTTGTTATCACGCTTGGAGTAGTCTTTTGTTAGCCATTTTTCATATGCATAATCTTTCTGTAATTCTAGTCTCGGCGTTGCGTTATGTAATCGCTATTGTAAATTTTTGTACGTTCATTAGGTTTATTGTTTTCAGTCCAGTTTAGTATAAAGTTTTATTTTTTGGTCTATGTAAATCAGTCGCCTAGTTGTATCCGGAGGTGCCGTACAGATCTTGTAAGTATAGTTTTTCCCGTATTTTTTGCTCGTTTCTTAGTCATTTGTTGTACTTTAAGATATTTTTTGGAAGGTTTTCGGTCCGCGTTTCATTAATTCTGTATTTTCCTTTTTTTTTGCTGTAATTGTTTTAGTGAATCGAGAAGTAAAAAGGTCGAATTCAAAACTGTACGAGAGTGTTCTCTACAACATCTATTTTTCAGAGAGAATGTATTAATATGTGCAATTTTTAGGTTACAATATATGGAAATCTATGTTGTTTTTACAAGTTCTTTTCATACTCCCTGACTTAAATACTCTGAGTAGTGTGGTATGTACAGCAAACACAACAATCAGACCATTGTATCAGGTGTTCGCTTAGAAGGGGTTAAAACCATAATCCTAAAAAAGTGGTAACAGTTTTGAATGAGTGGTTGCTTACATGTATATAGGAGGTGGTCTTTAAGAAAGGTGTTCACACCTAAAGGTTTGACTTTATTTACTAAATGTTGTGCGATAAAAAAAACTGTAGGTAGCTCAAAACCTCAGCAAATTACCCAGCCTGTGAAATGACCAAGGTCTCTGCAAAGTTTTATGCAAATTAAACTTATTATTGTTTGTTACCCAATGGCCAAAGTAAGTTGTCGGGTCAAGCTACAAGGTCTTAAACTTTCTTTCCTAGTAATAGCCAAATAATGTAAAAAGTTCCTTAACATTCCAAATGTCTTTTGTAAAATCCTAGGAAATAAAATTATTAATACTACTCAAAGGTAAGGAGTAGTAGTTCCATATAACACCACAGAATTTTGTCTTCAAATTTAAGGAATGTGACAAATCATCCCACCTTAACTTGGCCTGAGGATTGAAGTGATAGACTCCTGCCACTTCTAAAAATTAATAATTTTCAGTTTCTTTAATTATTTCTTTTAAAAGCAATTTTACTGTCACGCCAGTAAAATGTAGTTAATGGAACATGACGCCAGTTATCAGTAACCCATTCATGGAGGTTCTTTATCAACAAAGCAATTGTGTAGTCAGGTTGTCAAGGTCAGCGAGCTCTAAGATGCATTGTATTCTAGCGTAGAACTTTACGGCCTTGTTGTCTTAAGCAGGCTAGTACGAGCCACAGCATTGGTCAATATTTTCAAAGCACTATTCATGGCTAAGAGTTTGCACATGCAACGCTGAGCTATCTTGTAGTACAGCCTTTTCTACTGGCTATGCCAGCAGACATTCGTCTAGCTATATAAAAGCCTAGAACAACTGTTCAGAGTTCACTTGGGTTCCAGTGTTCAGCAAGGTTTAAGCGCTCAGTATACTATTCTTGTAAAATTTTTCCCTCCCTCCTTCCCTTTGGAGACAAGGTTTGGGCTTTGTTTTGCGCTATGCCATCAAATAAACTAGGGACACTCCTCGCAGTGCGGTTAAGTCTGCGCAGCGACTTCCCCCAAGCTTGTTGGCCGCGTTGCTGTTTAATATCGCATGCAAACCGATACTCTTGTCCGATCCAGCACGTGCTGTATTGCATTCAGCTCGTAGTGCTGGGGAGATAAGTGAGGTTCTTTGGTCACGCCATCGCCGGAAGTCGCACAGGCTAACCTAGTGCAAGGTAGTGCTCCCATTAATGCCAACTTGTCATCATTGGTTTTTTATAATTTAGTTAATGCGTTTAGCATGCACCATAAAGGAGCAGAGACATTAACCTAAGTTTTATTAGCATCAGGGTATCTATTTGAATTTCTCGTGCTTCTTTTTTCCTCTAACAGGTTCACAAATACGTTGGACATGAGCCAAGTGGGCAAACATTCAACTACTTACACTTGAATAATAATGGTTAGTTTAGTAATAAGTTACTGTATATTATTATAAATAAAAACAAAATCATTATTTATCATGATCTCAACTTCCCCTAGTTAACCCTAAAGTGCTTTAAGAACTGCTTTGTAAATAGGCTGTGCATTTTAATTATAACCTAGTCCATGAATATTAAATTGAATTTAAACAGGGTTTTTGTTTACTTTTTTTTTCTTTTCTTTTCTTTAATTTCTCACTCTTAGTTTTGTACCATTCTCCAGTTTTTAATCTGTAATTTTGTTGCCTTTGATATCCTTTTAATCAACTGAACTAAGGATATTACTACCATTATTATTAAACGATATATTATTGACTTCTTTTGATCCCCCTGAAGGTTGAAAACCTTTGGTTCTCCACTTTGGTAGCATTTGCTTCAATATTAAGATTTACTTGTCTACAAAAGACAGTGTGTGTTAAAAACGAAAAGACTCTACTGCTTTAAAATTCCTGTTGCAGATCGCCCTCACAATCCAATGTTGAATTCTGGCGCCCTTCTTCTGTGTGCACTTCAAAAGGTATAAAAATTATTATACAGTAATAATTATTGTGACCGTACACGGGAAAATATACTTTAACGCTTATCCATTAAACGGCCAAAAACTAACGGGTAGTTAACCCTTTAAGCCCCAGTATCCACATACAAATTCTCCAAACTGATCTCTATACATTTCCTTAAAGAATTGGTTGAGAGAATTTGTTCAAAGATCAAATTATTTTCTCTTGGGTGATCATTTTATTGATTCTCATAACTTATCTCTTTAAAGTGTATGGATAATTGTAAGGAGAAAATTGATCTTGGACACTATTGGGACTTAAAGGGTTAAAGGATAGTTAACGGCCTTGAAAGCATTCTAACATTTTGCCCTAATGGTCTAATGGCCAGCATGTCATGGCTAACCGTCATCTAGAGCATTCTAATGTTTTGCTCTGATGCTCTAACACCCAACTGATTCTGCCTATTAACGGCTCATGAAAACATTATTATAGTATGTATTAAAAAATATAAATTGATTTACAATTCAAATCAACTTAAAGTTTATATCAGCGGTATAGATAGTTAAAAAGAAGAGTACATGACAAATCCAGACTGAAAAACTACTTGCTAGTCGCACCTATATTAACTCCCTGATAAAACCAAGGAACTTGGAAAAATTGGCCTTTACAAAGAGGGAAGGGTGGGTGGAGAGCCACAGGAAGTAGTCAAAGCAAAGATGTATCTATTCATGGTAACTCATTCTGTGCTGATTGAGGAAGCAGCCAACATTTCATGAAGCCACCATTAATATTGATCCCCCCACATAATGGCATCTGAGGAGCACAGAAATTGCATAGTGATGTTGCATCACCACCCAGATTTGGGTAGTGCCACTGCTTCTGATTGGTTGTGCCACATAGGAAATTGGCTTCAGCCAATCAGAAGCACTACCCTGATCTGGGTAGGTAATACACCATTGGTATGGGATTTCTGTACTTGTTTCTAAGACACCATTTTGCAAAGAAACCGGTGGTAGTGTTGCCAAATGTCAGCTGTTGTCTCAAGCTTCTATGGAGATTAGGGAACTTAAGCAAAGACATTTTTGAACAACATATGTCAACCAGAAGTGAGGCCTTTTCCCATTTAACATGCCTTAACGCTACCAAAACTTTACTGCGAACTGTACATGTCCTTTCTCCTTAAAAAGAATTAAGATTTGCAGGAAAATTTGGGTAAAACCACTGCCCAAGCTGCCTAAGAATGCAAAAAGCCCACTTCTGGTTGATGTGCATCACTCAAAAAAATCTTTGCTTTAGTTCCTTAAATATTCACTTTAACGTTTTTGAAAGCAATGACAGGGCTGTATCTAAGGGCCAATAGCTTGGGATTTCCAGTGGCTGTCATGAGCTTGACCCCAAGCTACAGTAGCTTTAAGGAAAACAAAACGAAA
This sequence comes from Porites divaricata, assembly GCA_038088405.1. Taxonomy (NCBI): domain Eukaryota; kingdom Metazoa; phylum Cnidaria; class Anthozoa; order Scleractinia; family Poritidae; genus Porites; species Porites divaricata. The sequence goes on along the minus strand of JBBMOI010000001.1, from coordinate 62,461,635 downwards.
ACTGTAAAAAAGCAGAGACCACAGAACTTTTAAACCAAAGTAATGCATATTATATTTGTTTTTCCTTTAACTTAGCCCAAATTTTATAGTTCTGATGTTGACCTCACAACCTCTTATACCTCAAAAAATTATTCTACTTGCAGCCTGAATGGCCGTTAGCAGACAGATGTGATTATGTAAGTATTATGAATATGTAACTATTTTAATTTAAATGAAGTTAATATTACAGGTAACAGAGCAAATAAAAGTCTTTGATACTTTGAAAATTTCTTTTACAGGTTCAGAATAAATTCAAACAGACAGCTGGAGGAGAATATGTTGGATTTAGTAATGCTACGTGAGTTTCTTGACGCCAATTGAAAAATTTCTAGATCTCTGCAGGATTGATCAGAGCTATGGGGTAGAGGGGGGTACTCACTCCAATTCCTTACCATTTTAAATACCATTTTTGACAGAAGAGGTACCCCTTTTGTATACGTTCTATAATGAATGGTGCTCTTTCATATTCTCAACTTTTTACAGACTGAAATTACAGATTTGCCTACCCTTTCATTATGATTCTAATACTGAAACAATGAAAGTCTCTGTCATTAAAATTTAATTAATACAATAAAATTATTAATGATTTTAGTTCTGAAAACTTAAGATTGACTGTGGGAATCATGTCAAAAGTGTGCATGAGGCAGCAGCCTAAAACTGGGTCACAAGCCTTCCCTACACATTTTGATTGGTTTATTTCTTCCACTTTTGCTTGTGACTCCAACATCTAGATTATCTTTAGCTTGATTTTTAACAACAGAGCAAAGTAGAATTGGAACACTCAATCCTGTTTTCACTTTTATATTAATATTTTTCATTATGCTTGGCACTTCTTATTATGATTCTGATTCCGTGTGGCTCTGTCTGTAGTGGAAATCATCCTTTGACATTAAAATATGCCACATTTTGTCCGAGAGATTTGAGTATAGCAGCATGTAACAGCCACACTGAATTTTATAAAATGAATTCTTGATTTCAGCTTCCTTTCTGAACGAGAAACTGCAGATAGAAACTATGCCCTGGGCTATTACATGAATGCTCATAAGGTGAAATTTCAATGCTATTATAATATGTGAAATTCCTTCATTATTCATTAAAGTTATCTTGCAAATAAAATCAGTCAGTAGTGTTTTCACCATATGTATTCCTCCGTATTAACCCTGATCTTGGGCTAAACTTTAGAATAAAGTCTTGATACAATAAACACCTCCTCCAGGTCATAACTGATAAACTTTTGATACAGATCTAATTACAGTGTACCTACTTGTTTAATGTTTCCAAAAGTATGATCAAATGAAATGACATGTAATTCTATTATCAATCTGTGTGGCCTCTACAATATAGCTTAATTGCCTTCAGTTCACCATTGTAAATGCCAAGATATTGTTCCTCTTGTATTTTATACATTCATAGCCTTTTTCAGTTCAATGCAATTGATATGTAAGTACAATACGCTATTTTATTCTGTTTGTCCTAACAGGCTTTTCCACCAAATACAAATCTGAAGGACACTTTTGAACTTTATTTTCATGTGAGTCATACTTCATTTTGATTTTTTGTCGTAAAAAATTCATTTAAAGGTAAAAAAATGTTAACTATAATAATGATATTTATTTACTACTTTGAGGGGAGATGTGTCCCAAAGAGGGTATCTAATAGCCAGGGCTTGACTGTTTTAACATTTTTAGCTAATGTAACAGTTTCTCATGTGATAAGAAGGTTGTTAAAGCAGAAATAAGATGTGCATGCACTGCCTCCTGCTTTCAGGAGTGAGAGTGTGGGGGGCGGGGTGGTTATAGGTACATGTTCTTTAGGAATTTTTGGTGAGGATAGGCTACTAGAACCCCAGAACCATAGCCTATCTTAGTTCAGCTGAATTTTGATACCCTACGATAAAAATAAACTCCCAAAATCCCACCCTACTCTATTAATCGCAGTTTTTCAGAAACCACTGAGGTCAACACTTTCTCACTATAAACTGAGTTGCAGGTAAATTTAAATTTGCTGATGTCATTTTTTTGGGTTTCAGTTCCTGGTTTCTCTGGCTATTCTTGCCTGAAATATTCAACCATTAATTTTTTTACATGTTGTTAGTTTCCTAGAAAATGATACCCTAAGCTTGCTGATTTCCTTACCTATTATCTCAGACTAAACTGCTTGAAAACCATACCCTTCACTGCGGCACATACCTATTTAGCCCATATAGGGCAGTATCCCTCCCGGCCTGCTTTCTCTCTCCTCAGCCCAAGGGTACTGTTTGTGCGACAGTTCTCTGGATTACTGCACATATAATATCTAGGAGCTTGATGGAACAGGCTATTACATTTTGTACCAGCAAATGTAACTCCAGTATAAATGATTATTGTAGATTACAATATTTTGAGATTTTTGATTGAAGTATATCATATCCTACTCTTTAGACTTGTTCAATAGAGACAAACTGCGATGCTGGGAGTGTTATGGCTGCAACTTTGGCAAATGGAGGAATTTGTCCACTGACTGGTCAAAAGGTCATACCATAGTAATGGCAACAATATTATATTTATTCATGACTGGTTACATTTGCCTAAAGCATTTAGTCACCTCATCAATATTCTATTGAAAATAAAAAATAAAAACAAGTCAGAATGAAAGGAAGCTGCAATACAATATTTCTTAAAGAGTCATTGATCATTTGATACACTAATTAAAAGTATTCCACACTAGGGTGTATGATAAGTATGAATGACGCTTCCAGCTGTTTTTCACAACCTTTCTTGAGTGGTCATGCATGAGTTATTAGTTATTAGCATGAACAAAATTATGTGCTATGGTGTTAGTGTGTGTAATCAAATGGTGACGAGTGAAATTAGGGAATAATTTCACGCGCGTTTTGTCCAAATCCTTATAATTTCCCGAGCCTTTAGGCTCGGGAAATTATTAGGATTTGGACAAAATGCAAGTGAAATTATTCCCTAATTTCACGAGTATACCATTTGATTACCTATTAATATCATGGGTGACGAATTACTTTAGCAATCGAGGATTTTTGACTTGTTTATCATGGATCGTATCGATCGATCGTGAACTCCACTCTCTCAAACGTTTAGAGCTGAAATTTGGCTTAAGTTTTCGGAATTTTTCAATAACATACCTCTAAGAATCCTTCTTGATGTGCTCCTTCGTGTGTTCAGGTTTTTTAAAGCGTCTTTTTATGCCCTGACCTCTTCATTCATGACATTTTAAAACTTCGTCGCCATCTTGAAACGGAGACGTACGGCAGGTTGCCATGGCAATTTTGTAATTTCACATGTGAAATTACAATTAACGCTGAAATTTCGCGCCAAAATTAAGGAGTAATTCGTCACCTATGATATTACGATTAAAATAATTCCCGCTGGCAGGACTTTTGCATAGTAAATAATATTTCTAATGATTTTACCAAAATATTTTGAAATTTTTGTTACTATTTTTGTACTTTCAATTGGCAACTATTGGAAATGAAAGGTTGACAAATTACTTTGTCTTTTATAATTTTTTAGGTGTTCAGTTCAAGAACTGTTCAACACACTTTGTCTTTGATGCACTCTTGTGGAATGTATGATTACTCTGGACAGTTTGCTTTTCACGTAAGGATATCATCAGCATCATTGTTGTTGCTATAATTGTTGTTATTGTTATAACATTTCTTCAACTGATCTCCCTTCATTTCTTCAAAGCTTTCTTTCTTCTTGATTACATATTGATAATTGTTTATAGGAAAAATTAACGTTGGACGTTCTTAGACTGTGCCAGTCTTGCTCCATGCAAACAGTACATTAACCCCTTTTTTTGATGGTGGACATTCTTAGACTGTGCTAGTCTTGCTCCGTGCAAACAGTAGCTTATTAACACTTCATTAACCCTTTTTGTTATGTTGGACATTCTTAGACTGTGCCAGTCTTGCTCCATGCAAACAGTAGCTTATTAACACTACATTAACCATTTTTTTTTGTATGTTGGACATTCTTAGACTGTGCCAGTCTTGCTCCATGCAAACAGTATAGCTTATTAACACTACATTAACCCTTTTTTTTATGTTGGACATTCCTAGACTGTGCCAGTCTTGCTCCATTATTTTAGTATCAACGAATCGCCTTGTTAATCAATTTTCTAAATAATTATTAATAATATTTTTATTCATTTTAATTGCAAATAGCTTATCGATCAGTATTGTTTTAATCATTTTTATTTCTATAATGTTTCATTTACAGTGGCATACCTGTGAATTAGCTGGTGAAGTTTTCTTTTTTAGCTAACCCCATGTAGCTAAGGGTATGCGCTACTTAAAATAAAGCATCTTATCTTACCATCCGTAGAAACAGATCATCAGGAAACAGTTGTAATGCCCAAATGTAGTCTTACACACTGAACAAGGACAATTTTTGAGAGGGGATTAAATTGATGCAAATTAAGACATTTTTAGCTTTTAAAAAATAGTGACCAGCATGACAAAAAGCCCCTTTAAGACCTTATTCAATACTAAGTTGCTGGTACTTTCTGTGCACTCATGCAGGTGGGCTTACCAGCCAAATCAGGAGTGAGCGGTGCTATTTTGATTGTTGTACCTAAAGTGTGTGGCATGATGATCTGGTCACCCCCACTTGACCCACTTGGTAACAGTGTCAGAGGAATGCAATTTTGTAAGGTATTTAAAAATAATGGTTTAATAATATTTCATGACGAAAATACAATGAATCAATACAATACTATTATGTTTAATCTTGAGTTTAAATCAAACAAAAACACAGCTGAATTTATGCCACCAATTATTTTCTTGGCCAAAACCAATTAAATATATTGTTGCCATCTTTTACAGGAACTTGTAAAGGTGTTTAATTTTCACAAGTATGATTTGAAGGGTGCTATATCAGGTAGAAAAATTGATCCTCGCTGGAAACATGTCGAGGTCCAGGTGAGGTTAAATACAGATTGATATTTTACAGGTTCAGGTGGTTCGATCTATTTCATTATATTCATCATCGAAGTTGTTTCTGTCACATTATCTCTTTGTACTATTATAATATATATTATCAACATAGATATATATATAATAAGACAAATATTAGAGTCTATTTTTAAAAGAATTTGGTGCAACATTTTTTTTAAAAGGGAGAAAAAGTTGTTTCCTTGTTATATGCAGCAAGCAATGGAGATGTGACAGCTTTAAGAAGGTCTGTATACTAAATTTACAACTGATTATTAAAAATAATCGATTTATGCCTAATCATGTATGTACTGTATTCTCAGTTCAGGTATGTAAGCAGTGTTAGTATTAGAACCATAACTATTATCCGTGACATTATCCAACTAGCAATGCAAGCACAAGTGCATGGCCAAGCATGGGACCCTCAACAAACTTGTTTAATTCACAGTTGTGGCATCATTGCAAGCAGAGTATAGTCACATGTTGATCATAATTATTATTTTATCCTTAAGTTTTCTTGGGTTTGCCTTTGTGTCAACATTGATTTTTTGCGCATGCTGGGCACTAGACTCTTATACCAGGGTTCGTACCTGTTTTTGAACAAAAAATTCAAGGACTTTCAAGGACACATTTCCCATATTTCAAGGACTCTATTCAATTCAAAAAGAGCCTTAATTCTATGTCTTTTTTTAGTTCTTCCACAACATAAGTAATTTTATCTCGAAGGTCTTTCTGTGTTGCTCCTTTTCCTTTGGAGTTCTACTTAAATTATAAAGTTAGCACTGAAATTCAAGGACTTTCCAGCACTGACTGCAATTTTTAAGGACTTTCAAGGCCTTGAATTTTTATTTTAAAATTCAAGGATTTTTAAGGACTTTGCAAACCCTGTTATACTTATGCTTGTGCTTCAGCTTGCGTAATTATTATGTCCATAATATTATTTTATTATCATACCTTCCAATATTTCAGGTATTACTTATCTGGCAAGGACATGACACAACAGAATTATGATGGACGGACAGCTTTACATGTTGCAGCAGCTCAAGGTAAAGAAAACTTACCAAGGTTTAAAGGGTTGGAAATTCAAAAAGTAGTTTGAGATTAGACATTAACATTGTGAGAGACATTCTTCTTTAGTTCAATTGTCAATCTCTTTTGTTTTTCTACCAATATTGAAAGTAGAGGAAATTCTGAAACACAAGCCTGCAACAGCTCTAGCCTGCAATACAGACAAAACTACTGGTAGACCTCTAGATTGGCTAATTAAAGTCCCTCTGCAAACCACCATCAAAAACCTTGTTCTGTTCTCCAACCTGTGTACCAGGATTTTTTGAATACACACCATGAATTGACATGTATCTGAAAAAACTCTACACTGATTGAGGTTCTGAGTGTAATGGTGCCTGGTGGTTACTGCTTGCAGGGTTGTCATGGTTACTGTCTGTGCTCACTTGCAGTTTCTTCCAGGCATTTTCCCCACACCCATATTAGAGACTGTACAACAACAGTGGCTGTATCCTAAGTATCGTCTTGTGGCCACGCGGAGGTACTATCACCAACATGAAATATATGTCACTGTATCCTGTTATATATAGCTGTAGGTTTTGTATTTTAGCCGCTTATGTTTTGATCTTTCTCCTTTTGGGCTATCTACTAGGTCATGACAGAGTGGTCAGATTTCTGCTTGAGCAGTGCAATGTTCCAGTTGGTCCAAAAGACAGGTATCTATAATGTTTGTAAACTAAGTTCTCATAGGTTAGTCCATTCTTTATCAAAATTAAGGATTGCATACCCTGTAGAAAAACAATAATATTGTGATTAATTGAAAATATTTCTCTGTTTCTATTGGCCTAAATTGTCATAACCACAGCAACCATTGACCAAATTTGAAATAAAATTTTAATAAAAGTCACTTTTACGGAAGAAGAAGTAATACCTGTTATGAATTAAATCAGTTGCCAATAGCAACATGTGACCTTCTTTGGGAAAACGTACACTAACTATATTTCGTGATCGTTAGAAAACTAACAGATAGCTAACAGCTTTTCTAACGTTCTAACAATAATTATTATTTGTTCTAATGGGCTAATGGTTCGTCCAAATGTTCTAACAATTAATGTTTCCCAAGTGTCCCCCTTTAAGCAATTTCTCATGTCGATATTTGGCTTTTCTTTTCGGTAAATCAATCTATCTATTTAAATGCTTGTAACCCATAAAAATGGAGCAACCCAATTTCAATGCGTGAATAAAGTTGAATTGTTAGAAAACCGAAATCTGAGTACCGGTAATAGGACAATTGCATGATGACGTCATTTTACTACAGCTACCAGAATCCTTGAGTGTGTTGTTTTCTTGTGCAAATTAAGGCTATTGTTCTTTTATCCTCAGCGGAATTGGTAAATTTAAATAACAAAGCAAAAACGAAAAGAATTCTGGTAGTTGTAGTCAAATATCGTCATCGTGCAATTGTCCTATTGGTTCACAAGAGGCATGAACTGATAATACCCAAACCACAACCTAAAACTATTAATAGCAGAACAGCAAAAATACCATTCAACAAATTACAACTCCGATTTGAAAACATAACTTGTTATCCTGAATTTGCCAAGTTGTGGCGATAGGAACTTTATGTGAATCAATGTATGAACGTGTTTTGAAGGTGGAAATATTTTGAATGAATTATCAAACAATATTAATTTTGGATTTGGCTTTCATATGAAATAAGAAATTCATAGTTTGTAACGCTTCTCAGGAGATGTGCCTTATTTTTGTACACAATGTACTCACTATCTGTCTTCTCATTGGGTAGTAGAGAGCTTACAGTTAATGTCAGCACAACCTATTGATTAATTTTGTTAGTTATCAGCTAGCACATTCCTTTTAAAGACTTGGAACAAGAGGCTTGAAAAACAATTCTAAGAATTCTTTAAATTACACATTAGATAAAAAGAAACCTTACAGTCTTAGGAGTTTGCAGTGTGAAATAAAAATTAATTTGTTTTATTCTGTTATCCATTAATACAGATGGGGTTTCACACCACTTGATGAAGCAACAAGGTTTAATTACCAGTCCTGTGCAGACTTGATAAGACACCGTCTTCAATTACAAGGAAAAGTAGTTGCTTGAACGGAAAGTAGATCAGTAGCCTTTTAATGAAACCGAGGTGTGCCGCCAGTTAATAAGGCCAAATTCATATGGTCTCTTGCATTTGGTAGCTATGTCAACAGGGCTCCCCTCTGAACATTGTAGTCTCTCTATTTTAAAGTTTTAAGAACTACAAATGAAATACAGAATTTGTAAATATTACCAGCATTTACTATAAAAACAATAGCAATAATCTTTGTTCAATTGCATTGGTGGGGAACATGGTACAAAACAAAGAATGCAGAAGAAAAGAAAAAGGAAATTAAAATCTTAGTAATTTAATATGTTGTATTAAAAAAGACGAAATATTTAAAGCAGTCTATATGACTCTTCTAACAAGCCTGTACATGTGAGTAGAGTCCTCTATGGTCAGCAACGCAAATAAAATGTGTGGTGTTTGTCCTTTAATAACTGTCTCTATAACTGACAATAACAAATTATTATAGAATTCTATAGCTGATCCAAATTGTTTATAGCATAGGCTATTTACAAAGCAGTTGTTAAAGTGCACAGGAAACTAAGATGGCTTTTGTCATAAGCCTTTGACAGTCTATCACAAACCTGTGAGATGAGTCCTTCACTGTCGACAAGATAGAATATAATGGGTAGTGTTTGTCATTGAGTCATCTGTCTTTATCTTTACTACAAAAATAAAACATTATAATAACACTTTATTTAAGTCTGTTTGATTTGCTTGCCACTGAAAAATCACAGTATTTTGCTCAACCTTATCCAGTAATATTCAAATACAGTAGAACCCAGTTTAGTATTAAAACTCAAACTCTGAAGGGAAACAAAAGACAGTTCAAGTTAGCCGGGGTTCAAGTTATTGGGGTTGGTTGAAAAATTCAATTTGCCATGTTAAAAAGTGGTAGTTACGGATTTTTCAGCACTTCAGTGTCTGGTGCAGTGCAAATTATTTTGACTTTTTTCATCAGAAATGGTAACATGATTAGAACATGTTTTATGGACTTAGTTTGAGTTACCAGGGGAGTTTAAGTCACTGGGATTCTACTGTATATGTATTAAAGCATAATAACCTTACTTTCGGAATGCACTACTATTACTAATCAAGAACCTTTTCACAGGAATGTCACTAAGATTTTAAGTTGCCAGGTACATTTACAACAAGAAGGCGGGGAATAAAACAGCTAGGGATTTCTTTTGGTTCTATTTTCCTTCTATTTTTCTATGAAAGTAGCTGAGGGCCATGTTCATAGTAGTTAGGGGAAATCCCCAGCCAACGCCTCTTAATGACAGCCCAGCTGATCAGTTCCTCTTTCTCATGTCCTCTGTGCTTGATTGAGTTAGCATAGAAATTGAACGTTGGTCACTCTTACAGATTGTCATTAAGGGTTAACCACAGTTGTTTCATGACAGTCCCATATTCATTTTCTGGGCAATACTTGCAATATGCCAGTTAGAATTTTTTGTCCTTGCTGTATTCAATCCCACTTATTTATAAAATGATATAATGCAACCAGTGCACTTAACCCTTTAAGCCCTAAGAGTGATCAGCATCAAATTTCTCCTTGTAACATCACTGCTTTATAAAACAGAGTGGTCATGAGAAGTAAGGACATAATCACACAAGGTGAATCTAACTGATACTTCAACAAATTCTCTCCACTACTTCTATTGAAAATGTATAGGGATAGGAAATGAGAATTTGAATTTTGATGTTAGGGTTTAAAGGGTTAACAAAACACACATAGGCTGCTCATCCAGGTAGCAGGAAAGAAGAACAGGAACATAAAATTCTTCCCAATTATGGTACCAAACCAGTAAGGAAAATCCTAGATTGGTTTTCATGAAGTGAACCAAACACTTCATTTGGCTAATCCCTTTCTAACACTGTATGTTGTATCAGGATTTAATCTTCCTTCAAGATTGGCATCTGCCTCACACAATGTCACTCTCCTGTTTTGTCCTAAGAAGTGTCCTGTGGTCTCTAATGCCTTCAGCTTAATCTTCACAAGATCATTAACCTTGTATTGACTGTAAACAAATGAGAAGAGTTTGTTAATGATGCCCGCATTGTATCAATTAAATTCTTATTACTGCTTGATAATGTAAATAGTATTCAATAAGAAAAACCAAAAAAGTACAAAAACATTTTAGGTGGGATTGGAACACAGTCATCTAGTACTCCATTCTAAAAGTGATGCCCTCTTAGTGGGTGGGGGGGGGGGGGGGGGAGGGTGGACATATTAATTCAGTTTGAATTTCAAATACAAGCTGTATGGTCATTTCTTTTTTTGAGGAGTAGGCCATGTCCTAGACTTTCTAAAAGTCCTTTATTATTTTTTTTCCTGGTTGGTTATGGCACAACATTCACTGGTAGAAAATTCGTCCACTGATGTCATGACAATTGACCAAAAGGACAGTGATGGATATTTCATGCCGCTCCCGACACACCATATGTCAATCATTTTTTTCCTGCCTGAATTTATAATATGATTCAAATCCATTCAGGCGATACAAGTCAACCTCGAGACTTTGTCACTTGCTCGGTCGCTGCGTGACCTCATGCATTGAAACTCCTTTCACTCACTTTAATGAACTTATCAGAGGTCGACTTGTAGCAAGTCTAGCCCTGTCATTATGAAATTTGTTGTCATTTCATTTAGTCTTGTTTCACTATTTCAAGGCCAGGTGGCTTGTTGGAATTTAAATACTCCAATAGAGCCTTACAAGTGCATGCTCTTATCATGCAGCTATTGGAGACTGTATGGTGGGCAGGGGTTTTTTTTCACAGTCACACAGCTGTTGAAATAACAACAAATGACAAAATATAAGGGTTTTCTAATTTGATATTACAATAATAATAATTATGATAAACAGTAGGTGAAGTGGTACCAGAAACTCATAAGGGGTTGAAACCCCTTATGGGTTTCTGGTGGTACCTAGAATTAAGTCTGTGAGTCATGTCTGATTAACTCATAAATTCTCCTGCCAATTTGCTTTCCACATGCTTATTAATTAAGGGCAAAATATGGAGATAAGGAGACACAACTTTACCTTTGTTTCACACACCTCTTTAATTTTGTTATCATGAATTTGTCATAACAAGGGACTTTACATGCTACATTTTGCACGATATGCAGTGTACAGTGCTAATACTAATAGTGATTCTGTTCATATTCATATTTTCTAGAAAGTTTACATCAGCATACATACTGCGATTTTAGCTCATCGCAGGTAAGTATTGTAAAAACAAAGAAAAATTGCTGCTGTCGAGAAGAAAACTTCCTTTATTTGCTCAATTTAGTGCCCAGAATAGTGGCAATTACATTTTAGTGCTTCAAAATCTCAAAAACCTTCAGAGCACCCCCACCCCCCACAGAAGATTGGTGCCTGAGAAATTTTCTCAGTGGGTCAATACTTTCAAGAAACAGGTTCTTCTCAAGGGAATTATCTTCTAAAATGTCAATTTCTGAAGGGATAAAAGGAGTATTAATTCATAAATGTAGCGATTGGTGGTGAAATTAAGCTTGCACGTTTTTAAATGAAGAGTGCTATAAATCCTCAAAGGGTTACTAGAATTACTACACATACCTTCCTTGCTTTTTCCCCCGGGTAAAGACCGCGTGAAATTTCCATCCAAAATCTACGTACAAATCTGTCTTATCGTCGTCACGTTCCACAATGTGCGTAATTTTTCCTGCCACAAGTTTTCCCTGAGGTCTTCCTAACTTCACAAAGTTAGAATTTCGAAACATTTCATCAAAACTTTCCTCATCCGCACTGTCTGGAGCACGAAAATACGTTCTCACTCCCGCAATCGATGCAAACGCTGCATTTTTCCCAAACAAGAGTGAAAAATTTCGGACCGTTTTCGTGAGACACAAGCCGCAAAACGCGGCCATGTTGAATTTAAAAGGCGCGGGTACCAAGGGCTCTACTACACAGGCAACCCAGTAAATCGGTCTCATGGGCCAGCTACACAAAAGCTGTTTTTATTTATGATGGTAAATCATTAAAGGTCATTAAACTTCAGAAACTTTATTAACAGTTTACTTTACTATGTTTACTAAGCGTTTCGTTTTTAGGAACACATTAGGAAACATTTCCCCTTCGTGTGGGTAACTCCTGGAAATTCTTGGTGGGGGTGTGCCGCCCGGTTCTCTGACAAAAAATGTAATTTTTCACACCCGTTTTCAGACCTGGCCTTTAAACCTCTAAAATCCATACCCGTTTTCAGACACATACATATATGGCTTAGCAACTCTTAAGCACCGTGCAAACGGACGCAACATTGTTGGATGTTTCATGTTGCGTCCGTTTTGACACCCTGTTGCATGTTGCTGGTAGTTGTTGTGTAAAGTTTGAAACTGTCCTAGAGAAAAAGATTTAGCTTTAAACTTAAAGATAATCGTATGTTAATAAGCAAGATATGGGCTACGCATTAAAATTATGACAAACAGTATTATCCTCAAGCATGCAAATAAAAACAGAGCTTCTGAGTAGAGAAAGAAAAAAGAGGATGTAACGAACCGAGACAGAAGCAAGAAGCTGACAGAGGGACATAAAGGACTTAAGTTGATCTTAGCTATGAGAAAAAGTTAGTCTTGAATTCAAATTTCAGTTACGGTTAAGCTCAATGAATGTGACTTTTGCATTCCTCCGCGTCTTGGAACCTCGTTGCACGCGAGTACGCTCTGACTGGACTAGCCCTTCTGAGCGGTGAGTCATTCACGATTTTCAACTATTTACATCATCGACTGAATACTCAAGGAAGAAGGAAGAAAAACGAGGAGCTGTGCAAAATTTTAAACCGTGTAAATGGCGTAGCAAATACAAAGTTGGGAGGAAAGCAAAGTCAAGGAGGATCCCATATCTGGCAATGACGACCTGAATTTGTATTTTAGTTCTTAATTTTGTGACAAAAAGAAAGAAACTACTTTTGCCAACCAAAAGCGAGCATGACATTGAAGACAGTTCTTCTTGGACACTTCCCAATTGCTAATTGGTTTCAGCGTTTTCAGCCAAGAACTTGTTGGCAGGCTTTTGAAAACTTACCTTCAACTTAGCTTACGAGCAAACTTGCAAATATCTCCAAAGAGAGATGAAATGAATCACAATGCTTGTGTGACATGTGTGTTGCACGGCATAAGCTGACTAAGTAACATAAGTAACATTAAAGTTTTTTTGTTGAAATATCACTTCGCGGTAGGTAACTGACATGGTTGCCACAGGTCAGGAAAAGGCCAGGGAAAAAAATTCTTCAAGGTCAGGGAAAACTCAAGAAATTTTACTTCGAGTCAGGGAAAATTCAAGTCTTTGAAAGAATTGAAGTCAGGAAAACGGGAAATTTCAAGAGTACATTTGTACATGAATCGTGTTGAATTGGTAGAATATTGTTGATCACTATTTATGAAATTGAACAAGCTGATATTGGGTTTTCAAGAAAATCAGTCCTAAATTAGATTAATAAATAGGTGGGGGATGGCTGTGAGGGGAGCGTTGAGTCCAATATCAGGACTAATTTGTGCAATTGTTAATTAATTCAGTTGGTCAGGGAAATTTTACATATTTTATTGTCAGGAAAAAGTCAGGGAATTGCAGAAACCTCTGGCTGTGGAAGCCATGTAACATACTCTTCACAGCATTATTCTTCACAAGTATTCAGCGTCATTCAATAACGGATATTTTTATTCGCTCAAAATATTTCGCCTTTTTTGACTTGTAATAGGCCCTTCGCACTTTTGCAGCTAGCCATTCACGTAATACAAAGCTGCCATGCTGGAGAGCAAAAGTCGCAATGAGAAAAGACAAACAAGAGGCATACGCAATTTTAAATGGTAATTTCCTTTGTCTGTCTTGTCCCAGTGCGACTTTGCTCTCCAGCATGGCGTTTTTGTACTACGTGAATGGCTAGCTGCATCAGCCGGCGTTGACCAAATTTGGAAGATGCGATGTGATGCTCTCATCTTCGTGAGAGGATTTAGAAGGTCTGAAGTTTTTACTAGGGCTTATAGACTGAGGGGGCTTATTTATATACGAGGGGGCTAAACAACAGAATAGAAAAAGGGCTTGGAGGGGCGATAGAAACACAGCTTCAAACTTCACCAAAAATATCTTTTCATTACATTTGGAGGGGGCTTTTATCAGGGGGCGCCTTTGCTCGGATATATGTTTCTTGTTTACAGGTAGATGGCTTTAAAACTGGGGGAGGGTAGCCTCCCACGCAGTTGTTTTTAGGGGGAGGGGGGTTATAAGTAGGGGAGCTCAGTCATAAGTGGCATTTCACGGTATTCCTGAAAGACTATATATTGGTGGAACTCGCTCATGCTTGTAGTAAAACATTACTAACCACTTCCAAATTTTACTCTGGTGGATAACGGCTTCGAACAGGTTGCTTCAGTTGATTACAGCTTGGCGGCTTATTACAATTATGACTTGACAAACAAGTTAACGGTCAAGTACGGTTAAAGTAGTTTCGTGTGAACGGAACACCTAAACGCACGAACTTTCAGCCGTTCGAAACTTTGTTCGTTCCGTGTGAATGATTTAGCCTAATTTTGACTGTGGAGAAAGAATGGCAAAAATCACGAAATGCCACCGGTATAGTATTCTTGAGCAGGTGCAGGCCAGATATTACATGGAAAATTTCTTATTATTCGATTATATATCTTTCTGCAACTGACATTCGTTACCTTTTCTTAACAGAGTTAAAACACCTCATCGTACAGGTTCAGCTGGGACTGATGCCTCAGTTTCGCAGACGATTTTTGTTTTACGTGGCCATGGCCATGATATGTTGCCTTCAGTTATGTGGCTGGGTTTATTTAACTAGAGACGAATTAAAGAGTTTGCGAGAGACGGCTGATAAAAATACCTTGTCAAGTACTGACGATTCTTCAGACCAGTTAGAAATGAGTGACTTAATTCGGCTTCAAGCAGTACAAGGTTTTCAGCTTGCACCTCATAATGGTTTGATGGAGTATTTGCAACCAGCTTTGTGTGAAGTAGTTCCTGCCAGCTTGATTCTCTACAACCGTATATTCAAAACAGGAAGCGAAACGTTGAGCTTTCACTTTAAACTGGCAGCTGGAATGAAGAATTACAGATATATTAGACGTAAGTCTTATGTATAAAAAACTAAGGGATAAGTACTGGAAGATAGGGTTTTTGCTCCGGGGTGTTAACTTCAACTGAATAGCTGTTGTAGCTGGCGGAATTTCCGGGGGTTGGGAGATACTCCCTTATAAGGGCTTAATGGGGACGTGCGGCCAGCCAGGGTATGTTTTTCGGGATTTTTGTCTTAAACAGGGTGTCGATTTTATCAATTTTTGTAGTAAACGGGGCATGTTTTCTTAATTGGAAGATAAATAGCCTGCGCGTATGTTGTACGAATGTCTTAAACAGGGTCAGGGTATGAGGGGCCAGGCCGCACCTCTTCACCCAAGGATATATCGAGTACTCCCCCCGGGGCGGGATTAGAGAAATTTAGAATAACGCTTAGGGCAAACAATAAACGCCAGATGCCAATTGCCAATAATCATCAGATAAAAACGGTCCGAACTAATTCTTATGGATGAAAATGGGTTCAATCCAACCTCCTTCCCAGGGTTTTCTCCTACCCGCGCTACGGAGCGAGAAGTAGGGCGGATAGGTAAGAACCCTGGGAACGAGGTTGGCCTGAATCTACTACTTTTTTTAAAGTACCCGATAACCAGTAGACAACGACAGGAAAGGGAAAACTTGATCAGGTGGCACAAACTCGATTTTTTTCTACGATCTGGCCTACCGTCCACACGTCAAAACGGTAATCACAAAAGCATCTTTTCATTAACGCTCTTGAGAGTGAAGATTTTTGAAAACGCTGGCTTCTCATTTATCTGTGGACGGACGAAAACGGAAGTTTTCGAATACTATGGTGTCATACATTACTAACATTAGGCATGCTCTGTGAGGGATGCTAACTTATTTCCATTGAATGGGCAAAACGATTCAAACTGAACTTTACCACCCACGTTTAAACCTGTCTTGCAACAAATCAGTGAATACTGATTTCTGACTAGATACACGCCATACTCGGGAATTACGTCACTTGCTGCGAAACCAGTTTGCCCTGGACAGGTATAACACGCACCTTGTAGAGATGTTGTTACACAAAGTAAAAGTATCCTTTCTGGAACAACTTTTTGCAACCTGAAACAACCTGATTTGTCGGGAGACCGGTTTGAACGTAGGTGGTAAAACGCAACATCGCTTTTCAACTCGTTTTGCAGCAAGTGAAGAAACTCCTGTGTATGGCGTGACTCCCGCGTTATTTTATCCAATTAGAAGTCAGTATTTATGCAACTTGCTGAAACTTTTATTTGTTGCAAGACAGGTTTGAATGAGGGTGGTAAAACGTGCAACATCGCTTTTCAACTCGTTTTGCAGCAAGTGAAGTAACTCCTGTGTATGGCGTGACTCCCGTGTAATTTTATTCAATCAGAAGTCAGTATTTACGCAACTCGCTGAAACATATATTTGTTGCAAGACAGGTTTGAATGTGGGTGGTAAAACGCGCCACATCGCTTTTTAACTCGTTTTGCAGCAATGTTTCAAAACGAGTTTTTTTGTTGCCTGTTTTACCGTACTTTAAGCTATTCATGGCTTTGCGCCTATCGAAGTAATTATTAAATGTTTTCAGTCGTTTTCACATCACCTCAGGTAATGTGCTCAGGACAAAACGTTTCTGATAGTTGCGTAAACGCATTGGTCATAACTATCTACCCAGATAGTTATGACTAGCCTGTCTACAGACGTTTTTCCTTTTTTCAACCACTTCCCAACCCCCCTGAGCTGGCGTTCAATAAATCCCTCGAGGATTTTATTTCCATACGTGCGGTCGACGATCTCTTAAGAGAAAATAGAGGGCCTTACACCTGTACAGCCCCCGAAATGATCCCCAACCCTGAATCATTTTAGTGGGGGTCGGTTATCATTTCGGGGTCGAATTGGGGGATCAATTGACTACTCCAGAAAATACCATAACATACCATAATACTCTTTGTTTGTCACCCCAAAATTTTGCATAAGCATCGTCTTCAGTTTCTCTTGGGAGTTAAAGAGGCCCCAAGAGAAACTGAAAACAATGCTTATGCAAAATTTTGGGGTGACAAGCAAAGAGTATTATGGTATGTTATGGTATTTTCTGGAGTGGTCAATTAAGGGTTTGCCTTGGGGATCATTTCAGGGTCGGGGTCATTTTGGGGGCTGTACGGGCCTGTGAACAAGCTAAGTTATGACATGTTATGAGCATGCGTCATAGATTACAGAGCTTTAGATTCGAAGACGAGGAGGAGAACGAGATTTTCCAGCGTCAGTTTGGTGGGAAAAGTATTAGCCGTCGTCATTCTCTCTACAACGGGATTTATGCATGTTGAAGTGGTGGGAACAAGTTATCAAATGTTAGAAGTTTTATCATTTTGCTATCGGGAAATTAGGGCTTAACCTCCTTCAGTATAAACAACCGTATACTTTCTTTTTAGGTGAAAATAAAGAAGTAAAATGAAGCTTTCCGGGGTGTCTTGTTTTTAATCTAGTATATAAATATACTATTTATAATCATTCTCTTCCCCATATCTAAAGCTCTATAATAAATCCGGGACATCGAAAGACCCATCTTTTTAATTCCATTTAAATTAGCTCACATTGCCAAATGCAGCTTAATTATTAGGTCTAAATTACACCTCTGGTCCCAAGATTAATACTAAGTTCCAGCAGTAGCTAGGTTCTTAACCTGAGGATGAAAAAGTTTATGCAACCTCGTCCTCAGTTACACGTGACCTTAGGACTGTTCCCTGAAAAACTTGGGAGGGGCTCGGCGCACCTCTCATTTTCCTAAAGAAACGCCCTTGGGAGGTTTAAGGTTATGTTGACGAATTTTTACTGCTTGTGTTTTGCTAGATACTACTGAGGATTTCTATGACAAGGGAATAACAGAGCCATATCCAGAGATTATTGAAGAGCTAACGACTAGCAGTCGCCAGCAAATTTTTTTCAATTCTCATTTTTACTTTAGAAAGTATTTAAAAATTCCACGAATACACACTTACATCAATCAAGTCCGTGAACCAGTGGCAAGGTACATATCTCATTACGCTTATATGCACAATAAGAGACATCGACCGCCGGGACGAGTACAAGAAATGATTGACAGTGGGGAATGGAACGACACCATCGAACAATGCTTTTACAAGGAAGGTCAGGGATGTAGACATAACGTAATGACGCGGTTTTTTTGCGGCCCAGAACTCTTTTGCAAGAAGAATCTAACCAAAGCCCTTGAAAATGCTAAACTTAACATTGTTAAACATTATGCTGTAGTAGGATTGCTAGAACATTTTCACCTTACTTTGAAGATTATACAAAAGCGTTTGCCTTGTTTTCTGCCGGTGATTCCAAGAGATCCGAGTTTTAAACTTAACCAAGCAACAGTGAACTCAAAGACCTCTGTGAGCGAAGACATGATTGCGAAGATAAAGCGATCAAATTGGGCCGATATTAAATTGTACGAGTTTGTCAAACAGGTATTTTGGAACCAAGTGAAAGCGTGCAGAATACCTGAAGTCCACTAGTTAAAATGTTAAGCTGAAGCTCATGCATTTTCTCAGTTCTGTGAACTCCAGGAACACATATTTTGACTCTTGTATGGCTTAACCCAGGCGCGCACGGTCAAACGTACCAAACACGCGGAAGAGAACTTGAGGCCTGGGAACTAGGTGAACTTTGCGGGCACAACATGCTCACGACAAACCCCGTCAAATCGCCTTGTACGCCTTGCGCTGTCGCGCTCGTTTCTAGGCCTTCTCCGATTCACTCGTCTGTGGGGAAGTAGCTGCGTAAACTGTCATACCATATCATACCATATATGTATAGTAATAACCGGCAAAAACCTATTTC
Source organism: Porites divaricata (assembly GCA_038088405.1). Classification (NCBI taxonomy): domain Eukaryota; kingdom Metazoa; phylum Cnidaria; class Anthozoa; order Scleractinia; family Poritidae; genus Porites; species Porites divaricata. The sequence continues at coordinate 62,442,604 of JBBMOI010000001.1, read as the reverse complement.
GTTTGCTCTGCTGGCTAGAATTATCGTAGTATGAGAAAACCTACATGTAAGTCTTTGATAAAATCAAAAAAGAACAAAATTCTTTAATGTGTTACTTTACTCTATCAATAAATGATCAAAAGAAATGTTTAAAAGTTGTTACAATCTACCATCTTGGGCTGTGAATTTTCACAATGACTTCAAATTTATTTCTCAATACAGCCTTTATAAAAAGAATTGTTTTTTCTTTCTTAAATCGTGCCCGGTAACTCGTACTTCAGTCACGTCACTGCTAAGATAACAGTTGCTCAACATTGTCAATTCTCATCTTCATCCTCTTCTACGATATCATGAAGAATGGAGAGATCCGCAATGCCATCAAGCCACGATTTTGTCATGAAATTTCTTCTAAATCGCTGACTTGGTCTATTAACTCCCTTTTGCCGCTCTGGCTTCTTGAAGAATCTGCACAGAGTTGGTAATGTACCTGTACTTGTCGTCTCTGGTAGGGCCTGTAAAAAACGCATTTATTTCTTGAACAAGTCAATGGCAAAGTTTATCAAAGTATGCGTTGGAAAAGGAGAAAAATCTAAGGGGTTTAAGGGTCTGATTTTTTCTCCTTTTTCAACGCATAATTTGATAAACTTTGTCTTTCTTTTGGATATGTGCATTGCAAAGTTTCTTCAAAGCTTCTTGAAGAAGGATGTTTTCTCTCCAATATCGTAAATATTATGTGCCTAGGTAGACTAGGTAGTGTAAGAAACTGAATTGCCGCACCGATCTTACGAATTATTACATCGCAAGTAGGAGAGTTCTGTCTGCAACAGCAAGAATAGCAAAAATGGAAAGGACTGAACCCAAATTCCGATGCTGAATTTCCTTCTCTGCCATTGGTCGGTTCGGTTTTGATCAGAGATCTGAGCGCGCCGTCGTCCTTGCGTCCTATTAGGGAGCTTAAGCAATGTGACCGACGGCAACAGCTACGAAAATGTGTCTTGAAAAGTGAATATGCCCTGCTTAAAACAATCGTGCCTATTCCATCTCGTTCAATTCGTCAGTGTCGGCAAATATTTCTGGAGTTGAATTCTTAAAGACTGTATCATTTTCAGGAGATGAGAAAGAAATTCGTGGCCTACAAAAAATGAAATTAGGAAGTTTCACGTCGTAGTTGTGCTGTGACGACAAACAAATGTGCAATTTTTTTTAAGCGTGCTTTAATCTGTAATGATTTATTAACATTTTCGTTGCCGTCGCTTAAGCTGCTCGTTGTTGTACGTCTTCGCTTGGTTAGCTTGCGTGCAAACTCTCTTCTTTGAGTTTAGCGACCGAAGCGAACCACGAGAGCCCATGAGCAAGCAAGAGATTCCTCGCAGGCTGGCCACGGGCTTCGCTTACGTGGACTGCATAGTTTTGCTTCACGTTAACGAAGTTTTGTGTCATGTACAGTGTAGATCAGAAACGAGCTAAAATTTGCACTTACCATGCTTGCATCCTTTACTTTTCCTTTCTTTTGCGTTTTTGTTTTCTGTTTTGTCTTCCCAGTGCTGGACTTCTGCTTCTGCTGAGTTGCTTTTGGATTTAAACCCGGCGCGTTTACCCTTGAGCTGCTAGCCCCTGAGCTAAAGGAACGTCCTCCTGGGGATCTCCCTGAGGGTCTCTCTGAGGGTCTCCCTGAGGGTCTCCCTGGGGGTCTCCCTGGGGGTCTCTCTGAGGGTCTCCCCGAGGGTCTCCCTGACGATCTCCCTAAACCTCTTCCAGTCCCCACCCCTCCGTTCCGTGATACCCGTGATCCTCCTCGTCCGATTCCAGGCCCTCTCGGCCCAGGTGTTCCTCTTCCAGGGGGGCGAGCTGGTTGCTTCGCTTTACTATTTCCTCCGATGGCCATTGACACAGACGAGGAAATTTTATTGAAAGATTCCTGCAGAGAGGTTTTCAGAGCCAGGGCTGTCTGCTCTGCGGCTCTCTTTTGCCTGATTGAACAAAACAGAGGAAAGAACTTATAGCCAACTCGGCGCTACGCGCCTCGTTGGCTACTCACCATCTCATATCTGGACAACACGCACTCGTGGAATAATTGGCCAAAGCGGAAAATACCATAATGTTCTTTAAATTTCGGTTTGGGTGGTGTTTCATGTAAAAGCAACTTATGCAATATCTTTTGTTCTCTGCACGATTTGCACGTGCAATGCAACAGCACCTAGTGAATTTACCTACACTGCACGTGCACCTCGTGCAAAAAACCAAAAAATTAGGCAAAAGAAAGGTTTACGTGAAGCTCCACCTAAACGGCAGTTTAAGTAAATTAATTATGGTATTTTCTGCTCTGGCAAATTGTTAAATATAGATCATATAAGTAAGACAGGATGCTCCAAACTTCATTCACTGGTTGACGTTTGAGAATTTCATACCGATGACGTGTCAATACCCAGATCTGGGTAGTACTTCTGATTGGTCGTGCCGTGTGGGAAATTTGCTCCGGTCAAAAAGCCTCTGAAAAAACTACTAAACTCCTGGGCCGGGTTGTTCGAAGCTGGGTTAAGATAACCCGGGGTTAGTACGAAATTTGAACTCAGATATGAGAGCTCAAAAGGCAAATTCAGTTTAATTCTCTTCGCCTACAATTTGACAATTGGATACTCTAAAAAGAATAGAGAAAATTATTCGATAGAGTGCTTCTGATAAAAAGAAAAAGAAACCCGGGTTAAAATTTAACCCCGGGTTAGCGCTAACCGGCGTTCGAACAACTGGGCCCTGGGCCCAGTTGTTCAAAGGCCGATTAGCGCTAACCCAGGGTTAAATTTTAACCCGGGTCTCTTTTTCTTTTCATCAAAAGCATTTTCTCGGACAATTTTCTCTATTCTTTTTAGAGTAGCCAATCATCAAATTGTTGACAAAACGAATTAAACTGAATTTGCTTTTTAGCTTTCATATCTGAATTCAAATTTCGAACTAACCCTGGGTTATCTTAACCCAGCTTTGAACAACTCGGCCCTGGGCCTAGTTGTTCGAACGCCGGTTAGCGCTAACCTGGAGTTAAATTTTAACCCGAGTTTCCCTATCTTTTTATCAAAAGCACTCTCTCGGATAATTTTCTCTTTTCTTTTTACAGTATCCAATCATCAAATTGTAGGTAAAGAGAATTGAGAATTAAACTGAATTTGCTTTTTAAGCTAGCTCTCATATCTGAGTTCAAGTTTCGCACTAACCGTGGGTTATCTTAACCCAGCTTCGAACAACCCGGGCCTGGATTGCGGGTATTGGATCAACTTGAGTTTTGATCATTTTCATACTTTCTGAATTCATTTCTATGGGTCTAAGACTCTCCAGGTAACGAATTTTTTGTCTATCGGTTAACTAGATTTTCAGGCCGTTTAGAGATTTATTTCTCAAGCCCCCTTCAAATAAAAGAGACTTTATGACAACTGATTCAGATAAGCATGATCTCTGGCATGGCGGATTAGACTGACGAAGTAGCAAGGTAGAATAACATTCTAACGAAACCATCGACACTCCTCCCTCCCCCCGCTAGTTCATCAAAGGACCAGTAAAAAACATCAGGTTAACGTTAGGGTGAGGGAGGGGTAGGTGGACAGTTTCCTCACATCTTATACTGATCCGTATATTATGAGGGTTAGCTGCTAAATTGGATTGTGTAGACCGTTCAGATAGCAAATTTTTCGAGAAAAGAAGGTAAATGTAAACTTAAGTTATGAAACTTTGAAGTAGGCAATGGATGTTCCTTGCTGGTAGAGAATAAATATGGGTAACTGTTAATCCTATTAGAATTCTTCGTCTTTTGATAGATAGAGATCGTTGCAACGTACCACTATCTCCATCAGCTCAAATTAAGATAAAAATAATGGATCGTTAATTATTATTTCAGAAGAAAGTCTACGATTGTACAATATAAAAATCAAATTAACTGCAGCGGTATTTGTTTGAAAGCTGTATAATTGTTTCCCGGCGAGTAATGGGCAATGAAGCGTTAAAACGGTTTTAGAAAGATTTCAAACTAACCTGGCAAGCCTCATTTTCAGGAACCAACACATCCTCTTTTATATCCGTCACATCTTGGTTTAAAGGTTTTCAGAGTTCGTACATCATTGCAGTGGCGCGCGCTTCCTGACGTCATAAACAATCCTTCTATCGCCAATTGTACAATAGCATTAGCGTCTTAGAATCAGAATTAGAATCAGGGCGAAATATTTGATTTCTGTAGTTTTCAGCTAGGTTTTTACAAAACACTGAACAATTTACTGTCGAAACAGCAAAACAAAAACATATTTTACACAAACTAATAAAAATGTGAGAATTCTAAAGAATCGGAACAGAGATTCGAATACTAATCTGTCTGTAATTATAGTTTATTTTAAAATGATTACAACTGAAGTATTCAAATAACAAAATAATGCAACTGACATGTCTATTAAGCTGAAACGCTCCAAGAGAAAATAAATAATAATACATTGTATTGTACAGTTCATTTTAAACTAATAAAAACGAACTGGGTAGGGACATTAAATAATCCAAAAGTCGACAAAACGACTAGACCTAAATATATTCAAGGTTTTAGGTATTTGAATAAACAGGGTGCATTTTCCGGGGACTAATTTTCATAAACTACTAGGAACTAGAGAACTATAATTGCTGAACGCCTACGTTTTACAGCCCCACTTCCACAAGTGAGTTTGTCATAACAAGAAAAAAATTTCGAAAACTTACTCGTGCAAATGGATTTAATACGTTCTATTTCGAGGAATTGACACTCGCTAGTGTCAAATTCGGCTCAGGGAAAGAGCGTAAATAACCCGAAACCTATGCACCCATAGTCTGCTGATAATGGAACAGTTCTCAAACGAGTTTCGCGAGATTTCGTAATTGCCTTGTTTGAGTACTTCTGGCTAATGGGCGGTACGTCTCGTTATTGGCGAAAAAATCTGGCGCCATTTGCTTGACCAATCAGAAGTCAAATTAAGACCCACTATGACTCACTCACGTGCTACTCACGAGTACGTATGTACGTTTTAGGTGTTCCCGTGCTTGGCGTCTGCTGCCATGTTTCGACCGCTGATTGGTATCACTGCCCGCTCACTGCCCGCTCATGTTACGATTGGACGAAGAAATTACTTTGGATTTGGTTTTACGCCACTCGATTGGAAACGGCTCCTTCACTTTCTATCGCTAAGCTACGGGATTTCTTTTAAATACAATCATCTTGCTGTACAATTAACAAAGTATACCATGAACACAACTATACCGACCAAATATAAAATTACTTCGCTTCTTAAATAAAACGTACGTCGAGGAGCCTTGCAATTAGTCGCCGAACTGAGGCGACTAATTGTTTTAGTATAATTACATTGATGATTATTCGAGAAAATAAAATTATTGATCAATTTCCGACCCCGAAACATAAAAAAATCTGGCTGCCATTTTGAAAACTGCTAGCCTTCAATGCTATAATCACCGCGCGGTGATTATAGCGGGATAGTGCGAAGCTCCCAGCCAATCACAGCGCTCTATTTTCGATAATCATCAATGTAATTATACTATAATGTGATAATGAAATCCTCGCCTTGGCCTACCATTTTAACAAAGAAATTATAATATCACTACTTGTTAACTTAATTTTGAGTTCTTGTTACAGTGCTCATGTTCCTCTACCATTTAAATACGAACTAAAACTTACTAGTCTATTAAGTGATGACTATAGACAAAACTAAATTTAAGACCGTCTGCGAAACGGCGCCGAAATCTTCGTTCCGGGCCCCACCAATGTACCAGGATTTGAGTACGCGCCATGAGATTGGCCTGTTAAAAAAGCCATTGTCGATTTGCCAAAGGAAAATTCGAAAAACACTTAAGGCTAATTCGTTGAGTCCGTTGGGCGCTAAAACAAGGATATCGACGCTGCTTTGCAGACGTTACCAACCGAGGTTAATAACGTCCTGCGACGAAGGCTATCTATGGAACTTAGTAGAGACCTTTTAATAAGCTTAGATTCGAGGTCGAGGACCACTACGAGTACGAGATTTGACTTAAAGTTTTTCGCGTATTCTCAGAATATATACTCTCCAGACAGTTTCAATTTACCATTTTTCACTAAAAAAGTTAGCACTGTTATTTTTAGTGAAGAAGGTTACGCCCCCTCTCGATCGAAAAATGATAAAACTTCTAACATTTGATATCTTGTTTCCGCTACTTCGATATTCTCGCTAAGACTCGTAGTAGAGTGACGACGGCTACCACGATTTCCCGCCAAAATGACGCTGGTTCACACGCGAGCACAACTGAGTATTGAGAAAATTCCGTACTCGTAGTCGTACTCGCCTTAGAATCTAAAGGTCTCTAGTATGAAAAGAAAAAACAAATTTTGCAATCACAAAACGTTTTCAGTCATGCAACGCTTGAGTAAAACTTCTTAGGGCAATCACTAAACTGCGTGGCAACGGTTCTAAGGACAAGTTATAATTTTCCATCCTCCCTCACAGAGGGTAACGGAAATTCCAAGGGAGGGCGGTCCAAAAGAAGGCAATTTCTGAGGGGGTGGGAGTGGCTTCTAGCAGTCACGCTCCTCAAAATCGACATTCCCTGCGTTACAAACAGCACGAACTATAAATCGGCTCGGGATCCTAATCATCATAATAGCTCTTGCGTTGTACATGTTTAGGTGTCAATCCACTTTCAAAGAACATTCAACATTCTGTGAAAGAATGTTGCGTCACAATGTCCTATACAACGCCGGCAACGTTCCTCCAAAATTCAGTTGCCTGCGAAAGGGATCTCTTGTGGGGAAAGCTAGAAACTGCAAGCAGATTTGGCCGGTGAGGGAGAGGGCTGCTATCCACGGGCTAAAAATCCAGTACAGTGTGGCAAGTTTAAAATAAATTAGTTACCCGATGCATTACAAGTCGTTTCCTCTTGATTACTTGGCTTTTACGGGTCCTTGGATTGTCCCACTTGCTTTTCTTTCTTCAATTCGTGCCAGCGCCGCGTGAACTCGGAAACTGAGTCTGTTTTCAAAGTCATACCCACTGAAATTATCCTGTAAAGAAAAGAAAAGTAGGAATGGCATTAACTCAGATATGGCAAAACCATCACAATTTCGGGAAAAAAAAAGTCATCAAGTGCTTGTATAACTCAACAGTTCCCGAGAAATACTTTTCGTTATTTTTCTTTATAAATAACCTATAGCAATGTAACCGCTTATACTGGTTACGTAGATGAGTGAGATAGAGCAGCGCGCTAACTTTATGAGAATATAACGATTTCGCTCTGACCAGTCATGGCACGGACGTGCACTTCATTGAATATTATAATAAATATTAAAAAATAAATGCAAAAGAAACAATACAATTAGGTGATGTTGACGCGACGATTCGCGACGACGAGTTTCGGCGCAACACAGCGTTGCAACATTGTCGCCCTAAAAATTGCCGTTGCAAATCGCCTATAGGAAGTAAGGCAACTACGGAATTGGTGTCATTAAATAGCCAAGCCCTCTTGAAGTCTTACTGGTCTAACGGAAGAAAAAAAATAGTCAATTTGAAACATCTCTCAAGAATTCAAGAATAATTATCAAAAGTAACCTTGACTTTTCTTAGCAGCTCCTCTCCTTTGGCACTTGTCTGAAAGGAAAAGAGACGATCTTTACTCCAGGAACCAGACAGATAAATTCCAGTTTACTCTTTGCTTGTCAGGTTTCGAGGGGGGGGGGGGGGGGGGGGAGGGGATACTATCTTTTGTGACTCTTAGAGACAAGGGGACCCAAGGGCTTGGTTTTTGATCATCCCCTTTTGGTCTGAAATTGGGCATACACAGAAGCAACCATCTCGCTATTACAACCACAGAGTTTAATAAAACTTTGCGGAGGTAGTTTCGTTGTAACGTTTGTTGCTGTTCAACCCTTTCACCGCCAAAGATGGCCACAGTGAGCTGGGATCAGTAGACTCCTACAAACAGGAACGTGACTTAAACGTTTCAGAACTGCACACTTACTGATAACGTGACTCACCTTTTCGTCCTTGGCATAGAGAACACCAAGTTCATAGTAAGCAAACGGTGGAACGTGAGGGTCTGGGGGAGAGCGACCTGACTTACTCACTGCCTCTTGGAAATACTGTGGAAAACAGCATTCAGTGCTTAGTATGCACTTTATTTGAATGTCAATATACTTAGCACGAAAGTACCAATTGCAGACACTATTTTTACGTCTCCTACTAGAGACGGAACCGCCATTTTATGTGGTCATTCCAACCACGCAAAGGTCTAGCCAATAGGCCATTTCCGAGTTCCCCCGGGCCTCTGTATCAAAACGAGGTTAGGTGCTCAACCTTTGATATGGAAATGATTTTTCATTCTCATGCAAATAAAACTCATTTCAACAAAAAAGGTTGAGCACCTAACCTCGTTTTGATACAGAGGCCCGGGGGAACTCGGAAATGGCCTATTTGCAGGGCAGAAGCAGTACCTTCATTTTTCAGTTATTTCAAGACCCAGAGTGCTGGTCCGGTCCCGGGAATCGAACCCGTTACCTCCCGCTCTGCAGTCAAGCGCTCTACCGACTGAGCTGATCCTGCTGCGGTATTCATTCAGAAATATGATAGACAACACTTCGTGGATGAGTTACCCAAAGATCATCATTTATCTATAAGTGTGTTTGCATTTATTCATCATATTAGATGAGTTTTTTGTTATATCTGCTAAAATAAAATTTGACTGACTAATGTGTTGGTTGCGCCCCTAATGTCTAAAATTAACTGTAGGCTCTAAGGAAATGAGAAGACACGAAATTGAGCACAATGTATAATAAGGTAAAATCTGCATTCCAGCTAAGGCCGGAGTTTGTCCCTGATCTCCGAAGAATGAGACCCTCTAATAATATAATAGCTACTCCCTCCCTGGATGGGATGCAAGGCCATCACAGGGCTACCACTAGCATTATATTCGCTGGTATCCATATATACAGTTGGATATAATAAGACACTTAGAGAATAAAGTGTCTTACACAGTAACCCACACAGGGCACCCAGCTAGGGCTTGAACCCGAACCTAACACACTAAAGGTAACATTACTATTGGCCCCTGTCCTTCCCAACAACTTGTTAGTATGTAGAAGAAAAAATATCTTAATTTACGTACTTGGACAGCAAAGTCTATTTTTCTGAGCGCTTGACATGCCGCTCCTTGTACAAGACTCTTGAGAGGAATAAGATTCGAGGTAACTTTACAGTCTTCTAGTGCTAGAATGGCAAGAAACCAAGGGTTAGAAAGATTAAACCCCCAACGTGTAAACCGTCATATCCACATACAAATGCTCCAAACTAATCTCCATACATTTCCTAAAAGAATTGGTTGTGAGAATTTGATAAGTGATCAAAGCATTTCCCAACAATTTATTACTTCTCATAACCTATTCTCTTGATTGTGTATCGGGTGGGGGGGGGGGGGGGGGGGTGTATTCCCTTGTAGAAGCCATATATATATATATATATATATATATATATATATATGTGCCGCCCTAAAGGGTATGGCTTTTGCACCGATTTGGTCTGAAAGCGGGTATACATTTTGATTTTTTGGTCTCGAATCGGGTTTGGTTTACGAAGGAACTACGGTTGTGTTCGTCGTTTCAATTCCAAATGAATAAGAAAGAAAGTGCAATATGCGAATTCGAAATAGATTTTAAGAAATCTTTTTGTTGCGGTTCTAATCTTAGCAATGATAAGGAAGGAGGGAAGGAGGTTGGGGCCAGAAAGGTTAAATTGAAATGGTAACAACGCAGAATTTCTTCCAAAAGTTACCTAATTATTATAGGAAATTATTAAACACTCCATGAAAATTAAGGAATTGGAAATTAACGCGAATTTAGGAGAAAACGACTTTCGAATAAAAGAATTTAACGCCAAAGAGAGGGCAACATCTCAAGATCAAGGAAAATAACGCGACGTTCACAAAGAAACAAACCTTGTTGAGACAACAGGAACAAAGTTTAACGTATAATCTGAATAGAACTTTTGTTCGTGGTTCTTTTCTTCAACGTACAAAAGGGGTCAAGAAAAGAAATCTGGCCACCATGAGGGTTCTTTACAGTTGTACTAATACATGCAGATCTTCACCCTGATAAAGTACAGTTGACTCCCGATAACTCGAACCCTAACTAACTTGAACTTCGCTCTAACTCGAACCAAAGTCGATTTCCCCCTGGATTTCCTTCTTACATTAACTGTAATTTTACCCTCGGTAACTCGAACCCTCGATAACTCGCACCTCCCGCTAACTCGAAGTAATTTTTGTTTCCCTTCAGGTCATTTCTATCCAATTTTACCCTCGATAACTCGAACCATGTTATAAACGCGTGACAAATCGGGAAAAACAGTGTACTGAAGTCCGAAACATTGAATTTATTTCAAAGCAACCGTGTCAATTCTTTGTTTTTACTTTTTTGTCACTCCAGTTCAAATTCAGTTTCCATTCCTGTATACTTTGTTGCTTAATTGCATTCCCTCTCTATCCATTTGCTTATTTCCTTACTTCCGGTTATTTGCTTTAAACTCCCGATAACTCGAACTTTTTTCCATTTCCCTTTAAGGTTAATGGAAATTAAGGTCGCGGAAATTACCGCTTCTGGAAATTAACGTTTACAGAAATCAACGCGAATAAACTTTGTGCGAATTTTTGAAATTCCCGTTAATTTTCTGTAATAAGGTAGTTTCAGCAGTGAAAGCTACATGTATAATGCGGACATGTACAAAGCAACGTGGCTCACCAGAAAGAATTCTCTTTAAAACAGGTTCACTGCAAGTGTAGAATGCGCGCCACACGTACAGAAGTTCTAGTGATAGTAGTAGGCAATCGGCTTCTGATGGAGGAGATTTCTTGTACAGTGCAGCCTACAAAAACAAAGAAAAGACAGGATTTTCTTCAGGTGTCCACAGTGTAAATTACGAGGTCATCGTTACTAGAATACTTTTTTGGATTAAAGAGGTTGCTCATTTAAATATGCCGCACTAATTTTACGCCATAGATTAAATCAGTGATTCATGAAAAAATACCGATAAACAAAAATCAGCAAAACACACACACCCAACATATAAAAAGATACTGGAAAAGTTCTGAAATGGCGCATTTGAATATATTTATATAGATATTTGCGCCTTATAAGTTTTTGAAATCAATTAAAAAAAAAATAAAAATGGGCTGCTCCACTAAGTAAAAACAGCAGTTTCTATTCAACGAAATCTACAGACAACTTACCTTCCTCATGAGAAACAGCTCTAGGGGAGTTTTCTTTTTTACAAATTTAGGAACTTGCTTGAATTGCTCCTGGGCCTCAGTTGTGCTACCTAAAATACCTATCGTGACTGTAAAAAAGGGACAACAGAGCCTGGGTATTAGGACTATTAGCTCAATTCCACCGTTTCAATAGAGAGGAAAAGTGTGACGTCACGTTACCAAGGTAGCACTATTTCTGGATGACAACAAAACCAACAACGACGGCGACGGCAAAGAGATCGGCAAAAAATAGTTTGTTTATATTAACAAACAACAACTTTGCACGTGCATCACGCTATTTTGTACATTTCTTTGCCGTCGTTGCACCACTACAACATGAAACTTCCTAATTTCACGAGCCTGATTTATGGAGTAGGTGAAGACAACATAAAAATTGTAGCTTTCTTTTTCTAAATGTAGGTAACGATAGATACGGTCCCAAAGAAAATTTTACCAAGATTTGCCAATCGGTGAAGTTTGAAATGGTGCGAATAGACTTTTAAGTGGCTTTATCGGTATGTTGTCATCCAAAAATTTTACTACGGTACCATGACAACGTGACGTAACGACTTCTCCTATCGATCGCACATTTTCAATACTGACAGTCTCATCCTACATGTATATCATTAAATAAATTCAAATACAAAATGAATGCAAATGCAAAAGCAAACTACACTTCATCACAGAGGCTCCTCATTCGACTAAATCCTAAAGTCAAACCGCAAGAACCTGGGACTAAGAATGTTGAGGGCTTTTGTTAACCATCAACTGCTTAAAGATCACATCCAAAGTCCTGCACATATGATTGTATACATGTATATAGCCAGCATGATGGAGCTGATTCTCGCCTTGGACACCTTACTGTTATGGTATATTACGTTCACCCTGATACTGACAACAGCTTAATCTCCAGCACAAAAAAAATTACAGATGTGTGACTGAAAAAAATCCTAACTTGTGAGGGTGCTACTATGTCTTTTGGCACTGAAGACCCCTTTCATTTTCCTGAACAAAGTCATCAATCCCTCTATTAAATGTTCCCACGAAATCTGCTAGCTGAAACCCTATAGTGGTTTTAAAAAACTCACCTCCACAGAGATAAGCGTAATAACTTTGTGACCATTTCGATTCTTCTTTTAATCTGCAAAGTAACATGGAAGTGAAACATAAGTAAGACAAGGTTGGCTTTCCTCCAAAGGGCACATACATGTCTTAAATTACTTGCTTCCCTTGAAAAGCTAAGAGGAAAGTAGTACGCGAATTAAGGACAAAAACATGGATGGCGAAGATTTAAGTCATATTCATCACGCCTTTGAGATAAAGTTCAATTTTTCAAGGTTTGTTAATTTTTAGGTGCCCTGAGCAGTACAAAAACGATTTTTTTGTAAACAGAGATTAATCAATGAACTCTGAGGAGCACTTCAAGAAGGACTATAAGCAGATGTACAGGAAACCTCATAGAGCGACTTTCGTATGACCTTGAAAAATGTTTTTGGTAAGTGTTCGTGATTTGTTTCATCAGCCAATGGATGAAATGATCAAAACAAGCACTCTTCGTTTTCCCGCCAAAGAAAACCCTAATATGGAGAAGGCATTGTTCGATTGACCAATCGTGTTGCAGTATGACGTTAAAGAAATTTCTAGAAAGTTCTTCGGGCATGAAGTTTGTTTACCCGAGCGTTCGCTTAGCCAACCAAAACCCAGGTGCGTTTGTATCCGTTCGATACACCAATCAAATCGCTCTATTTCCGTTCGTTTGTTGTTGCTGTTTTGTTCGCGCGTTTTCATTTCAAGGTCATACGAAAATCGCTCTAACAAAAAGAAATTAATGTTGGACGTACCTAGAAAATGCAGGAAGAGCATATTCCCATTTCAACTGTAGCATGTGACACCAACCTAAAGGAAGAGCAAAAATAAAAAAGGGTTCAATTTTCAGTTGAGTTTCGCGATGCCAAAACTGCACAGTGATCCAGCGAACTGATTTTTTTTTCACTTCATTGGCTTAGTTAGTAGTTCAAAGTTATTAAGTTTAATTAAAGGTTTGAACTTCATCAGCAATTACATTCTATCTCTTGCATGTATATGTCATGAGGCTCCTCAGTTTTTTTGTGATTGGTTGAGAAAATGGTGCAAGAACAGTCATGCAACACTATTTCCGACATTTAGATTATTTTACATTTCTGGGAAACTGCCCACCTACCCCTCCCCTAAGCCGACATTTTGCCCTAAATGAGAAGTAAGTGTTAATGTTGGCTTAGGGGAGGGGTAGGTGGGCAGTTTCCCAGAAACGTATAATGATCCCAAAATAGTACATCCAGCCAGCAACTTCAAGAATTACAAGGTCACACCAATAATACACACACCCTGTTAAGGTAAAATTCAACAAGTGGCATGGCTTTGAAACAGCGATACGCAATATATAGCGGGTAAACAAAACAAAGATAGGTTGAAACTGTGACAGTGAAGAAGGGAAGCAGAAATACAATAGCAAAATACCACCAAGCAGTACGTAAAACAACGAGTTTTACAATTCAGACTAGGGATATGGGTATGCCCCTCCCTATGTGGGTATATTAAGACACGTTTGCACTTATACGTACCTATTTCATATTGACAAATTAGAGCTATTTCTTTCTGCTCTGTTGCAAATCGCATGGCCTGGTGAAACTCATCCAGAGCTTCTCCTATGCGGCCCTATGAAATCAAACAACAAAAAAAATAACTCAATTCATGAAATGTGTGTGTAAAATGTGCACATTTTAGCAAAATTAAAACGTGATCTTCCCCTTCAGAGCTCAGAGAAAATTTTTCTGGCCTGATGTTACCTTGAGCTTAAAAAGGGATTTTTAAAATCAAAACTAACAAACTGTCAATTCAAACGTTGCAGGGATATTACTAATGTCTAAAAAGTAGTCGGCCCACCGCCACCCTCCAGTTGTGTGGAAATAAAAATTTACATTGTTCTAGAGTTCCTTGGGAGTTAAGCATATCTCCATAGTAATACACAACTTTTTGTTAAATTCACCACCAACAAAATTAATGCACAGTTCCGATATACTATTTCTTTTATCATAATTTAAAATGACACATTAACTGAATCCAGTGCCGGGTCCAAACCTTGAGATAAGAGGTAGGGGGGGGGGGGAGGGGCAGTCTCCAAAAAATTTTTTTTGCCCTTTGGGCCTCAGTTTGGTCTAAAAATAAGGGGGGCCTCCCCTGAATGTGCCACTGGCATCAAATTTTGCTGTCGCTGATGTCTCACTCTAGCCTCCATGGCAGGTTCATCCCGTGTAAGGGAATCCAGATTCAGGAATCTGGCAAATTTTTGCTTGTGGAATCAGGAATCTCAGAAAATTTTGCTTGTGGAATCCAGAAACCACAAACCCATGCTATGGAATCCGGAAAACATCTCAAGGAATCTGGAATCCGACTAACAATTAGAATCCAGAATCCAAGTTCCACTGACTAAGACTAGAATCCAGTACCTGGAATATGGAATCCACATTGTGGAATCCAGGGTCCAAGACTGTCTTGGATAATTCCCTCACATGAGGTGTACAGGTGTTAAAAAGGGAAAAAAAAGGCGAATAAGGCCATGCGCAGAGAACACAATACTCTCATTCTTTCCCTTCCTTCTTCAAAACTCAGGCAAAACTCTCAGGCCAAAGCAGTAATACAAACCTTGAGCCTTGATACAAGTCCTTTGAAGAAGAGAAATACAGCAGAGCTTGGATACTCTTGGTAGGATTCTTCTAAGATTGCAGTTGCATTCGCTAAACCTGTGATTGAAAATGATATATAACAGATGCTTTGAGCTTGCACATGGAAAGCTACAAAACACTCATTAGCAGCTACTGAACTTACGGACTTTTTTATTTACTGTTTGCCTTAGAAACATAGTATTTGACAGGGGAAATTCCCAGAAAGTAGTGCAATTTGGTTTCAAAAAGTAACAGCTCTATCAAATCCTATACCAGCCCAATATTATTGCAGCAAGTTTCAGGAGGACCCACTCATGTTCATTGTGAGCACTATGAATGACAGGAACTAGTACTGAGGAAAATAAGATCAAAACAAAGTAAGCTGTTATATTACTAACTAGGTGATTGTATCATTTTGACACAAGACACACACAGACCTTCTTCATTGTTTCCTTCATCAAGAGCAACAAATGGCCGAATAACTGCATGATACCACAGAAGAGTAAGCCTGGAATCATGAAAATCATAAAATATATTTAATCTAAATGGTGAAATTAGAGATAGAGGTCCTAAGGGGGTAAAACAAAGGATTATATTCGGAGGCTCCACCCTGAGGTAGAACCCCTTTCCCTTTTATATACCATTTATGACATAAAAGGTACCTCTTTTGTATACCTTCCACTGGAACAAATGGTATCCCTTTCAACTGCTGTAAATGTACTGTCTTTAAATATGAATAAATCACAAAAGTGGGAAATTTTTTAGACATTTTAACAGCCATTTAAAAATCCTTCTGTTAACCATTTTAAGTCCCAGATCAAAATGACACTTTTCTCTACCCTTTCATATACTTCGACAAGTAAAAACCCTACCCAATATATCTGAAGTCTGAAAAAGGTACCCCTTTTGGATGGAGCCTTCCCATATAGACCATTATAGGGGGTATGCCCCCATGGGACTGAGGTAGAGAGGGAGTAGAGCTGGTTCTCTCTTACCCTAAATAAGTCAACAGTTTCATACTATTATTCATCATATTTTTTGTGTTGTCATTGTTGCTCAGACAAAATCATCTACCATCATGAGTGTGAATTCTAAATAGATTTTGATAATATTGTGTACCAAACTTTACCTAGACTCTAATTAGTGGCCACATCCTTAATTAAGTGGTCAAAACTGGAGGTTTCGGAACAAAAAATGATAGGAATTAAAGATACATGTATCTCAATGCTAAAAATACATTACATTTTAGCCCAGTAAAAAAATATTTATAATTATAATAACTATTTATTATCATAGCATCATCAGTCTTAACAACACCTTGCCACAGGGGCTTTCATGTCCTCACTCTGGCTGGCCAAGTTCAGCGCTTGGATTCCAACATCTCTGTTTCCTGAGAAACCAAGAAGATGGCAAAACTTTAGCAGCTTGGGTGGCACTAGTGATATTGCCAAATGAAATAACCCATAACCACAAGATACAGCTGCCTGGAGATGCTTGAGGGCTTCTGCACTGATTGCAGCACCTGCAGAACTCTCCTCATTGATAGTTAGATCATCCAGGGGAGATGCCATGTCATTGGGGTCCAGGGGCGACACCACACCAACTCCAACTGACTACAATGACAGGAGAGAAAATACTAGTCTGTTCAGCTGATCCCATCTCCATATGCTTGACAAGAACTGTTTTAAGGTTCCCAGCCAGCAGCTAGCACAAGTGTATGGTGGAGCTGGCGCTTAAAGGGGTATTTTTGCACTCACATTGCAAGTAAATGGTTGGTTGTAGGAGGGGGGAGGGGGGTGTCAATGATTGCAAGTGATACCTCTTGCCTGGGGCTATGCCATAGTGATGAGACCCATGTGAGGTGAAACATGTGTATGGCTACCACTGCCCAGGTGATATCGCTGTGCAAATGTGGAAGGTACTGGCCATACCAGGGAGTTTCAATTGTGTGCTTCAGCACTGAATTTTGTGTTATTTGTATGAACTTAACCTAAAAATTGCCCGAAAAATTTCTCCTCTTGATATTTGGATACGATGCAGACAACTTCAAACTTAGCAAATACTGAGAAGTTGCAGTCAAACTTTGCCTCGTCGTGAGAGACCTCTGCTAGCAGGGAACATGTAGGAAAGTAGATTTAAATTAATTTTATTATCGGTTGTGACAATGACCAACAATATCTGATCTCTCAAAATAATCAATCTAATATAGAGCGATTTTCGTATGACCTTGAAAAATGGTTTCGGTAAGTGTTTGTCATCTGTTTCATAAGCCAATGGATGAAAAGATCAAAACATCGACACTTCGTTTTCCCGCCAAAGAAAACCCTAGTATGGAGAAGGTATTTTTCGATTGGCCAATCGTGTTGCAGTATGACGTCAAAGCGAATGATCCATTGATTTCTAGAAAGTTCTCGGGCACGAAGTTTTTTTACGCGAGCGTTCGCTTAACCAACCAAAAGCCACGCGCATTTGTATCCGTTCGATAAACCAATCAAATCGCTCTATTTCCGTTCGTTTGTTGTTTCTGTTTTGTTCCCGCGTTTTCATTTCAAGGTCATACGAAAATCGCTCTAATAAGAATCTATTGGGGTGATTGTAAGTAATTAAGTTTAAAATTATGTTTTACTACAACCTGATAACCATAAAAAATTAATGCTGTTTTTTTTTTAAGTATAACATTACAATGTAAAAAAAAATTAATATAGAAGTGGGTTGTAAGGAACAGGACATCTTACATCCTCCAGAGCTTCTTCAACCCCCTCATCCAAGTCATCTTGTATAACACCGTTGCCCTTGCCTCTTAGTTCAGGGGCCCACATAAGAAATGGTCCCCCAATAGTACTGATTTCACAGTAGCACTTGTCATAGAGTTTCCATGCTCGTCGCATCAGATAGCCACCCTTGATGTAATCAGTGATACCTGAATGCATTGAAGTAATCATAACAGATATTAAAATTCAAGTTGCATGAGCAATAATTTGCTAGCCTGTATCGCAGATGTAATGTAACCTGGGTTAGTAACTGTCTGTGAAGCAGTCCCAACATCTTTGTTTGTTGGGGGCCCAGAAGAGGGATTTTGGTGCTGTTTTTAATTTGCAGACAGACTTGACCAGTGGCAATTAAGTTTTGTCTGTGGTGCAGGCTACAATTTGATTGTTGACATATACATGCAAAGCTTGCTAGTATACCTTGTTTAAGGAATGTTAAAAGAGCCATGTAGAGCTCACAGTCGGCATACAAAATCTGCCTCATCAGCTCCTCATCCCGTCCAACTCCTATACTCTTTCTGGCTGTGTTTTCTACATAGCAAACCCGCTGTGCTCTCTTGAGATTTTCAAGAGCTCTGTCTAGCTGGTCATCTTCAAAGGTCAGGATGGCTTGCTAGATGAAGAGAGAAATAAACATGGGTTATGGTGGCTGGCAGGAAGCCTGGAAAATGGCCAAGTCCTTTTCTTTTTTCTGTTTCCCGGGAAGAAATCAATACTCCACGATACGTTATGTAGAAAACCCATGATAAAAAAATAAACATTAAAAAAAAAACTCTTCTGTCACTTACAACAAAGTCTACCATCCCTGATCCAGCACTCATAAGGGGGCTGCCATCCCTATGTAAAACAGAAAAATAAAACATCCAACATTGAAAATATACAAAAAGTGCCAGTCTATTTTTTCTCATAAATTTGACCACTTATACCAGGCCTCAGTTGTTCATAACTGGACAGTCCAGTATCTAACAGATAAGTCGCTATTAATCAATCAATCAATCAATCAATCTTTGTTCCTCCTAATCTGAGATAGCAGGGAACACATGGCAATCAGTGTCAATCATGGGGTTTTTGCATCGCTTATACACCCATAATGCATGCATTGAACCAAGTCTACAGATACTTATTTTTATTACCATTATTATTATTATTATTATTATTATTATTATTATTACTATATTAAAAAGTAATTCATTGATAAACATAGTGATTATAGTATATTCACACTGTTTACTCATATATAGCTAAGCAATATTACCCTGCCCTTTTCTAAAGCAATAATTATTACATTTCTTGCAGAGCACAACATATAAGCTGTACTTTCAGTGTCACTCATTTTTTGCAATACTTCTTAAATAATATTATATCAACCAGGACTTCACAACAATTTTCCAAGTCATAAAGAGATAATAACTTGATGTAATACCACAGGCTCAACAAATAAATGGCAGACTGATATTGGCACCTAAAAATTGATCATTTGGAATAATAATTTCATCATGAGTTTGAGAGAAACAAAAATAAAAATAAGTAATTTGTAACAAAAAAAATCATGTCAACCTGTTTTCTTATGCTGGTTGTCAATCTATTAGTAACTCTGGTTAAAAAGTCTCAAGGTATTTGATACCAGCATGTTTAACAACAGATGGGCACTTTCAGGACTAAAGTTAGTCATTTTTAGGGCAAATATATACAGTCAGATAAAATTAATGGAATAAACCTTAATTTGCATACTTTAGATTATATTGCATGATGATGTGGCTGCTTGCCAGCCAAAATGTGCAACTCAGCGGAAAGCAAGCAAGTGAAAATGAGCAGGAGAGCCACTAAAAGTCACTAAGGGAATTTTCCCTGGCTGCTATGTGCATGACCCCTGTCTTTTGATAGGAAACAAAAATGAAGAAAGAATAAAATTATGTTTATTTCTGTTAATTAAGTTCTTTTGGATTGCAAAAAACTTGCAAAGAGAAATTTTAGTGACAGCCCTGAATAAGTTGGCACCTTTTATGAAATAACAATAGTTAAACTTTTATCTGAACTTGACTTTCTAAAAACTTATCAGAAAATATTAAATACTGTTTTGACACTTACAACAACAGATGCTACAACTGCACCTAAACTAAAAACAGATTTTACCCTTCACATGAGTTGTAAAGACAAAAGAAATGGCTGACTAAGTCAGATATGTTTATGTTAAATAAAGCTGCTGTATTATTGGCACTAGAACATGTTTATGGTAAACAACATGAAGCACATTATGTTTCTCCTTAAAACAAGTTGAAACTACATTGTTATAATATTACACATCTAATCAGGCATGCTTTATATCTGGTTCTATAATTAATGTGGTTTTATGACAGCAGAATCATGAAACTAGCCAGAGCTCACGAAATCATTGTTTTTAATTATTTTAGCAATGTTCTTCTAATGTTTTCTGCACACAATTTAATTCTTATGACACTTTATTGCGATGCAACAGTTTTTAAGCTCTTTTGATCTGTTCCTCACTTCTTTTTGCTACCATCTTTTGCATGTTTAATCAAATTATTCCCTTAGTCAGGAGGTGGTTTCAGTCATAATGCTCAGAAACAATATATCTTGACCATAATTCACACAAAATGTATAACTGCCTGATGTAAACAAGTTTTTGCAGTGAAACACCTTTTGTTTGCTGTCACACTAGGCAAGTGTGAACAATACAGCAGTCCTGGCATTTTTTAGTTCTCCCAGCAACTAAAAAAATATATGAAAAACAACAACAACAACAGAAAGGTTTGGAAAAAAGGCCCATGATGGTATTGTTAACTCTCTTAGCAGAGCAAATGTTATGTAAAAAACACCTCATAAATTCAAACAATTCATCAATTAATTTGCACGTACTCATTCAGTATGAATTTAATCAACTTAAAAATATCACACTTAAGAGACTTTTGCCAACTGTTCCTGTCTAAAAATGTTGTCTTGCAAATATCTGTCTGGCCTAATTAAGTCATTTAGCTAAATGACATCAAATGCATTTCTTCGGCTTGGCAAAATTAGGCATAGAAGAAGGTCGTAATTCATAAATTTTTTATGTCTCAAAGTGAAAAATATTCGTCCTTGGTCGCTGCCCCCGATGCTAACAAGATTAGGTCGCGAAAAAGATAACGAAATTTCACGCTGGTAAAGTGTTTAGTCTTTAAATACCAAAATTGTTGATAAGTAAAACAAATTCTATTAACAATCAGAAGAATAAGAGTTAAAAAAATGTTGTGTCGTTCGAGGGTTACACTCTCCCAGACAACGTAATCATAACTTGCGTTCTAAAACCATTGATATGCTGATATTTGGTAAGGAACTCAAATCGTCATGGCGAATATTAATTTAGGCCAAATCATCTTTCGCGATTACATGAATGTTCAAATTCAATTTCTTTTTGAATTAATTTGAGAAAACGTTGAACCCGAGGTTACTTGAATAGCACATTAGGAGTGACAGGTTTCAAGATACAAACAGATCTTACAATGTACATAAAAAATCATTGGTTTCTTTCACGAAAAAAATCGTGAAACAGGCATGGACAAAAATAAACAAAAGTACTTGCCACTGTTGAAACGAAAAACTTGTGCCCAAGAACATGTTCACAAGTTATGCAGTAGAGAGCATTACGTAGAACAAATAGAGTGCTTTATAGTACAACAAACCTGTGACTTCGAAAAAGCTTTTGTGATTCTTCAAAGCCATTGTTTAGGAGCAAATTTATCCCGTCTCTTGCAAGTCCATGATACTCCCAAAAGCTTGCGGATGATTTTGAACTTTCACCTTTGAGATCCTTGCACTCATTTTTGTTAGGATTCATAAGGGTACCAAGTCTTTCGCAAATTTCGAAAAATACATGCAGGCAGAAGCAGCAAAGACGCCAAGAAATGGAAAGATCTTACACCATGATTTGCTCCTGCAAATTTGTTATGTAAAAAGCAGACAAGTGCAAGGCGTTCTTTGATTGGTTGTCCGTTCTGCTTGAGTGCTTCCGAAGGTTTTCCGGATATTTTACGAACATTTCCGAAGAACCAGCTTGAAAGATTATTATGGGATTCTGTACATCCAAGATAAAATCCAACATGGCTTCCGTCGCTCCTAAAGTAGCACGGCAGTTGTCGTTTGCTCAGAAGGTTAAAGCCGCTTTTCACAACTGGTATATTTATGCTTGTGGTTACAGACAACTTGGTAAGTCAATCTGACTCTGAAGAACATTATTCTGTGATCGCTAGAATCAAATGTTTGTCATTTTACCGGCTCTAGCTCGTTGCATAATATTTAAGCTTTGAAAACTGCTTGTGATATCACAGGCGACCGTGTATGTGTTCCTAAGATAAACACGGTGAAAAGTTCCCTTCTAGCGTACGTAAACTGTATAATACACATACATATGTGTTCTTTGACAACTGTACATCTTAAGGTTTTGTATTAAATAGTCTTTTCATGGTACCTTTACGTGAGTTTAATAAGCTTATTTCTGTTCAATATCCATAGTTAACTTGTGACTGGTTATGCGAAGCCTCTTCGTTTTAAATAAAGTTTGCTTGGCTACATTTATTTTGTAATAACTAACAAATACTGAATGAGGCCAAGGCTGTGCTGTAAAGAAGGGAGCCTAGTGCCTTGAACTTGTAAGATCTAGAGTGCCTAGCATATGATTTGTATGAAAAAAACTGAGATCTTCTAATCGCCAGAGAGGAAAAAATGGGCACCAAACACCACCGGGCTCTGATACAGCACAGCTCTGGAGTCTGACTACTCAGTTCTTCTAGTATCTGGACCCTGTATGAAGAAAAAGACGACAAAACAATCAGAACTTCATTTTTTTTTACTTCTTCGGGTTTATGTTCTAGGGCTTCGTAAGGATGATTTGTTAATGGATGACCATCCAGATGTGGTTGAGGCCATTAAACGTCTTCCCCCTGAGGAGCGGGATTTCAGAAACTTCCGCTTAAAGAGAGCTATGGATTTGACAATGAAGCATATCATTCTGCCAGAGGACCAGTGGACAAAGCCTAATGAGGTATAAATGTATTGCATGTATAATTTATTTTATTTGTTTCGTTTATTTGTTTTTTTAGTCACTCATAATTATTACATAAAACTAGAACATTACAACAGGTGTTTTGTATACAAGTTGTTGTGACAAGGAAGCCTAAAGAACCTGGGGGCTTATATTAATAGGCTTCCTTAAGCTACATTGCGAAGCCTGAGTCACTTGATTGCACAGGGTGCAGAAAACATAAAACTTAAGTGACAGAACGACTATCAATGAGATAATTTTTCAGATTTTTTATGAAAATGTAAACAAATATGGAAGAAGAGCTGTGCTTATTGACTTCAAAAAAGACATTATTTTTATCTTCAAATAACCGTAATAATATATTTTCTTAAGACCGAAAAAGTGAAATACAGTTGACTCTCGGTAACACAAACCAGAATAATAATTGTTATCTTTGAACTGGACTGAAAAAAAATTAAGGTAAGGTGAAGAATACACAATTTTTTCCCAACTTGTCATGTGTTTAAAAAATGGTTCTAGTTATCGAGGGGAAAATTGTATAGAAATGGTTTGAAGGGAAACAAAAATTACTTTGAATTAGTGGGAGGTTTGAGTTACTGAGTGAAAAATACAGTGAAAGTATGAAGGAAATCAAGAGGAAATTTATTTTGGTTTGAGTTAGCATAAGGTTTGAGTTTGAGAGGGTTTGAGTTTATCTGGAGCCGACTGTTAACTAATAACTACTGGGTAAGAAATTGGAAAATTATGACAATAGTGTTGGTGGAAACATTTAAACATGATGTGAGAATATCCTGTTACTTGTAGCAACAATTCACTCCAGCTCCTGGTCGTTCAAACATTCGATAGTGCTATCCAATGGATGATCACTGTCCAGCAGATAAGTATTAGGGAAACCAATTGCATAATCCACTGGATAGTGATTTATCCAGTGGATAGCATTATCTACCTTTCGAACAACTGGGGCCTGAACTACGAATAATGTAATATATGGTCACCCTCACTCCTTAATGGCCAATCTCTGTAGAACAAGAGTCACCTAAGGTTGTTCCAGCTGGCAAAATAACCTCTCCACAATAGCCATTTAAAGGCGAACAATGTGCAAACTGATGTACTTGTTTCTCTTTAATTTACTGTAAACTCTATTAAGCCCCTGCGGGGGCTTATTCTTTCAAGCACTTTTGAGGGGGGAGGGGGCTTAATATAGAGAGGGGCTTATTTAATTTAGCGAAATGCATCAATGGGAGGAAGGGTTCTCAAGGGCGGCTTGTGATTCCTGGGTGTTATACTGCTTTTTCTAACAATAAGAATAATTATGGTAACAATTCTCCACAGAGCACTAGAGCATAAAGTTGAAAAAGTTAAGTACATGTGGTTGAAGACCAAAAAGAATATGAATTTACAGCCTGAATAACCATAACTGATCAGTCCACATTAATTGTTTGTGAAGAGTGGAGGGAAGGGAGGGCTTAATAGAGAAGGGGGCTTATTACCTTTCCTGCTCTGAAAAGGGGTGGGGGGGGGGGGTGGGGCATATTAGAGATGGGGGGCTTAATAGATGATTTATGGTGTTATTCTTTTATTTTGATTGTTTTATGTGTTAATGTGCTATACACCTGTAATAAGCATCTTTTAAATAAAGAAAGCTGTATGTTTACACCTCCCTTCCCATAACAGTCACTTAACGTTTTTTTCCAGGGTGCACGTGCCTGTTAAAGAGAGATTTGAAGTTTATGTACTTATGTTTTTACTACTTCTTTTTGGAATGGGTGAATCTCTCATTTAGTGACCTATGCTATTTATTCTCTTCTAGGACATATCTTACCTGCTTCCTTACATTGAACTCACCAGGAAAGAGAGAGTAGAACGCGAACAGTGGGATCACCAATGAAAAATTAGTTATGCCATTTTCTTTTACCATTTCTTCAAAATTCAGCTGTGAAATTTTCTATGCATGGAACAGAAATTTGGTGGTCTGGGCAGCATAATGATGTGTGCATGGACAGTCTGCAGCTTTGATCATTGACAAATAACATTATTTTTTCTAAAATTACATTGTCATCTGCAGAATCATGAAGTTTTGTGTACATGTACTTAAGCTTGATGCTGCTGTATTTAAGAAATAAAACGTACTTGTCTTGACAGTCCTAATTTTTACGACAAGAGGTAATTTGCCCTTTGAATCAAAGAGGTTCTCATCTTCAGAGACGGGCGGAGGGGAGGGGTGGTTATTAAAGGGTTCATTTTCTTCCAGAATGAACCTCCTCTTATACAACTCTTTTCTTCAGAAACAGTTTAACAAAAGACAGGCTACATTAATGACAGAAATGGGGAATTTGACACTCTAAGTGCATCAATCAAAATGTCAGCACAAATGAGATATTATGTCAGCTCAAATGTCCATGTCATACAGTCATTATGACCATTGCTTAATCAGGGGTGACTTTCCTACATTTACAACTAAAGCAGAACCCTTTCCTTGTGAACACCTCCACAACAAGGACACCTCTCTTTTATTGACACTTCCTTTGGCAGACTTGCCACAAGTCAACCTGTTCAGTTTGTCAGAAAGCTGTAAAGAGAATGGAGCAAGCTTTTTAGGCCATGAGGCGACAAAGTGAGTGACAAATTCACATGAAGGACTTTATCAAAAGTCTGTTCAATGGGTCTCAAAGATGCAATTAGTCTAACAATGTTTCTTGTACAATGGAGACACCTCTGTAAAATGGACACTTGGGGCATTGTCTTTTTGGTTTTCGTATTTAGAAGGTTTGACCACAGTTTATATTTGCAGTGATCCCTCTAAGCGGTCAGTGCAAAGGCTTGTTGAATTCGTGGTGATGCATGACATACTTTTGCTTTTTGGATGTGTCCTGGACAAACAGCACTTACAAGTTTTATTCTGTAGCTTTAATTAAAAAAATGAGATGGATTTTTTTCCTTTCAACCATTTGGCTTGTTAAAAATGACCAAATTTGCACAAAATTATTTTCTCTCTTAACTCAAGAGAAAAATGTTTCAAAGCCGTGTCCTTTACAAGACTTTAGTGTCTTGTCACATCTTCTGGATGTACATATATCATGAAAGCAAGGGTCCACATAGTAAAACCTATAGCCTGTGTAGCTGGCAGGCTTGCTTAGTGAGTAAGGAAATGAGTGGCAAAGGCATGCATGATCAAGGGGTGAAGCGGTGAGACAAATAGAAAGTGTTGTTTCTGCCCCATTCTTCTAGTCATGGCTTCTCCTCTTGCTCACACTCCCCTTCATTGCCCTTCTCAAAAAAGCTCCTGCCAGTGCGGGCTATGGAACTGAATGTGTAACAGTGTGAAGGGGCTGGAAATTATTGGCTTCAAAAGTGAGCACAAGTTGTACCCTACTTGACAAAAATTCCTGGATTTGCCCTTGAAGATTGTAAGGAAATTAATGCACTGGAAATGGTGTGCTAATGGACAGAAAAATTATTAATCTATTACTTGGGATCTTTTGGAACACACAAATGAAACAAGAAGTCAGGTGGAAGACTTCACAAAAGAATTTGAAGTTTAGAACTCAAAATAAATTTATGAAAATTCTCATTAATAAAGGCCCATTCTCCTTAATAAACTTATTCTAAGTTGTATCTTGAAGAGTTTGAGAAAGCAGCCATTGACATTTTGATCTTGGGGGACAAGCAGTTTAGTCTAGAGAAAAAAAAGAAAACAGATTCTACAAGAAACTGACAAGTGGTGTGCACAATTCACAGTCTGAGATGGGGGTGGGATTTTTTTATGCCTAATGTAAAGATGAGGGTGGAAAAATCAAGGGTACACAAGACTAAACAAGTTACACAAGTTTCTTTTTTATACTTATCACAATTACACCAAAAGCAATACCCTTCCACTTGACTCCTCGCATTTATGCAGAAAAATCTGGTCCAACAGGTTTTTTAAAAATATATATATTTAAAAGGTGTTTTGATACAGTTTGCTTTGTGTAATGCTTGAAAATCGAAGGAAAATTTGGTACTAAATCAGCAGTCACTTATCTTAATTTACAAGATCTTATTCCAAGCACTCTTTCAATTAATTTGCATGATTTCTTTTAATACAGTTTTACAACGTGTAGCCTACGAATACAGTTGTCTCTCCTGACTCCTTGCCACTAAGAACGTTTCGCAAGAAAGACGTCTGTGCCTCGATCAGCACCAAAATTCCATACAGATGACATAAAATCTGTCCGGAATCTGATCAGGAGCTCTGATTGGTTGACATAATAGTTACATTGTTTCAGCTATTCTTTACAAATGAGAGACAAAAGACAAAAGGCCACAAAAGTCACATGTGATCATGATGAATTTACAACAAAACAGTCAATTAATTCATGGAATATATTTTTTTCTTTAGAAGAAGCATTTTTTGCAGAAGAACACAAAACTTTACCATAAATGGACTAGGAGAATAATTATTATAAAATCAAACAAATTTGCATATATAGTGGAATCCCATGACTACCGGATTAATTATATAATAATATTGCTTAGTTACGCCATCAGTATGGAATTTCTGTTGCTGAGGCACAGATGTCTTTCCTGTGAAACATCCCTAGAGGGTGGTAAAGGGTGTTTTCGCGACTCGTGATCGGCCCCTTTCTTTTCCCGTGAAATGTGAAATGGCTAATTTTTTCCTCATGAATAGTGATTTCCATAGTAGCTGTGAAGCGTGATTTTGCAAAATTATTTTCCGTGAAATGAGAAATAAATGTGATTTTCATTATGTCTTTGTTTTTCGTGAATTGTGAAAAGACCGTTTTATTTTCTGTGAAACGTGATCTAGACCCCCCCTTTACCACCCCTTCCCTAGAAGTGAGGAGGGGCAATGTGACATTGACTGTAACAGCCAGATGTATTGTTATGACTTGAAAATGTACACATGCTGCACACACTGTGCTGGTAATTGCTGCACACATCTCACCTATGGTTTTAAAAGGTCAAGACCTAAAAATTTATGTGTAAAAGAAAACCACCTGTACATTAACCTGCATCAAAAAATAAGAGAAGATGCCAAAGGACAGATTAATTTTTTAGCTTCTGAGCAAAAGTTCTTGATTGCTTGAGTTAATTATACATCCTGTCTATTTAGTAATTCATGCATTGCTATTAACAGCATCCACTTTTGGGTGCTTCTCCAGATGGGATGTTTTTATATTCGCTTGTTGTTAATGATGCACTATCTGTTAATTTTATTGACGGCTCCTTCCTCTCACTGGTAACAAAATTATTTGCCTTTTCATTCTCTAGAATCTGTGAAAGAAATGAAGAAAGAAAACAGCACAAATCAGTTTGCATTGGGTCATGAAGGCTTGGGAAATACAATGTACACACTGTACACTGTAAAAAAAAAGAAAAAAGAAATGACCTTGAGCTATACCAAAAATTTGTCTATCATGTGGCACAAACGTTTTTGCAGGATTTCAATCTTGCAGATCAGCAATTTTTTAATATATGGTTATCTACACATCCAAGAAATTTTGGTTCTGACAAAATCGTCTATATTTATGTACGTACATATGTCCGAAGCTGGGGTGACAATTTGCATTTCAAGCACCCCGCACATTTTGGGGGTAAATCGCTGAGTCTTTCTTTGGACTAAATTTTAACGTCTAGTACATTGATGCAAAAAAAAAAAAACACTGGAGAAAGAGGTAGCAAGAGAAATAATAAACAATGGAGACCAATTTTGTTGAAAGAAAAACATGAAAATTTTATATCATTGACAGTCAGTTTGTCTTAGAACCCACCATTGACACAAGAAATTTTGCTGCTTCATTTATGTTGATATCTTCTTTAGCTGATGTCTCAAACCATTTGAGAAATCCCCTGTCATTACAGTACTCATCCATCTGGCTTGCATTATTTACTAAGCCTTCCTTTGCTTGGTCACACTGTCAGACACAAAAAAAAGACCATGTCACTGGTTAAAGAGGGCTGGATCAGGTCAAGAATTCCTATTTAAATCGCCTCATTTTAAAGATGACTTAGTGTTGTAATTTATTTAAACAATCAAAAGAAAAACTATAAATTTAATCTGTCTGGACGATTGATCACCCGTCCTGAATGAGTAACCACTTGGCATGGTCTGGACGGAGAGTGACTAGGCATGACAGGTTTGGTAACCACTTGGGCAGGAAATATATACTGGAAATTTGTTATAACTTTGGAATTTTCTTAAATAATACAATTTACCTCTTTAAAAATCACACTGTAATGTACATGTAGTTGATGTACAAGATAAGATAACATAAGATATGTACTTTTCACCTTAATAAAGACCATTATTAAATCAGTAGCAACAAAAAGTATGATATATGATGGGCTGAAACTGAAACAGTGACAAGTAAATCGCAGATACAATAGTAAAATATACCAATGGCAACATGGCCCTCCTCTTCAATACTTGAAACTGGTTTTTAATTGGTTCCTCTGTCACAGTTAAGCATAAACTATTCTACCATTATTATCACTACACGTGGCCAAATGACAAACTGCCCTCTCTAAAATGCTCCTTTTTGCGGGTCAAACGGCAAAGTGCAGGCTGTAAATGGACTTTGCATCCCGCAACATGAATTCATGTTAAACAATCTTTTGTTATGAAATAAACTTTTGACAATTTGTACGATTTGGCCTTGTGTATTGATAATAATGATAATCACATGACTTTTGTTGGGTGAATAGTTTTTTTGTGTCCCTTGTAGCATCATTTGCACCCTCGCTCCACTTGGGCACAAATGATGCTACTCGGGCAACAAATTATCAGCTATATACCCGGCAAAAGTCATGTGATTGCAAATGTCCTACCAAAAATACAATCTGAATCCAAACCTTATTCGCTAAGAGAACAACTGGAATAGGCGCTCCATTGGGTAGCATTACTTTATTGTCCAAATCATTCTTCCATTTTTGTACTGCTTCAAATGTGGAGGCTCTGGTGACATCAAACACAATGAAAGCTCCAACTGCTTCCTTGTAATAAACCTGAGAAAGTTTACCATGAAAAAACTAATATGAGCCAAGATCTGATACTGTGCCATGACACGTAGGTTGGGGAGACAGGATGAGCAAGCAGTCAGTTTGTCAGGCATATAGTATAGTTATTTTGTAAAAAAAATAGAGGTCCCATTCAGACCCAGCCTAGTTTGCTCTCCTTCATCCCAAGTTCAACTCTACAGTCATACTTGTAAATAGTAGTGTTGAGAATCACCTGAGATCTCATAATTGATCATCACAAATTATTTGATTGTGCCAGTCCATTGATCATCAACTATAATAGGAAAAATCTCTTTCTAAGAATTCATTTTATTTTTCACCTGTATAAGCAAGTTAACATGTATCAGACAAACTTTTGAGCTTTTGGCCTGTGAACTTGCATTTTTATTAATGACAAATCATTTGATGAATGAAACAAAAGGCTTCCAAACCAAATGCAAGAATTACATGTATTAAAGTATGCATGGTCACTTAACATTTTGCGTATTAACAAAACATCCAAATGACTGTCAGGAAAGGGTGATATGGATTATAGCTGCATCGTGAATCTGCCGTGGTTCAATTTCATCCTTGGCTTAAATTTTATTTTCTTTTATTTTTGGGAACAGTGTTGTATGGTAATGAGTTTGAAACAAAAGAAAGTACAATTTAAACCAAGGATAAAATTGAATCACAACAAATCCATTAAAAAGACAACAGACATGTTAAATGTTACTCTTCGACAACAATATTTTTATTTTTCCCCAACAATTAATTGGACATTTTTCCAAAATCATTTATCATGTCACACAAAAGAAAGAGCAAGACAGAAACAGTCATGTCCAATACTGCAGCAATGTTACGGACCATTAAGAGCATTTGACCGACTGTACATTCAGTACAAACTGTCAGCATTGCTAACAGTCTGTTTCTGAGCATATAAGAAGCATGCATCTCCTTACTACATCGGCACAGTGTGCAACCTGTATAATCGGTACAGATCCACACACAAGGTATACCCCCTCTTGCCATGAAAATATTCTAAGTCCCACTAATAAGATGCAGTTTGCCGATCTTAAACAGCTTTTTATGGACCATAGGTAAGTTTTGCAATCTGTATGATTTGTACAGATCATAACATGGCTTATATAGACCATTACAGTGTGGGTATATTAGACAACCCTCACGAAAATAGCTCAGTTGGTTATAGTCTGAGTACTGCATTGCAGAGGTCATCAGGGTTCGAATTTTGGCAAGCCTGAAGTTTTGCAGGCTTTCTTAATTTCACAACTGCATAACTTGCAACTTTGACTGGGATGATCTTCTCTTCATTTTAAAAATATTTTCTTGTTAGCAAAAATGTCTAAAATTCTCGACATATTCAATAATTAAGCAAATTACATTTTATCTTTCTACAGTGCATGTATATGTTATGGTTCAATTTTATCCTTGGGTTAAATTTTATTTACTTTTGTTTTTGGGTACAGCAATGGTAATGAGTTTGAAACAAAGGAAAGTAAAATTTAAACCAAGGATAAAATTGAACCACAACATAAACGTCACTTGATAAGGTGCACGAATGTGATGAAGGACGAATAGACATACCCTTGTCATGTTGCCAAATCGTTCTTGTCCTGTCAGAGAGAAACAAAACAGTAATATCAATTTTGATCCCAATAACTGGGCTCAATCAGGTTTTCGCCTTTCTAGTCATGGGCCAGCTAATATTACTGATTCACTACTCAAAGCCTGGATCGAATTATAGCTGACCACACTAATTAAAATATTGTTCTTGCCCTTTCATCACCCCATTGTTTGTCTTAGGAAGTTTCATGTCACAGTCGCGCAACGACGACTAAGAAATGTATAAAAAGCCTGTTCACATGCAAAGTTGTTGCTTTGCTTATCAAACCTATTGCCGCTCTCATTGCTGTCACCATCATCATTGCTTTTGTTGTGATCCATAAATTTTGCTGCCATGGTAATGTGATGTCACACTTATCCTCTCTATAACATACCAATGGTATTTCTGGCCACAGCCATTCTTGGTTTATCACCATGTGACAAGGTGACCATGTTGGTTAACAATACAACGCATTTCCTAATTGGGTTGACCCAGATCAGGATCAGTGACAATGTGTGGTTCCAGAAAATCTCCATACCCCCCCCCCCCCCCCCCCCCATGGAAGATCATTGGAAATTCTGAGGGGGAAGGGGGGTTCAAAGGCAGTAATTTCCAAGGGGTAAGGGGGGTTCATGGGAAACTGTTTTCCAAAGGGTGATGGACCACGTACAAAACATTGAAAGCAACGTATGATCGATCTGAAGCACAAAAACATACCTATGTACATTGTTTTGAAACAAAAGTCAGTACCCCTGGCCACTGAGATGAGGTTAACATCATTAGATTTAATGTTTCTGTTTTTCTTTGAGTTAGCTAGCACTACAATCTCCAGAAGAACCGCAATGAGGTGTCTTTGGAACGAAGTCGAAACGATTTAAAATGGTGGACATAACTGGAGTCTTGTCTTTGCTCGTTTTTGTCCGACCAACATTAAAGTGCTTTCACTTCTGTTCACTGGCATGAGTATCCCTTTTTGCTACCTTCACATGCAGGAAACACATTCTTGATATACAGGTTTCATGTTTTATCAGTGTTTATTGGGGGTTGTAACTCATAAAAAATGCGATGTGACGGGAGTACTTTCGTTCCCATTTCTTGCTCTATTTTCAGAAGGCCCGGCTACCTGGCTAGTAAAATGTGACAATGTTCACGAAACCTAGCGTGTTGGCATGTATTAGTCAAGTTTTCGGCCCTTAAATAAGAATCAACTTGAAGAAACGGATAAAATGTGTAGAAAAATAAACAGCCAGAAAGGAACCTTGTAAGTTTCTTGTTTTTTTTTTTGCTATCGTTTGCAAAGTTGTTTAAGCGAGTGAAACTAAGTTCTCTTCATTTGATAACGTTTGTGTCGAGTAAGCACACAAAAACGTAGAACAAACAACATTTAAACTTTGCAACCCAAATGTTTAAGCTTATAAGCTTACATAAAAAAACAACACACACATAATTTGCAAACATTATTCATGGCGAAGAAGCTAACAGTTTGGCTAAATAATATAATACCTTTACACTGCACTGCTGTAATAAGATTCTACCGTATTTTTGTAACTGACCGAGTTAGTATTCACTTTCTTTGTTCTAAAGTACCAAAACCACTTTGAATTTCCAAAGAATGGTAAGCGAAGTCCCCGTTTAAAACTTCTGGAAATTCCTGGGGGGAGGGGGGTCATCAAAGACCCCCTGGAACAGAAAATCCTGGGGGGTGGGGGGGGGGTGCAAATCAAAGAGCCTTCCGTGGTGGGGGTATGGATATTTTCTGGAACCACACAATCTGAGAACACTTGGATCATGATTCATCAAAGGAACTGATCGAATCCACAGTGCTCTGGGCAAAGACTTTAACACACTATCATCCTCTGGGCAAAGACTTTGACATACAATCATCCGAGTGATCTTGGATAACTGATCGTTCACCAGATTGCCCCCAAGGAATGCACCGAGAATTTGCATGAAAAAGATTTTAGATACTTGTGGAGAGAAACATGTTTGTTCTAGTTAACCAACATCGCTGCCGTGACATCAGATGCAAATCAGCAATACAGTACATGTTACCTGCAATATCCCATAGCTGTAAACGGATTAAAGTATCTTGATCCCAGTTTATAACCTTTAATGCGAAGTCCACTCCAATGTATGTATAGTTAAGAAAAATGTAAACAAGAAAAAGCAATGGGGATTATTTCGCAATGTCAAAAGACACAGACAAAAACAAACAAGAACAAAAGGTAGAAAGACACATTCTCCGTGTAAAATTAAAATAATAGACAAACAAAACCGTATCTCATATGATGTGAAGTCCGGTTTGATGTGAGTGTGTGTCACAACAATAAGAAGTATCCTGTAAGTGGCTTTTGCGTGACATACGTAAGCGAATGATTAAATTAGATGTGCACAGTAAATCTGAAAATTTGCAAGTTGATTTAAATCTGGCAAAGGATATAGTAGCTCTGTAGTGTACGGAGAAGAACTGATGTACATAACGTTTTATAATACTAGTCTTTCCAACACCAAGATCACCGATGACTAGAACTTTGAACAAATACTCCTTCTTCTCGCCCGATGACTCCTGAGAAAAAAATAAAATGCGAACACAAAATCACCAGTACAAATCAAATTCCACAAAGCATTAGGCAATCCGTGAATTGAACGCTTTCAAATGAGAACAAATGAAACTATATGTACCATGATCCTGCATCGAGTGCTATAAAAAGGACAGTGACTGCACACTTTAGACGGCCATCATATTGTTGTCATGTGATAGTTTACGATATACTGACAAGTATGATTGGCTGTTAGCATTCAACCGCAGCGATTGCGTCAAATAGTAGCTTGTGCCTTATTGGCTAGATAGATGTATTACAGAAAATTCTGGGAAACTTTTTTCTCTGAAAGAGAACTTCCAAATTTCAGCTAAACAAAAGTGGTCGACAGAAATCAAAACAAAAATAGTAGCAGCGTACCAAGCTAGAATGAAGTTGTATTATGAGGCCCAAGAGAATGGCCTATATGGCCTATTGGTTTAGCCCTACAATTACAATCAGGGCGGACAAAGGTTGGGCCAGGACGGATAAATGTTGGGCGGTGAAACGAGCGCTCCGCTCTTCATTTAATGTGTGATGCGGAGTAGGACTGGCACGAGCGCTCTTTCCGCGCTTCCGGTGCGCTTGAAGGCCGGCGAAATTTTCCTTTCTGCATACCGGAAATGCTATTTTCTTTCTGTAATTTCAGGCTACAGTGTTAAATAAATAAATTCGTTTCATAGCAATATCAATGAACAGTTTCATATGTTTGTGTCTGTATACCTATAAGTCAAACTTGTTGGTCCTATAATGCCAAAATTTGAGTTTAATTTGAAAGTGTTGAATACCTCCTCCTTCCACTAAATATCACCTAATCGTCTTTCGCCGTTTCGTTTGCAAAAGCTTAACACTTCTTAACCTCAATTTTTACATATGTTAAAGGGGGATAAATTTTATATAACATAACAAAAAATTAGATTGATATATTTTGATATAGTGCCGTTGTACTGCTTCAAACTTTGGTTCTCGGGTGCAACGCGCCATGGCGATTCGCGCAATGCGTCGCAAATCCGGCAACCACATGTAAACAAAATTTATTGAGGTTCGTTGTAAGGTTTTTTCTCCGTTTTTCTCTCTAAAACAAAACAAGGTAAACAGTAAAAACTGAGGGGAAACTAATTTTGAGGTTTCGAAGAAAAAGAAAGACGTATGACATGTTTTTTTTTCAAAATTAAAAAGAAGGATGATGGTGATTGAAATTAGCATAATTTCACCTTGCACGAGCTGCACGCATTTTAAAATACAGGTCATCTAGTTATGAAAGACGATCTGCTGTCTTTTAGTTTTGCCATGGATGAGATTTTCCTTCGTGTTAGAGACAGTACTTAGTTGTTTTTGTTTTGGAATAACATCGACATTGGCGAGAAGTAGAACGAAAAGATAATTCAGTGGTAGAGTCATGGAAGTAATAAGACTGAAACCCTTTGAAAGAGATGTTTGTCTACTCCAACTAAACCGCCCGCAAAAAATAGCAGCATTTTCCTCTCGGAGACAGCGTACCAGCAAAAATTAAGGAACGAGGAAGAAGTGCAAGAAAACAAATCAAGCCGCCATAATTCAGTGACAGCGTTAGTGTCTAATGGACAAACCACATCTCAAGGCCTGACCGAAGAAACACAAGCGACATTTAATTTCTAAGCAGAGTCCCAGTCCACTGCATCACACCTTTTTGCTCGGACGCGCTCGTTTCACCGCCCAACCTTTATCCGCCCTTCAGGGCGGAAAAACGTTCTGCGCAAGCTTCTGCGCATCCCTTATCGCAGGCTCAAGGCGGGCTTTTCTGTGACTGTGTCTGTTCTGTGTCTGTTTGCTTGTTTGTCACTGACCAGGAGGGAGTCATAAGACAGAGTCACTGGCTAAGACTGAATGAAATGCACAAGGTGTGAACGTTTGCTTCTCGAAAAGCCCTTATAATTTTGAATGGTTTTTGTTTTTCGTCACTTGAAAATTACTTTGGACTCGAAACAACCAATGTTAAAGGAAAAACGGACCATCCCGTCAGTCTGAAGTCAGGAATAAATAGTTTTGAACATTAATTCCCAAGAGGCGAGTATTTTGATTGTGCATTCGATTTATTTGTGAGTTGTTTTCGCCGTCTTTCGCCGGGCTGAATTAAAACCCGCTTGTATTCAGTTGTTAGTAAATACTTTTTCACATCCCAGATTTATTCCCTTTGCAGAACCAGCTTTATCCATCTCTTCAGTCAAAGAACCATTTGTGCGCCGTAAAACTTTCTCGGAAATAGAAGGCCAGTAGGCTTACTCGAGAAGAAAAGACTACTTCGATCATTTTTCTGTTGCTCAAGTAATAGCAGTCAGAGTTTTCTTCACTTTAATTACACAGTTTTGTTTTCCAGTGCACTGTGAAAGTTTCTGTTCTTTATTAGAAATAACTTTCTGTACGCAAATTTTCCTTTTCACTCGCTGTGAAGTTGAGAACGCGACAAACAATAATTATTCCTGGAGCTGGATTTGTATGAGGCGAGCAAAACAAATACCCTTGTGTGCAGTTTCCTGTATTTTCTAACGATTGGCTGAGTTTAATTTGCTTGAATGAAGACCCTCACATGGACCAGTTATTCACTGAGTTATGAAAAATAGCTACATGGTGAATCATGGTTTAGCTGCGAAGCTCACTGAAACGATCTTTTGCTTTTAAGATCTTTAGGTAGGTTGTTTTCGTACAAAAAAAAATCATTTCTTCATTGTCAGCAAGAAGTTTTTGCAATGTAATTTTAACTTTCTTTGAAGGAAATCCTACTTACATGTAGGTTTTTGACAGATGTTATGCATGTTCAACTTGACAACACAAAGCATAATTTATAGTTAACTCTTAGTACGCGAAACGATAAAGTTTAAAAATAAGCTACAGTTGCTTTGAAACCGAATTTTGGGAAGATTTTACTAGATAAAGATTGACCTTTTTTCTACCCACATATCAACGCAATAACTTTTACATTGAGGATTTTGTTTATATTCTAGTGATCTACAAAGCCACGAGTGTTCGATCGAGCGTGTTTTAAAATATCAGCTCACAGTGCGACAAAGTTCAGTGACTTAAAACACATCGTGGGCAAGCGTTAATTTTTTTGGGCAAATCACTGTACAAAGATAAGTTGTTTTTGTGTCCACAGTGGAGCTCCGGACCTTATATATCCAGGAACTTCCTTATATGAACACATTTTGTGAATGCATCTTGAAAAAAATAGGACCTACGCATGCACATTTACAGTACAACGCAAGGAAATTAATGTCGTTAAAGTCCGTTTTACGATGAGGTATTCTTCGAGAAAATTGAGTAATGATAAGGTTATAACCACAGCTTGCAACTTTTGAAGACCAATTGCTTGTTCTTTCCAGGTTATGAGTGGAAACATTATATTTTTAGGCAAAAAAATATTTGAAAACCCGCCATTTTTTCAGACCCGGCCAGGGGATCTGGGCAAAAAAGTTCACGCATGCTCATTACGTTTTTCCGCCCTGAATATCCGCCCTGGGTTGGGCGGTGAAACGAGCGCTCCGCGTGATGCGGAGTAGGACTGGCACGAGCGCTCTTTCCGCGCTTCCGGTACGCTTGAAGGCCGCTGAATTTTCCTTTTTGCAAACCGGAAATCCCATTTTCTTTCTGTAATTTCCGGCTACAGCGTTAAATAGATAAATTTGTTTCATAACAATATTAATAAACAGTTTCAAATGTTAGTGTTTGTATGCCTAAAAGTCAAACTTGTTGGTCGTGTAGTGCCAAAATTTGAGTTCAATTTGAAAGTGTTGAATGCCTCCTCCTTCCGCTAAATATGACCTAATCATAGGGAACCCACGCTCTTATTAGTAAACTGCAAATGGAAATTAAATAAGAGATAAAATCTTACCTGTTTTGTTTTATCCTCGAATCCGCTGTGGTGCGAAGTGAAATGGAAGTTGTTTTGCTATGCAAAAACTATGTTCAATTCGACGCTTTGACCGTTGTTGATTTCACAATGCTTATGTGGTTTGGCTCGCATCATCACTGTTGGTGTCACGCGGCAGTTGTTATTATCGTCCCGTGTTTCATCGTTGGTTATTAATTTATTAACTTTTTGAATTAACGGTAATAAATAATGACAGTTGGCTGGACGCGAGGTAACATTCCACGATGGCCATTCAGTTAAAACCAGAACAACAAGGCAATATCTGGCCCGTCAATTTTGGCCATCGTCTTAACCGGGCAAGTTCGTTTCCCCGCCAAAGGCTTTTATGCTTTTACCGTTTACAAATCTACTCAAGAGGGTGATATTTGGCAGGTTAGCGAGAGCTGTGAATGTAATAGCTGAGTTACTTCCTTCCATGGAGAGAATTAAGTGCTTTCCTTTACTTGAGAAAAAATTTCCCTCGATCCACTGGAAGACAGTTCGACTTCTTGCATCCAAGAAAGTACTCCTGCACAATTAGTGGAGTCGAAGGCTTTGAAGAAAGATCATTTGTCTATGACAAGAGAAACGGTCTACGAAAACAACGGTGTACAACTGCCGGAACAATTGATTTGCAACTTTCAGTTTCCGGTCTCTCGTGCAAATTGAATGAGCCCAACGAACATATTGAAAAGTTTTTTCTTCAAGTGGTAGTTTTGTGGTACACGAAAATAGCCTTATAGTACTGTGATCACCGGTTAAGTTGGCAGTGGAAAATCAACTCTTTTGGCCGCAATAGCAGGTGAAGTGATTAAAACAAGTGGTAATATAGTCTGTCCATGGACTATAGCTTATTTCGTAAAATCCAACTAATGGTATATTATCAATGCTGCGTTCTGATTGGTTGAGCTACTACTAGGCTATATGTTATAGCCCACTAGTAGCGAAAAGCGCCGGATTTTTGGCGGCAAAAAAGATTAAAGTCTAGCTTCAACTAGGTAAAGTTGTTTTGTCGATCTCTATATTTTTGACCAACTAGCTGGATTTTACTAAAACAATTATTACTCTCGCCCCCATGGCCTCTGAGTCAATAGCCCATTCGGGGTAAGTACCTCAGTCGGCTTGGGTTTTCTCGGGGACAATCAGAGAAAACGTTTTATTTGATGAAACATATCAAGAAGAAAAATACACCAAATTCTTGGAGGCTTGTGCAATGCTTGAGGACATAATGCACCTATCAATGTTAAGCCCCAGGGTGAGGGGGTGGGGGGCGGGCAGACCCAGGGGAATTTGACATTTTAATGACAGCCAGAGTCAAATTTCCCACCCTCAGGCACCTACTAAATGTCAATTTCCCGCCTCTGGGGTAACTTTTTCTAACAGAGTTAGGACTTAATAATTGACAGGTTGGAAAGGATATGTCTTTTACAAACAGAAGGAACGAAGACTCTTCTATTTATAAACATTCGATCATACAATGAAAGAAGTGATGCATATGGTTCATATATACCGAAAAATAAAACAGATTTCCTCACCATTCTTTCGCTCATGTTGTCTTGTTACTTTCAAGAAAAGCAGAAGTCATTTACCTCTGGTGACTTTTGGGTATTACCAAGATGGCAGGTCACTCATTTCCAGTTTCTCTCGGTCTTCCAAGATGGCGGCCATGTCAAATTCCCAACCCTGGGGAACCCTGGGGAAGGCACGCTCAGTCAATTTCCCGTGGGTAGTCCGCCCCCCCGCCCCCCACCCTGGGGCTTAACATTGATAGGTGCATAAAGAGATCTTACGTTCGTTGGAGAACGCAGTACCGTTTTAAGTGGGGGTCAGCGGGCTAGGGTCAGTCTGGCACGCGCAGTGAATACCGATAAAGACGTGTATTTCTTGTATTTGCTGGATGATCCTTTTTGTGCAGTTGATGCCAATGTTGGCGAACTTATATTTAAGCAGCGTATCTGCAAGCCCCTGCGCGAGAAGGTCAGAGTTCTAGTTACATATGCAGAGAATTACATGGAAGCAGCCGACCAAGCTGTGGTTTAAGTGGTTCTCCATAAGGGATCTGTGGTTGGAAAAGGTAGCTGCCGTTTACTTCGTGATGCTGTATCCATTACTGACAAAGAAGAGAAGATTCGTGTCGTGGAAGAAAATGTAAAGGAAATGCCCCTGCCAGTTTCAAAGACTTCATGATTGCATGTGATGAAAATCTGGAGATCTTAGCAGAGGAGATTATCACGGGAAATATGTCATTTGCATTGTACTGGAAATATACCAGAGCCGGAAAGAATCCCTTGGCAATGATTCTTTTTGTTCTTCTTTTTTTTAGTGACTCAAGGTTAGTGTGTATAGTAATACAGTTAACTCTCTCTGCTGGCTGACACCTCTTGAAAACGATTGACCTGTGACCATCCAAACCTCTTATTTCATTGGTCCCTATAACCTGCACTACCTACTGCTTTCAGGGATGGGGGCATTGTTATGTCACCATCCCTATTGTTTTCCCAGCCAATCACAAAACCTTGTTTGGAATAGGTGCAGGTTGGCCCCTTGAAAATGGAAACCTTGCCCCATCTGAGATAAGGTGAGACAGTCTTGGATAATCTGGATTCCACACTGTGGAATCCGGACTCCAGGTACTGGATTCCGGATTCCAGCCGTTAGTGGGATTCTGAATTCCGTGAGCTGAATTACGGATTTCAAAGCCCAGGATTCCAAATTTTCCGGATTTTGGTTCTGGATTACCTTAAATGCGGCGAGACACTTAAAATCACTCTCCGTGGGGGCAGGGGAGCGGGGGGGACTCCTATATGAAATAGACAGGGATGCTTATTGGAAACATCGCGCAGAATGATTGGACATCATTAATTATTCATGACCGCCGAAGCGGCAAATTCGAATGCACAAGCGCTTTGAATAAGCTCTGAATAAGAGAAGAATGAACCTTTTTTGGCCCACCAGCGTTGGTAAAACTCATTGGCGCGATGTTGTTAGCTCCAAAATTACAAATCCACTGACGCAATATTGAAAATGAATGATTTAGCAACAGTTTAAGCACAAAAGATAAAAATTTTGTGCAGCAGAAGTACTATCCCTCAGCACTTGAAAATTGCTAAAAAGAGGGCATTTTTTGTATGGAAGCTGACTTTGGGCGCGATTTTCTGGAAACCTGTGACAAAATCCTGAAATCCACCGATAAAATATGTACTTGATTAGTCTTTCCTTAAGCAGAATACATTTTAACTTTTACAATTTATGGACAAGAACCACAATCCCTGCAAGTTTTAAAAAGTCTAGTAAAAACGTAGCGTACCCAAGACCAGCGAGCTATTGTTTTAAGCATAGGTATGAATAACAATGGCTGTCAAATATAACAATACGCCATTGAAAACCACTCACTTGTGAAGTATGTCATTAGCTGGTGCCGCGAACTTTAAATTATATTGAAGAATCACTAGACTTTATTAACACAATCGGTCACGTGTATACGCTTGATGAGTACAATGAATAGAATGAGTAAAAGTGGATGTGATTGGGAGCTCCCGTCAGAGCTCAATGAACCCCTGATCAATCCACTTCTTATACACATCGTCGCTCCTTTTGTGGAGGAAAACAACCCCTCGTATATTTTACAAGTTAATGGCGAGGAACTTTGGAAATGGAGGGAAGTTTCATTACCGCAAATGGCGTTTGATTTAGTTCAAAACAGCATTCGGTACCTTGGGTACCAGCTCGAAGCATCGTCGAAGCATCGTGTTGGGCACGTGATAGTAGAAAATATTAGCAAATTCAAAAGAAAAATGGACAGAATTACAAACGGCTAAAAAAGGAAAAGGATGCGAGCAGAGACTTAGGTGACGCTGAGTATAAAACCAGACGAGATCAAACAAACACCAAAAAGACGTCCTGACAGAAGAAAATAAAGACCTTCGCGTGGCTATTGAAGAAAAAGCTGCCAATTTTTACTGGAAGATGAAAGAAGAGCTTACCCACAGAGGTAAAGACTTTACTCAAGTGGGAGACAAGCAGCAATGGAGACAGTTAACACAAAGACAGTTAGTAGTTTCTTTTGTATTTATTATAACTGACAACTTTGCAACCACGGGGAAACTTACAATGTACATTCAATTAAATATTTTTACCCCTTAATTTTCCTCATCATAACTTATTGGTTGCCTTGTTTGTGTCTTTGACAGGCAAAAAGCTCAAGATGCACTATGGTTCGCAGAAACTTATGGTTTACTCCCAGAATCTCTATCAATTTGTTAAGGGACAGTACTGGACTAGTCCACGAAGTAAAAGTCACAAAAGAGCAAGGAGGTAAACTAGATTTTAAACATTTAACAACTATATGTATGCAATACACATGATTTTCACAGAGATAATGGTCCCTTTTCCATTTTTTATAGGTAACCCCGAAAAAGAAAACGTAGTTCCAGGTCAAGAAAAAAACCAGCAAACAAGAAAGCAGGAAAATTGTGTGTACCTAAATCTAAAGACATGAACATGGAA
Organism: Porites divaricata; assembly: GCA_038088405.1. Classification (NCBI taxonomy): domain Eukaryota; kingdom Metazoa; phylum Cnidaria; class Anthozoa; order Scleractinia; family Poritidae; genus Porites; species Porites divaricata. The sequence continues at coordinate 62,400,253 of JBBMOI010000001.1, read as the reverse complement.
ATTTGGATTTGATATAGGATAAAATTTAAGATAAATGGTTGGCTATATCCTTATCTAACATATTATCTATCTTTCTATCTGGCACAAGACTGATAATATCCTATTGCACTTACTCTACCACAGACAAGAAAAAGCAGGCCTATGAAAGGCTTCCTTCATCAGAAAGGGAAAAGATTAGGGAAGTTCTGTTCATAATGGACAGGTTTTCCATGTCGTGGAAGGCATACCATGAATTAACACAAAACGATAACAGCCTTCCAAGGTCTTACCTGGTTGAAGGTTGCCAGACCTCAGTGGATGATCAGTGGAAGATCACTAACACTCCAGGAAACAACCCAGGGGCTGAACTCCCACTCAAAGACCTGCTTGAACAAGAAATAGAAAAGCATGCAAGCAAAATATAGATGAAATTTGTTGTTAAAGATGTTAAGAAATCCCTCCTACACTAAAGTGTATTTTTTTGTATTTTTATGATTTACAGATGGAAAATTCAGACCAGCCTGAACAGGAGCCAACTTTCAGAGTGAAGATTTCTGGTAATGGTGCCCTCATGTCTCACTCAAGCAACCTGTTTGTTTGTTCTTTTTCTCTCCTGGATGATGGCCAGCATGTAAATTCCAGTGCAGGCATGCTTAAATTAAGAAAATGATAATCAGTACTATGCAGTATAGTTAAAAAATAATATCAATTATTGATATTATTCAATTCTTGCTATAGAGATAACACCATATATACATTCTGTTTACTTTTCTATCTACCATTACTTTGCCTCCATCACATAATTGATGATTCTTGCAAATTGGCCAGCGGTCGATAAATGAATAAATAAGATAAAAGTAATAAATATTATAAATCAAATTAAAGGTAGTTGTGAATGCTGTCAAAGAAGAGGCATTTACTGTCTCGTTTGGCAAAACGTGCCACTCGTTTATTGTTCTTGGGAAGTAAGAGAATTTTTAATAATCAGTGAAAGCAAAAGGGACCTCATAAGCTTGGTTGTTCACGTGCCGGCTAACTCGGCCCAGCGGCTTCAGATATTTCCCAGTGTCTATTCCAGTTTGGTCATTGTGGATTTTATAGAACATGACTAGCCTATCCTTTTTCCGTCTTTCTTCAAGGGTGTTCCATTGCAATTCCTGTAGCATTTCATCAACACTTGATAAATAATTGAAACGGTTTAAGACATACCAAGCTGCACGTCTCTGTACCATTTCTAGTTTCTTCACATTCTCCTTGGTATAGGGATCCCATGCTGCTGAGGAGTATTCAAGTAGTGGTCAGACCAAGGTCTTGTAAGCCAAAGATTTTACCTAATCATGTTTTAATTAAGGACCAAACCAAAATTGTTTATTTTTCTGGTAGTCAGCAAATATTTCTCTTAAGAACATACTTTTTCTAAATTTCTGTTAACATACCCAAAACAAGAGCCTCTTTTTGCCAGACTTCAAAAAATGTAGACTCTCAAATGCTGGTAATGTGTGGTTCCAGAAAACATCCATACCCCCCCCCCCCCCCCCCACGGAAGACTTTTTGATTTACATCCCCCACCCCCCAGGATTTTCCGTTCCAGGGGGTCTTTGATGACCCCTCTCCCCCCAGGAATTTCCAGAATTTTAATCGGGGACGCTTTGTTAAGCTTATACTTTTAGCTTCTTCGCCATCATTTTGGCAAATCATATCCGTTAAACTGATTTAAAACGTCGACTGTTCCACGTACGTTTTCGTGCTAACTCAGATGAGAACCTTTCACTCGCTTAAACAAGTTTGCAAACGATAGTAAATAAAACAGAAACTTACATTTCACCATCTCAACGCCTGCGTGCAACATTTTCTTTTTTTGTGGGTGGCATTTGACATTTTAGAGCCACGGACAGGAACCGGAAGTCAAATTTTCTCTTCTTTGAGTAAAAGGATCGCGGCCTCGGGGAACGAGATTGTTGAGGTTTAGTCCGTGACGTCAAATTGCAAATTCTAAAACAGGGGTTTTACTACTTATTAGAGTAAGTAAATCGCGCCAAAAACAATAACTGTCGCCCTCTGGGTTCCGTCCATGGCTCGAAGGCAAGCTACAAATTTCTGTGAGGCTGGGTGTCGTTTACTGGCGAGAATGACTGCTGGAGGGTTTGCCGCATCATCAGTAAATGTTAAGACTGCAATTAAATCGCCATAACTAAGTTTATAATATTAACTTCGCCTTCGGCGAATAATTGTTAAATATTAACTGAGCGTGAGGTGAATAATTGTTTTAGTACATTCACAGGAAGTGATCTCAACAGAATCAGAAAGGGAACCATTAAAAAAACGATTAGTTTGATTGACGGGTGAATTCATGCGTGAACACGAAGCAAACAGTGGATACGCAAAAGTTAGATCTTTACAGTATTTTCAAACATGGCAAATGATAGTTTTAATTTTTTTGTATCGAGTTTTGTAATCTTTAGCATCAAGGGTCTAAAAGAAAACGCTGAAAATTTAAATTACTACCCAATTCTGGGAAGAAAAGTAGAGCTTTATTTGTTTCTGTCAACTCACCGTGAATAAGAAAGTTTTCTTTGTTGCTTCTTGCAAATGCTGTCAACAGTGGCTATGATCAAGGTGAGCGTTGTTTATCTCCAGTGTTGTGTTCTTTGCCTTGTGAACTTGCTGGCACGTACGATTTTCGAAAATATTTGTCTTCCTCTTTTCTCCATAAATTGAGTTCTATTTATAGGCAAAATTGGTCTTGCGAGAAAATCCCGAAATCACAAAACAGTGACAAAGCGACCTCGTTTTCCTCTGTAGTGTTTACAGTAAACCACTTCACAATAAATCACGCTGTTTAAACACGAAGTCTTTTCTTGCCTTCAAAGTCATCAACATTTGGATAGTCGTGTATTTTCAAAAAGGCTTTACTATGAAACCTTGGCAAAACACCCAGTTCACGACAGCGATTTTTTTCTGCCTTATATTCACCGCCTAGCCGCCTTGCGCGGTGAATATTTAACAATTACGTGAATATCGGCGAATAGTCAGCGAGACGAAGTCGAGGTGACTATTCGCCAATATTCACGTCGCCTGAGGCGACTAATTACTTTAGTATAATTACATTGATGATTATTCGAGAAAATTAAATTTTTGATCAATTTCCGACTGGCTGCCATTTTAAAAACTGCTAGCCTTCAATGCTATAATCACCGCGCGGTGATTATAGCGGGATAAAGCGAAGCTCCTAGCCAATCACAGCGCTCTATTTTCGATAATCATCAATGTAATTATACTAATGACTAATATTTGTGCAATTTTTGCCTTGATTTAACAGTTTCTTGTTGGTAGCAATGGGAATGAAAGGAGCTATATAGAACAATTCCTGTATTTGGTGTTTGATACACAAAAAAGACAGAACAGAAAAGGCTGACAACAAAGGAAAAACCCACTAAAGAACAAAAGCCAATCCACCTTGATAAACTTCTGGAGACTGTCCGTTCCTTGGGAATCACCCTCAATGTGTGGAAAAGTAAAAAAACTGGCAATAAGCTTGAATGGACACCCCTTCTTGGAGGAGAAAAAAGACTCCTCTTGAGGAAACTCCCTGACCATTTTGACAACTTCCTTCCTCCATATAGGGTCCCAACAATAAAGAAGCTGTGGATGGTAAGTAAACACTACAACACATGTCGTATGTAGCTGACCAGCTCAAAATGCTTAAAATGGAAAGTTGAAATACTAAGGAATGTAACCTAGTATCAATTTGTTCCTGTAGGATTTTCAAGAAATACTTGACCTGTTAAACAAGGAGAACTACACTGATGAAGAAATAAATGAACTACAGGATAAGGTCTCTGTTAACTTTATATTATTCTTTTTTTAGAAATCTTATAACCCTTTGTTAAGTAGCTTTATTACGAAATAATTCAGATATTGAAGGTGCACCGGCGCGAGTTTCATACTGACATGACTTTTTGATTTCGTATCGCGTTTACATGATGACTGGGTCATTTCACATCTCGTTATTTGAAGGTACACTTCATGTTGATAAAATGCACATGTAATTCAAAATCACGAATATTACGCATGCGCTACCCGTTCCAGTCTACCGGCAGACCGATTTCATACCGAAACGGGTGGTCGTTTCCTGTTTACATGATACCGTTGCGAGATTTCGTACCTGAGTGAAATTCTCGCCCTGGTACAAGAACCGGGGTGAACTCACGCCGGGGGGACTTGTGCCAGTATGAAATTTGTGGTGATATCATGTAAAGAAATATGGAGCCATGAGAGGGAACCGGAGTGAACTCGCTCCGGGGCGAAAGTCGCCCCGGTGTCATGTAAACACCTCTTAACAGACATTTGAAAATTTATTCTAAATAGGCACAGCAGTGGGGCAGCTTATTGGCTTCAGTGGCTGGCAGTGGTGCAGGATGCTTAAACGACACCATTATAACACCATATATACACCTTTTGGTGTTTTATGTGCCAACAATGATCAGAAATAATGGTCCCATTAAGTACTTCAGTGGACAAGGTATGTTCTTGTGATTTCAAGACTGCTGTGTGGCACCAAATGTTTAAGCTATTATCAAATCACAGAGAATATGAAAATCTTTACTGATTTAAACGGAAAGTAGCATTATCAAAAATGCAAGACTGTAAATTTAGATTTAAAAGAGTTATTTAAATGAGGTTAAATAGATATTTAACACAGTTAACAACAAAGAGCGCGGGCGTGGTCAGCGGTCAGTCGTTCGGCTCAAGCGTGGTCAGCCTTGCTTGCAGGAAAACGGAAAACACTGTACTGAGCACATGGAGGTGATGGTGGCCATTCTCTTCGTTCAGCCTTTGGATCATTCTTTTACCGTCTGATTCTCGCTGTTTTTTGCTGTTCGGTCAAACCGTGTTCTTTCTTCGTTGTCTTCGGTTACGCCTGGCTTTTGTGCAATCGTTGTTTCTTCGTAATTTGGGGCGACAATCTTGGCGGGACGTTCCTAGTAGCGGTCAAGCGATTCACGAGCTTAGAGGTGAAGCGGTCCTCGAGCTTAGGGGTGAAGCAGTCCTCGAGCTTGGAGGTGAAGCGATCCTCGAGCTTAGCGGCGAATCAGTCCTAGAGGTTAGCGGTGAAGCGGTCCACGAGCTTAGCGGTGAAGCGGTCCTCGAGCTTAGCGGTGAAGCGGTCCTCGAGCTTAGCGGTGAAGCAGTCCTCGAGCTTAGCGGTGAAGCAGTCCTTGAGCTTAGCGGTGAAGCAGTCCTCGAGCTTAGCGGTGAAGCGGTCTTCGAGCTTAGCGGTGAAGCAGTCCTCGAGCTTAGCGGTGAACCTTGAGCTCACGTTTAGCGGGCATTCAGTGGGGGGGGGGGGGGGACAGGGGGGTCACAATCTCCCGCCTCCCGTACCTTTTTGCCACTTTGTCTCCCGACTTCCGCCCTTTATTGTGTTTCTCCCGTTGTCGTGTAAATGACGCTGTTTGACTCCCTATTCAGATTCTATTAGGAGTGCTTTGGTCTTGTTTAAAATAAAAAAATGTGTTGTAAAAAATTGTGTTGTAATTCGAACACTCAGACGAACGTCAACTCTGGCCCTGTTACGACAGCGACTTTACCGTACATCAGAGGCACTTATATTATTACAATATACGTGTTGCACACAAACCCATAACCACCTTACGACGTCTGCTTACTAAGATCAAGGACAAAGACAAACCGGAGGACAAACAGGGAGCAGTATACAAGATCAAATGCTGCGACTGCCAGGCTTCTTACATTGGTGAAACCGGCAGAAACCTTAGCATGCGACTGACCGAACACAAAAAAGTGACGAGGAATGGTGACGTCAACAATCACATTGCTGAGCATCATTTACAGACTAAACATCAAATTGACTAGTACTCAGACTACTATCAACGTCTAACTTTAGAAAGCTGGTTTACTAACTTAGAACAAACGCCACTGAATCGTAGCCAACAGTTACCAGCGCCGTACAAACAACTTATTGACGAGATCAAGCAGAACTAACTTCGAGAGAACGACTGGAGAACTGACATTTTGACTAACAACAGACGACTGTTTAACTGTGACAATAGACGGATCGAAACGCACCAATTATATCCTCGGAGACCCAGGGGCAGATAGTAGGGGCGAGGGAAAGTCTAAATGGTCGAAAAATAACGGCACGAAGAAAAGTAAAGAACGGCGAGAAGAGCCCCTGGGGACAATGTGTTTTCTGGCACCAATCAGAAGCCAGAACGGCGGCGACCGTTTGGAACTGGTCTGGTAAGACATTGTCCCCAGGGGCTCTTCTCGCCGTTCTTTACTTTTCTTCGTGCCGTTATTTTTCGACCATTTAGACTTTCCCTCGCCCCTACTATCTGCCCCTGGGTCTCCGAGGATGCACCAATTACTGATTACGAGTCTTCATAGCCAATAACATCGTGACGTAATTGACCAATCAGATCAATAACCAGAGTATAATACCATCAACTGACGTGATACAACTCACTTTGACTCTGAAGATGACTACCGCACAGGTTGTCGTAGCCTGCGCGCAGACGATAACTAAACTCTGATTAGTACCGTCTGCGAAGCAGCGCAGATCCTTGTTCTGGACCCCCAACGGACTCAACGAATTACCGGAAGTGCGTTTCGAATTTCCTTTCAACCTGATTGGCGATCACGACAAACAAAACAAAGGCCTTTTTTAACTGGCCAATCGTGGCGCGTACTCAAATCTGGGTACACAGCTGGATGTCCAGAACAAGGATTTCGGCGCTGTTTCGCAGACGGAGTTAACCAGAGTTTAACTTCGTCTGCGCGCAGTCTAAGGTTGTCGAAACGTCAGTCACTGTCAACAACAACAGTCCTATTCAGGACTACGTTCACCCGGACGATCAAACTCAACCTACTTTTGAAATCGAACCACTCCGCACTTTCCAGCGCAATCAAATAACTGAAGCGCAATTCCTTCGATCCAAATTTACACCACGAGGCAAAATCTTCACTGACAGTGTTTTGTGAGCTACAGTCGTAAAGAGCGAGCTCCAAGGAAGGTCTTCCATGGAAAGATGTTTCCCCACCAAACCGAAAAATACTAAGACCGATCAAAATGGTCTTTTAACGACATTTGACCTGACTCGCTTTGTCGTTCTTACGGAGAATTTCGACGGCTAGCGAGACAGACGAGACACTGACACGACTGACACAGTCGACACACGTGTACATATATCATGCTATCTCATTCATGTCCTATGATGTAAGCGACTTGGAAAGGTTTCCAATTTCACAGGAAGTAATGCCGTTTCTTTTTTATCCCGAGCACGAATTTTCGTTTTTTGACTTTTCTCGGGTATAAAATTTTGCTTTAAGTCTCGGAAAACGTTAAATGGAAGTCAAGAAACGTTGTTGGGTTCGTTTCTTTGACTGGAAGTAAGCAGTAACAAAAAAAAAGCTTGACTTTTCGAATTTCTCTCCCGCTTCCCGCCATCGTAGAGATCCCGCCTCCCGCCCTTTCTTCTCCCGCCTCCCGTACCCCTCCCGCCCCCTGTTCTCCCGGGCTCCCGCCGCCCTGGCCCCCCCCCCCCCCCCCCACCATTCAGTTAAGTTGTTCGCCACGAGCTTAGCAGTCTCTACCGGTCAACGGTCAAACTCACATGGAACATGGAACGTTGCTGCTTCGTCACAGCTAGGAGTATCAAATTGAGCGGTTTTTGTGGCGGTTGCGTCAGCGTGAAGCTGTTGGAAGCGGTTGTTTTTAGCGTCCCCCCGCCACCCTACCCTCTATATCTCCTTCCACTGTTTCATCTTGCTTCAGTGTGACGGGTGCCTGGAAAGGGGGGGGGGGGGGGGCGGGGGCTATGACTGGATTGTGGCGATTTGCCAGCCATGGGAGAGGATTCTAGGGGTTGGCTGACGACAGTGGAGGCACCTGGATACTCCAGGCACCCACATTCCTTCTAGTACTTTTGTAGTAAATAGTTTTACTAGTGTACTATAAAAATATTGTAGTCTTTTTGCACTTTTTGTCCTTTTGTCTTTTTGTACTTTCGTTGACTTACGACAAGCATAGTGTTACTGCTTTTGTCATTATCATGATTAATATTAATTTATTAAGTGTTCTCCTTAGAAACAAAACCTGATAGTACTAGTAGATAAGAATTATTTTTAAAGATTTCAACGGTTGACTTGAGAACAGCATTGAGCATTTAAGTTACCAGTATATGCTGTTAATCCAGTGTACATTCACATAAAAAATTATGAGAGATGCAATAATTTATTAGTGTATTTTGTTACTAGAATTCAAATCTAAATAATTTTAATTTTAAGAATTATTTTTAAAGTTTTCGAGGATGGACATAAGAAAAGCATTGAGCACGTGTTAGTTTACATGCCTTTTGCTTTGCGAACGCTGGCCAAACATTTTTTATTCGCTGATGTCTGTCTGAATGCCGTCAGTATTCTTTCTTTTTTAGTAAAAGCTAATTATATGTATAGGAGCAGCGCATTAAGAGCATAAAACTGAATATGGTATTGACTTTATTGGGCTTGGTGGCTTCTAAAGAAGCCGTGTTTGTCTCTCCAGAGACGATGCATATATATGATGTATTTACTGGGAAAAAGCATGGTAGCTCTTTCGAAATACAATGCGTAGACGCTCTATCGGACGGGATACTTTCTTCTCTTCTTGGTTAAACGCGGCTGAATTCGACAGCAATAGACGGAAGGTCAACGGGACTACACGGCATCGGCTGCCGTTGGCGTTGATCGTGCGTTCCTTATAGGTGGAAAGGCCAGCGCTGTGAAAGTCTTGATCATCTATACTGACTGGCGTTGCTCTAATATCGCATGGTAGCCTAGGAAACAGGAACCTCACCACGTCGTGTCTTATTTCAATCGACTCTTCGTATTGAAGAGGGACCTTCATCCCTCTCTCAAACACGAGACCTATCCTCTCTCTTCCCTCTTCTACGCGAACTGGATCAGGATCAGGGTTCTCGAAAGCCTCGACCAAGTCTAGCGGCAGATCATCTTTCGCTTCCCAAGTGTTTTCACCCGCACAGAGGTTAAACCATTTTACCATGTACTGAGGCTTCCCTTTAACAAACTTCTTGGCAACGATGCGCTCTGCTTCGAATGCGCCAAGATCTTCAGGTTTCGCAGGGAACTCGCTAATGCACTTGTAAAATACCAGGGAAGGGCGAGGCCGTTTTTCCGCCATCGTCTCGTTTTCAACTCGGCCAAAAATTGCAACTGTGGCCTGTATACTGAAAACTGCGGGTTTATAATGGTAACAAAGTGACAAGGGAAAGCCGTCGGATCGAAAAGCACCAATGGGGTTTGGATAACGACAAAGATGAAATTAGCATAAAAATCAGTCCCAATTTATTGGCTCTTGGCACTATCTTGTGCGTAGGCCGTCTAACAAATTAACATACCTGTGTCTGTTTCGTTTCATCTGGGGAAAAAGGCTCAGTCAAAAATAAAATTGGCCCTAGACAGCTTTGGGCTTAAAGCGTAATAGTGACGACACAAGTGCGCTCTAGCAGATCGCGCGCGACAATTTTTTTCAACAGCACCAGTTTTCAAAGGACCTCAGTTGTAAAAGCATCGTAAAATTGATTCGTTTGAAGCATATTGAAATATTAACTGCCCCTTACGACTTTTGTGGTTCTGTTGTCACGCTTGTAAGCACGCGTAGTCTGCTACACAGCCGTTCTTACTGTCGTCACGCAACGCTCCTCTCCACTGGTAGGGAGGAGCGTTGCGTGACGACACTAAGAACGGCTGTGTAGCAACTAAAGCACGCGTTGCTTAAGCCATTTTAGAAGGTGAGATACTGAGATTGAAGTGGTATCAGGAACTTAGGAAAGACCTCCGTTGTACAAAATAAGTAAAGATCTGATGATTTAAAGTGGAGAACAAAAGGAGAAACAATAGCTCGCATGGCCTTTGTTTCTTTGCTCCGCCCTGACAAATTAATGAGCAAGGCGGTCATCGCAACAGGGGTCTTTTTTGCATGAGCATGCGCGACCGCTGACTTGACAAAGAGCACGCGACCAGTGACAGCGACACCGTGGTGCATAGTCATAGGAACCAAATTGTGCACTTTGAAAGCTTGCTTGAGATTGAAGTGGTATCAGGAACTTAGGAAAGACCTCCGTTGTACAAAATAAGTAAAGATCTGATGATTTAAAGTGGAGACTGATGGGCTGAACGAGGTGAAAGAGCAAGTTTCTCAAGGATGTCTGACACGAACGTGGCTGTTTGTTATTGTTTGGCGCTCGACTCGTGTCTTGATTCCCCTTCAAGAAACGCAAAGTTTGGCATAGAAGCATTGCTGATGCGTAGCTATTGAGCAAAATGTTCTTTATTTGTTGTTTGTCTATAAATAGGATGTAAATTAGTTTCTCGATGCCGTAGAGGATTTCTGTCAATAATTTGTTGCTAGCTGATTTAGCCATATTTCAGGAATGGATTAATAACGATCAGCGGGCGACTACCACGCCGTTATCAGTTGGAATAGAAAGTTGCTCCCTTAATTATTTCAGCGGTACAAAGTTTGTTTATCGGAAAATTGTATAACTTCTTGTTTTTGCGTGGACTAACATTGTAACGCATATTTTACAGCAATTTTCTTTATGCCAGAACTTAAGTGCTCTAATAATTTTTAACTTTTGGTCAGCATCACATGTTTACTGTACTTCTTGGGAAACCTAACCGTTTGTTTCGTCAAAATCGGTCACAAGATTCCACTTTAATTTCGGTCCTCTTGAATGCAGTTTTGACTGTGTCTCACTGATATTCATTTTTTTTATTGTTCGAGACATACAGAGTGACTGCCACCAACATCTCACCAGGTGACTAATCTACGTTTCGTTTGCTCTTAATTTTGTAGCTTTAAAGTGCTGGGAAAATTGTAGAACATATACACCTTTTGCTGTTCATTACGAGAAAATACGCATTCATTTGCGAGAATCGTCGACCAACAGCGCGAAGATACATTTATTAGCGCGAAAAAGCGAACATTTGCGCATAAATCAGATTCAATAACGATTTTTGCATTTTGATCAACATTCAATAACATTTTTGGGCATTCATTTGCGTCATTCGACATACAAAAGAGAAAAATATGTTTTCATTAACGCCAACATGCGAGTCATTAACATTACCTTGAAAATCATTAGGGACAATAGACAAACATTTAAGTGCAAACGCTATTCATTAACATTTTTATGACATTCTTTGCAATTCAATAGCGTTCCTGGACAGCTTTAGAATGGGTAAGACAAACATTAATGCGCATGTACAATCAATTAAGCGTTCTTTACATTTAATATACAAAAATCTATTTTCAATAAAACAATACCAATTCCCCCCAAAATTGGCCTGAATTTGTTTAAAGAATCACGCCGCACTTCACCACTGCTTGTTCGTCGACGGTTGGGGGTATACATTTTCCTTAGACGGCCATAAGTCATGGTGGGGCGCGACAGGGAGTGGAGGGCGTACCGCTAAGTGTGCGGCCAAAGAGGACGAAACTTGACTATGACCATGGCAATATCACCTATCAATGTTTTCCTCGGCATCTGCTGGAGTAATGAATACTGTGTCGGTTTTTTTTCTGGCACGGGCGAGGAAATAATGGATCCCGATAAATCGGTGGTCTTTGCGTATGACGGGGTGCCAGTCCACCTAGATTTGGCCATTCCCGCCCCACATACCGCACAGCTTATGCTTTCCCCCTCGATATCGTTGAAAAGGATTTAAGTTGTCTGAAAGCGACACCAAAGGCCGACATCTCGAGTCCAGAAATTTAAAGATGTATAACAGGAATGAGGGCAAAGTCCTAGCAATCCTGCTAGCGGAGTTCAGAAACAACAACTGCAGTGCTTGAAGCTCTGCGCAGAAACATGACATTGTGACCGCAGGTAAATGTGCTAAGGGGTACCATTTCATACAAACCTACCTCCCAAAATGTTTGAATTGCGAGGTTTTGGAGGGATATACATTTAACGGGGTGAACTCGGGCCAAATTTGTTTGAATTTCTATTGTTTAATTGCAAATCGTTTTTTGCATATTAAATTTAAAGAACACTCAATTGATTGTACAAGCGCATTAATGTTTGTCTTATCCATCCTAAGGTTGTCCAGGAATGCTATTGAATAGTAAACAGTGTCATAAAAATGTTAATGAACAGTGCTTGCACTTTAATGGCCGTGTTTTCACGAGCGGTTTTTCAGGTCGCTTAGCGAGTGACAACCGGAAATCTCGTGAAAACAGTTGCTCTTCCTACTCGCTTAAAGTTAAGCGAGTCGGCAAACTTCAATGCAATTCTCATTAAATTTAAGCCACCAAACCAGGTAGCTTAAGCGAGTCGGCAAGTAATTTCCACCAATGGGAAGCAACTTGCGGTCATTCATCTGACAAGGCCGTCAAATCGGAAATACAACACGCGTTCTATTTCTGTTTCTCCCGCAAAACTTCTGTGGCCAATGCAAAAGCGAAGCAAGATGGATAATTTTCCGTTTCATGAACCCAGAAACGTTCCTTTAAATGACGCACGGTCAAGCCATGCAAGGTAAGTTTCCTTCCTTTAAACAGTGAGGATGCAAAGCATTTCCCTAACGTAACAACTTATTTGCTTCAGATCTCCCTTCGTTATTCCTCAAGTCAGCGATCATTTTCCCGATCCCGTACATTTTTCCGATCCCGTACATTTTCCCGATCCCGTACATTTTTCCAGCATGGCAAAGTCAACTGCGAGCTTCGTTTGGATCTCCCGCCATGTTATTCAAATTGATTAATTCGCGCGCGTGGTCTACTCAAATCTTACTCGTGAAAACACCTATCATTTTTAAGTCGCTTAACGGGGTCTATAAACAAAACACCTTCAGGAATGTTAAGCGAGACGAGCGCTGTCGTGAAAACACAACCAATGTATGTCAGTTGTCCCTATTGACTTTCAAGATGGTGTTAATGACTTTGATGTTGGCGTTAATGAAAGTATATTTTTCTCTTTTGTATGCTCAATGACCATATGAATGCCCAAAAGTGTTATTGAATGTTGATTAAAATGCAAAAATCGTTATTGAATCTGATTTATGCGCAAATGTTCCCTTTTTCGCGCTAATGAATGTATCTTCGCGCTATTGGTCGCGGTTTTACGCAAATGATTGCGTATTTCCTCGTAATGAACAGCAAAAGGTGTATTAATTCACTGCTGAACCGAACACCGGCTTTTGCGCGCTTCGAACCGCTCGCTGAAATGTGCTGTTTTTTTTTTTTAATATTTCTGTTCCTTTCCCATTTCAAAACAAAGAAAATTGAAAGTGTTTACCTGCATCAACAAACGTTTCGGCACTTTGTTTAGACTTTGATGTTGTCAGCGCAATCCTACCGGTACTACATATACTCGCGCTGTTGTCCAGGCCAAGTGGGGAGATGAAATTTGATAGTAGTATGTTAAAGCCGGTCTACTTCGACCATGTTAGAGTTTTTTTTTGCAAACTACACATTTTGTTAAATCACGGGCACATTTGCCAAAACCAACGAGCAAAATAATCGCGATGATAGCTTTGAGACGCGCCATTTTGATCATCGCTTTTTCATCTGGCCCAGGCTTTATTTGACCCCTAGATGTAACCTGGGGCCTCTCTATGGGTACCTGCGGACGTCGTTTTGGCCGCGTTTTCCACACGTTTTTTAACGATAATATCAATAATTCCTTTGCGTGATGACGGTACTAACGATCTTGAGAGCAAGCAAGGCGTTGGCAAGTGAGACGTGAAAACAAAAAAAAAAAGCAACAGGTCAAATAGGCAAACCAGCAAAAACTCTGAACTTGCGCCAGACGTTCTGGCAGTTTTATTTGTTATTTGCAAAACTAACGATGTCAAACTTTGCCTTATTGGCAATGCGATTGTCGAGACTTCGATTTCGTCGGAAATTAACCTACAGAGAGTCTCACCCCATAATCAGACCCAATGTTAGACGCTTCAATACAGGGTAAATGGAGAACGATAATCTGTTGGTTCATATCAGCCTGAAAAAAGTACTATATCATATTAATTTTCAAAAGGAATTTACGAAAAATGACCTTGTATCCGAAAGTCTCGGGATTTTTGCCTTAATGGGAAGCATCCCTGGTTTTAGCACTACAGAGAGCACAGAACAATGCAGTGGTCCTTAACAACACATCTGCAGATACTGTTCCGAATTAAGCCATTAGAATCAACATATATATTGACTTCTTAATCAACATTTTACTTAGTTTGTTTAGTTTGCTTTTCTTATGCAGCCATAATGGTGTCACCAGATTTATGGCTTGGTGTCTTGACCAAGATGTCCAACCAGGTGATCTGTGACGTCATTGCGGGGGCCTGGGGAAAGAAATTTTAATGCCGTATCCCATAAACCAACGCGCGCACCAATTCAATTCAATTCAATCTCTTCCCGTCAGCTTTGGTTTATGGGATACGGCATTAAAATTTCTTTCCCCAGGCCCCCGCAGTGACGTCACAGATCACCTGGAGGAAAGTCAGGAAAGTGAGACAACCTCTGCTTTCATTTCTGGTGTTATTCGCGTTTGTCTGCTCTTCTACGGTTTACTCCGATCAGCAAGAAAACTCCACAATAGAATGGTCAGCTGCCTCCTTCACGCTCCAGTATTCTTTTCTGACACCAATCCTGCTGGTTCTGAAAAGTATCATCTCCCAACGGCTTGGAAGAATACTCAATTCCAGGTGCTCCAAAGATATTGGCTGCATTGATGAGATTTTACCCGGGACAGTTATATTCACAGCTCAGCTTTTCTTAGTGAATCTTGCCATCGTCCTTCAGCTTTTGGCTTTTTCCTCCTATAGTACCACTACTCCCTATAGCTTGCTTTGTGTACTTGACATGGTATTTTTAAAAACTTCTTGAGAACTTAAGAGGCTGGAGTCAGTCTGCCGCAGTCCTGTTTTCTCGCACTTCTTGGATACCATGGCTGGCTTGAGTACCATTCGTACAAGAAATAAGGAAAGAGATAGCCTGCAGTGCAGGCGTTTTCTTTGGGCGCGCAATTTGCTCGCGAAAGCGCCATTTTGAAACTTCCCGAAGAGAGGGGGAAATGAGGCGCGTTAAAGGGAGCGGGGAGGGGGCGGGGAGAGAGAAGAGAAAACGCCTGCCCGAAAACACTGTGAAAATGAAAAACACCCCCTAATTAGACGCGCGTGACCGCTCTTCCGGAAATAAGTAGCCGACAATAACAAAACAACCAAACAGTCGTTCCAGTCCAAAGACTCGCATTGTCTTAAGAAAAACAAGCTGGGGTTTATTGTTTTTATCTTGACTGAGCCACAATGCAACTCTCCACAGCTGATGAAGTTTCAGTTTAAGCTGCAATTCATTCTTCGAAATTCATCTCTCTAAATCGCTATCCGTGGAGTTAAACATCCTTCAAACTAACGAGCTGGGCCCAGCTTGATACAACATTGCAGGAAAACATCACATTCTCGCACTAGGAAGAAAATCGCTTAGTTATTCAGATCCTGAGGCACTTTGGACAAAAATAAACAACCTAACAGCCTTATTTAGCGACAAAAAAGAGATATACGCTTCAAAAGAGGTCAAAGAAAACGCTCTTGCATCAGAGGCCAAATCATGAAGACCACAAATTCAAAAACCACAGAAAATCAATAAGCGTATGACCTCTCAGTGTGAAACAAGCGGTTAAAATCACATTTGCTCAGTCAAACATAAAACCCATAATCTAATCGCCAGGAAAAAAAACGCGTATTGGAGCAAGCCGCATTTTTGGCATGAGGCAAAAGTGGTGTAGGTTTTAGTACTGCGTGCAAATCTTGTCCTGATGACCAGTGTAGGAATCGCTTTGACTTTCTCCAAAAGACTGACCGAAACGGAATAAACATTATACTCCCCTTGACTGGCAGCTAGCAATCAAACATCCGAAACCGCACCAATCAGAGTCCCCATCTATCTGGTGTACGGGTTCGCCAAACGAACAATGGCTGCGGGCAGGCGTATTTTTTCCTTCCCTCCCCCTCCCCCTCTCCTATTTTAAGCCCATCAACCTCTCCCTTAAAATCAGTTTTTGACTCGTCCCAACTCTCTGGCAGTATTAGCGTCCAAGATGGCGGGACAACGTTATTCCTGAAAACAATTCATGGATCGCGCTCCAAAATACGCCTGCTTTGCAGGCTAGGAAAGAGATTTCATAGAACAATTTTACCGGTAAGATGAGTTGCTAATTAGTTAAAGTTATCTCATGTCCAAAAACGAGAAGCGCGATTTTCGCAAACTTCATCACAACGGTGTGCTTATGAACACAAGTAATATAATCCTATGAAAAATAAGTAATAGATCAAAAACGAGTGCGAGTTTTTCATCAGGGGTTCCAAACACCGAGAAACAGATGAAAGCACGACGCCGAAGGCGGAGTGCTTTTATTGTTTCGAGGTGTTTGGAACCCCTGATGAAAAACGAAGCACGAGTTTTTGAGCTGGCTTCTCAAACTAGCATGAGAATTTTTTTCGAAGAATAGGTAATTAGTAGGCGTGCTCAATAGGCTATTGTCTGTTTTTTATTCATATGGTAAATGAAATGAATATTTTATATGCGGCCATGTGGGCAAGTTTTAAAGGTTGAATTTTTAATAAACTAACATTATGCCGCGTGATGGAGACTGAGTCGAGATCAGAACGTTTTCGAGTTCCAAAAACCTCTTCTCAAGAAAATGTTTTGGTGAATGATGCTGTTCCAGCTTCAACTAAGTATAAAAACAAGTGGGCTGTGAACATTTTTGCGGAATGGCAGAGGTTGAGAGAGGTTAAAGTTCCGGTATTAGATTGTGGCGGCCTCTTCAAGGACTACGATTTACACAAGGTTACCGCTGTGAGTGTAGATATTGCTGGAATGGACGCTCTGTCGCTGAACTATTGGTTGTCAAAATTTGTGATGGAGGTAGCTCAAAAGTCCGGTGAAAGATACCCTCCCAAGTCTGTTTATGGTATCATTTGTGCTCTCAAGCGTTATTTGGAGGAGAAAAATGGATCAGAAGCTTTGAATCCTCTGGACGCTAGTGACAAAAGGTACTTGACAACTTTTAGACCGAATTGGTTAGTAATTTAAAATGTACTGTTTCAGGACTTTAATTTTGTGTTATTTTTTGAAGGTTTGTCCTTTTCCGACGTTGCTTAGATGCCAAGATGAAGAATGGCGTTCGAGAAGGGCTTCACATTGTTGTTGTAAGCAATGATTTAAGCGGGAAAAATGCTGTATTTAGAATTATAATTAAGACTGATTAAAATTCAAGTTTCTTGATCAGTGTCTTGATCAGTTTTTGAACTAATCTACCGTGTCTTGATCGGTATGTTCATTGGGTATCAACATACATGCACCTGACCCAATTGATGCGAGCTGATTGGGTCATCAGCTCATGAATAATTAATGAGTTTGAGAAAGTAATATAAAAACTGTGACAAATAACTCCTACTCATGATACAACTTTACAACAACAACGTTTATCATTCAATGCCAATCTTTATTTCTTTTCATTGGCCGAGAGCCCACCACGTGCCTGTAAATAACTGCCGAAACCACGCTTTTCTACTTCTTACGATCGCTCTTGCGTGAAAATGGCAGATCGCTTCGTTTCCCGAAGATATTAAAAAAACAACAACAACAACAACAAACTCGGTGATCGAATGATAAATCAATTATTGAACTCGATTATCGCAAAATATTGTGAATTGTCCGTGTCTCGACGATCAATTATTTGCCGCTCGTCACTGGCAACTCACGATATTTTGCTGAACCTCGTCCAATAATTTAAAACACGTTCTTTCCAAAATATTTGTTGTATAGCTTAGCCATTTTTTGACATCATATAAAGCTCTTTTAATTCTTTCTATTTTTACGCCCGGCGTTAGGATAACGCAACCTTACTTTGGATTGAACTCGAGGAGGAATTTCACATCTCCGCTCGGCCATGTAATAATATTCTCTATTTTTTTCACATACGATTTATTTCATTCATCATTAATTTCTTGAAAAAAATAATGTGCTATTCTGTCCTTAGCAGGAGGGAGTGATAAACTCGTGAGCGCGGCTGTCCGATGTGTCTGGCCATCGTGACGTCACAGGAAAGTGAAGCGTGCGACGAGCTGAATTTTCGAAAATGGCGGTGTTATTGTTTGTCATGTGAACACTTTGAGCTAATTTTTTCCCGTGAATGAAGCAGCAGTGTGGTTTCTCTTTTGATCGAGGATACCATTGCCTCATATTCCAACGGAAGCGGTAAGTGTATTTTGATTACTACGAGAAAATTCTGCAATAAAAGGTTTCTGAAGCGTTTTGGTGAGTCTCCAAGTTAGTAAAATTATGTGAGTGCGGTGCGGCATTTCGCTGGACAACAAATCCTTTTTCCCTGGACAAAAAGCAAGAGAAACCTTGTAGCTTCGCTCCAAAGTAGTTTATATCTCACAGAATCAATATAGCACATAATAAATGTCAGGGATCGGAATGAACCAGGAAAATGATCAGTGTATTTATTTGAATCAATTTCCTCCGTTATAATTTTGCAATCTTGTTGAAGTGAGTTTGGTTACGAAAATTTGATGTAAATGAGCTGTTTTGTAGTTGTTTCTGTTTGATTTGACCTGACTTACATGCTCCTGGTAATCGGACACGTCAGATGGGGCAGCTTTGAAGTTACAACTATTATATGTAGCAACGTAAGTAACAAATTGTTACGAACCAATCAGATTCGAGTGTAAAAAATGTTATCGACATAATTATTATTATTATTATTATCATCATAATCATTATCGTCATCATTACGTGACAGAATATCCTTTCCTACGTGATGAAGCGAGATGAAAATAATATAATGGTTAAATTAAGAACCTTTTTTACGTCATAGTTGTGGTGTGTGATGATTTTACTCTGTAATCTTCACTAAATATTCATTACCAGATTACTGTTAAATCGACGTCTCAAGTAATTCCTTACAATAATATTTAGAGTAATGTTTTCATAGTGGATAAAACCAATTGATAAATAACAAGACAGATTCAGTTAACACGAAAAATGTTTTAAATGTCTCCCTCAAAGATTGTAGTTTCACTTATTCAAAAAAGCTTTTTCATGACCTTTGCTTTCAAAACTCGTCTTCATAATTCAGATGTAGATTTTGTATTAGCAAGATGTTGAAAAAGTGACTATTAACGAGGAAATAACGATTTAATGGATAAATTGACGATTTTATAAGAGGATCATAAGAATACATTGTGCGTGGGTAATATAGATTAGTTTTTAACAATTTGACAAATGTCTGAGAGTCGAAGTTTGGCTGGATTTTTATCTTCTATCTTATTGCAGTAACAGTTTACTTTGGAGGCAGAAGGGAAAAAATAACATTCTTGATCCCTATGTTGCAGTCTTTAAAAGGGGGCTAATACTTTGGTACTGTTATTGATGTTGTGAATCGTGGCGATTGGGGGTACCCTAAATTAGATTATTCTCCATCCTCTAGAGTAAACGCCATAGTGGTTCATACTTTGCAGTGGTCGCGAGATATTTAGAGTATGTAAAATATTTGAAAATAATAATTGAAGAAAGCCAAACTGACTAATGGGAACTTGCTACCGATGAATTCAACTCGCTAACGCCCTGAGTTTTTTCTTTGCTTAAAACTGTTATTATTTTTATAAATCCCTGATTTATGTTTCTTGCTAGAACTTTATCGTGAAATACTGCTTACGCGAGTTGAGGGGATTGAACAGTTAAACTCTACGCGGATTTTCCTGTCTAGGGGGTATTGTAAGCTTTGTACTTTTTTTTAAATTTCCGAGTGATGTAGTAATATGTAACGGCAAGGAGCTCTTGGTGATTATAGGTACCATGTTTGAATATAGGTGGACAAAGTTTCTTGGATAAACCTTTTCTATCTCGACTTTTACATTGTGCTACAGTGAAACTTGTCTTTTGTGTTTTTCACAAAATTGGCTAAACGATGTTTTTGTTTAAATTTGGACTTCGAGGCAATATTGGTACGTGTTTAATAACTAAAAGCGATTATGAACGTCAGTAGGTCATTAGAAAAGGTCTTTAGACCAGGCTTTGTAAGGCTATTGCAAGCCTAATGAAAGACTTAAGGGCTTATAAAAGTCTTAAGAATTTATGAAAAGGTCATAAAGGCTGAAGATTAGTTGCAACAACTGGAATGAGAAACACCCCTGGGAAGCTTTTAAAAAACAACCCCTTGATGACTTGGCTTTTCACGTTTTTTTTTTTTCAGTAAAGTCGACCGGCTCTACCATTATCGCAGAAAATTATATTCAGTAGTATTGCATGCGATAAACATTTCACAAGTGACCCTGCATAGCAGAGCAACACATCAGGACAGCTGTTTCATCTTTCGCTGAGTTCATAAGTGGCAGACAACTGCTCAATGGAATACAGCTGAACCACCGAACCTTCCTTGGAGGTTATCTAATAGAGAGTCTGACTGGGTAAGGGTGCAACAGGCCAGTCCAAACGACTCATGTTCATGTGTCAAGTCGATGTCTTGCAAAATTATTTTTTCGTCGTAGCATCAGCCTTGGGCTGCCTTTTTAGCTCATTTGGACGTCTGTTGGCCGATCACAGTACGATCTGTTATAGTGCCTGCGTATATCAGCAGAATTTCCTTTGATGCGGGTCCAATTACGTCAGGACACCTTTGTCCATCGTAGTTCAGACTGGTGGTTCACTTGTTTACGATACCAAATGACTTCATGCAAATTCTACAACTATAAAACTGGACATTTCTTTTTTTTGAGAACTCTTCGAAATTTCCCTTTAGATTCTGTGTTAGAAGTTTGCTGGCTGAATGACGCAGATAAAGAATAGGAGTAAACAACTTCGACATTTTTTGCAATCAGCAAAGTTTCCGTGTAGAGGAACAAGAGATTGAAAACTACGTGGGTGGTCATTGTCTGAGATAAAAATTCTTCTGTTTTAAACCTTCCCATTCCACAATGATCAAGTCCAATTACTATTATTATTATTAATGTTATTATGCTGTCTTGTTGTTAATTTAAAAGATTATATCCTTGAAAAATAAATATTTTAAAAAATCATGACAGCTTGTGTCGAAAATGCACTCATTTTTTATCATAAGAACCTTTGGGTAAGAACCTTCAGATTAGGAATTTTCATTATAAAAAAAGAAAAAAAAAACGTCACAGACATCTGAAAAGCCTGCCAAAGGCTACAGGGTTTGACTAAAAAAAGAAAACAACAACAACAACAAAACGAAAAAGTGCAATCTTAACTAGTAATATCTCTTGATTACTTTTGGGATCAGTAAGTAAAAGCTATTATGGGTCGTAATAACATCTCGGCTCGCACACAAAAAAATTCTAGAATATTGCCAAGGTACTCAAGGCAATACAATGTACTGTGCTTATTTTTTCATAATTGTTTTACTTTTGTACCGTAATTGTAAACGCATTGCATTTTCGGTACTTCAATAAACTGGAGTCAACGGCTTATTCGCTTATCGCGGATTCATAGAAATGTAAGGGCGCTTGCGAACATTTAAAGGAAGGCTCAAATGGCTTCGAAAATATTAACTAAAGAGAAAGTCAATGCACGTTCCGGCTTAACTTGTACTCCAGTTGTGAGAAGAGGGGATGTGTGCGGATTACCCCCCAGAATGGTGAAAGTTAGGAAATCGTAACCTGAACCATAAAAGACTAAAGGACTTTTTATTGCTCTCTTTACTACATTAAAAGGATGAATTATATGTTATGTTTATCCCTTAAAAATTACTTTAATATCCTCTACGATTTGGTGGGGATGAAATTTTGTCTGTGTGACTATTCTCATTAAGCTTCTGCATGCCAAGCACTTTCTTCTGTGTATCAGTTGTGGTGTATAGGGTGATTCTTTGTAGTGTGAATTCTTGTATGTTATATTGCGTTCACCGATTCAAAGTAAAAGCTTTGCGGCAGACGTTTCCTGTAGTGCTGTCATTATGTACCGTAATAAACTCTGTCCGGGGTGTCTATTCAAATTTGGAAGCCTAAGCAGGTGCGTTTAATATATCAGGAGGTGTTTAAAAGAAAGGCGTTTATTCTAATAACTGTTATAAACTCCGCAAAACTAATATGTTTTCGGCGAATACAGCCATTTTGAGAAAGGTTGTCGGAAAAGTGCACGCGACAATCCTGAAAGGTATTGTGGGTGGTTTTCAGTTCAATGATCTTCAAAGAAATTTTAAAGAATGGCCCGAGAGGCCATGGACGAAGCGATTGCTAAAGGAAACTAACAGCGGTAGGTTTGACAGCTACAGTGTCAGGAACAGTGTATTGAACATATGCCATATTACATTTCGGGATTGTCATGTGCACATTTTTTCTCGAAATAGCCCTATACCACCATTTAGGTATTTACCAAATCAGTGAATAGCGATTTCGCACGAAATATTGTTAGAAAAAACAATATGCGTTGTTTTAAATCAGCTTTGCAGTAGTCTTTGGACTTCTTGTGTTTTCGTTTTGATTGGCTCCCGTAACTCGGAATATCCTTGGCTATTCACCGTTTTGCGACTGGAGCCAAGATGGCGTCTTGTTTCTTTGAAAGACGAAATTTGTGCGATAAATGAAGTAGTCGTGCAAACAAATACCAAGAAAGCGACGAACTTTGGCTTGTCGGTGTTCACTGGTAGGAAGAAAATTATTTTCATGCTGAATTTGCGACGAAGTCGTAAAATGCACTTAACAAAATCCCCGAAATGTTTGTAAATTGTAAACAAAGTTCCTACTAAGTGACGTTTTTGATTTACAAAAAGTTAGTTTTTACAGTTTTATCCAACTGATTTGGTATATCCACCATTATTCACATCCCTTTCGGGGGATAGTTGTATAATATAGTTATAAACAGTAGACTACACATTTCATCCCTTTATACGCTTAGGCCGTTTAAAGATAGGCGAACGTTTATAGATATGAACAAGATGCAATACACAAACTTTTATTAATCAAGCGGGAAACTTAATAAATTAAATAATTTTGCCCTATTTCGCTATTCCCGAGTATATTCTGGAGGAATTTAGGGCGTGTATGAGATCATCTGTGGTACTCGTGTTATTGGTACGGGCGTGGTCTTCACATCTGCTGCATGGTAGAGCCGTACTTTCCTGTTGCTATAAGCATCTACGTCATGTTTCCAAAACCTTTAGAAGTTACGCAATTGTTGACTTGTGCAAACATTTTAAGCAAAAATGTTCATGCGAAATAGCGCTAGTTTTCTCAGGCCGTAAGAACTAAACTTTTCCTCACCTATAGCCGGACAAGCAGATAACAGAAAAGCTTTTTCACGCGGTTTTTAGACTATAAGTCAGACTTTCATCTTCATAATTATCATTTGCGACCTTCTGCGCCAGAATGCTTCCCACATTCTCCCACAACGTCAAATTCCGTAAGGTAGATTTCAGATCTATGACTACAATTCTTGTATCAAAAAGGTGACAGATAACGGTACCTTTGTTTCCTGGAGTCTGGAAGGGTATTGCCAGGATTTGATAAAGGTTAACAGGATACGGGATTTGACTGCAGCCCGGGAAGCGAGGAAATTTAGGCACGGGATGCGGGACTGGGAAAGAAAACCGTATTCGGGATAGCATTGACGGACGGAAGTTCGGGACGCCGCGATTCTCGTGAAAAAAGGCGAGAATGCAGGATCAGGCCCAAGTTTCCGAGAGCCTTATGTTTTGTGTTGCACAGTAAAAGTGATTTTTAGCCTCTTCTGCTCATGTGGTGTCCTGCGAACTGAATGCGTCTTAGCCGGTTAAGGAGGGTATGGCACAAAGCGGTAATATTAGCAGGAAAAATAGCGCAGGGTGGAGTGGTGATAGTGGAAGATGTGGTGATAGTTCGAGGATTGTGGAGACTAGCGCCGCACTCCGCTATCTAAGTTTTGTGACCGTTTCATCTTTGCGGCACGTAAAGCAGTTCTCTCTCTCACCAGAACTCTTCATAAGATTATACAAGGATTGTAGAGACTAGCGCCGCACTCCGCTATCTAAGTTTTGTGACAGTTTCATCTTTGCGGCACGTAAAGCAGTTCTCTCTCACCCCGGAACTCTTCATAAGATTATACAAGACAGTTGGGTATTTTTCAATATTTTTTGGTTAACCCCTGGGCGTTAGCAACCAAGTGAAGACACAATTCTCCCAGTGTTGGATATTTCGTTTTATTATATAAGTACTGAGATTTACTCACAGAATGACAGTGATGAAAAAATCGTTCTGTTTTAAGTCACAGCCAACCGAACGACGCGAACGGTGAACTTTCACTAGTGAAAAAACGTCGTTCGCGGCGTCTGATTGGATGAACGATGTCTTTTCACTAGTGAAAAGTGATCGTACGGGAAACCACCTCACTTTTGGCGCGAAAACTGGCGAGCCGTCTTTTCATTTTTTTAAATGTCGATAAGGTTTGGGGAAGTCGGTTTGATCGGTTGATAGATTTATCGCAGCAATCAGAATATTAAGCGTTATTCAGCGGGACTGTAATTCAAGGAGGCTACTTTGCCATCAACATAAACACAGTTAATCAATCCTCAGTCATCACCATTGCCAGAAATCGTGGACATTTCGCGCCCGTGATTAATTGTCAGCGGAATCTCATTTTCAAAATGGCGGACAAAAACGATCGCAGTCAGGGAAAACGTATCTCCTACGACATTTTAAATAATTTGAGCTCTGTGGATCTCTTTTACGACGAAAAAAGCAAGAAAAAAATATCTTCAAAGAAAATTTTAGGTGTCTACCAGGCCGAGCGGCTGATAGCAACAAAACAGGACGGGGATGTAAGTAAAACTGTACTTCACTGAACCTATTGTGACATTGAGCCCCGTAGCCTCGAATAAACTTATCATTAGCGAATAATGGAATCACTTTATCCTTTTAGGAAACCAAATATCTTGTCAAATGGAAAGGATATACTATAGCTATACTAAAGCTATACTTTGTGGGTTTGTTTTTAATTTTCCCGCTTATATACTTCCATTTAAACCAAGCCTGGCATGCTAATCGAGGATTTTTCAGAGCCTGGAACCTAGTTTATATCCCGTGAAACATCTCTGGATTTATAGCAACAAACAAAATGGCGACTGGGTGAGGTTTGGAGTTGTGAAGCTTTTCCTTTTCCGTGTCTGACCGAAATGGGCCATTCGCAAATATAGCGTCTATTACTGGACTACAGATGGAAAGCTGAGGGAAATAATGCGCCTTTGGAAGTATTTTGCAGTGCCAAAATCGTCTTTTTTACGACTGTTTAGGAAACATCTTACATCGCACAAGTGATATCGAGTCGTGCAGATTTACTTCATTGAAGGGTTTATCCTCTAATCGACGAGTATTTCGCATGACTTCGGCAAGATTTTAAGACAATGTATGGAGAAATGGAGCGTACAACGAGAGATAAAAGTGGCCACTTCGGGAAGTAAGTAAACCTAATTCTACTTAGCCATTTTTAACCCAGATGCGAAGGTTACACAGCACTTAACATGTTTCGAGTCGTGCACCGAAGACCCGTAAGCTCATAATCGATATATTTGAACAAGTTTCCTTATCTCCATACATTTTCTTGTACGAATTCGCAGCCATTATGGCCTTAGTGCGCACGCGCAAGCGCCATCTTGTCCCTAATTTCTGGCAATGACGCTGGAGGAATCTCTACTAGCTTAGCCGAAGCGTTGCCACGATGGAAAAGACTTAGGCCTTTGGAGGACAGTGATATGAGTAAGCTTCACTTATTAAAAAGATTGCTTTAATGCATTGTTATATAAGCTTTTAACTAGTTTTTTTATGATTTTCATTTTTTCTTTTAGATGAAATTTTGAAAAGGAAAAATGTTGAAGCTTTTGCGCTTTTGAGTGTGGAAAACTCATTTCATCGTCTAAAAATGTAAAAAAAAAAAAAAAAAACTGTTCAGCTTGTAAACTAATCCTTTGAGTGAATAAAACTCATTTCTTCGTCTAATCGCTTTTAATTTGTCATAATTTTTTGAGAGAAATCTCAGTACTTATAAAATGAACAAATAACTTCATGGTTGATTCGTTTGTACGATTTTTATTCGCTTGTTGTGAAGAATCGCAAACTCACTCGTTCGCTGCCCTCACTCGTTCGTTTGCAATTTCCACAACTCGTGAATAAAAATCGTACGCATTCACTAACCATGAAGTAATCTCTTTCACACAAGGGGGTTATGAATGGTTTGCAGGTTTTGTTGTAGTTCTACTCCTGTCTCCATTTTAGATGAACGAGCGGGTATCAACTCTGTCCGACGGGATACACTTCGAACAATGATCAATCTGAATGATCTTTACGACTGGCAGACTCCGCCCGAAAGGAACATTTTTTTCAGGCCTGACTTATAAAAACGGTGAGGAAATTTTGAAGAACCTAATAAGTTAAATATTTCGAGCCGATTATGGTATCAATCTGAGACCTACCGTTGGTTAACATATGAAATGGGCGCCACTTTTTCAAGAATTAGCTCAGTCAGTAGTGCTCTCGGGCGGAACTCGGGCTCGATCCAACACTCATGACTCAGAAATAAACTTTACTGCTTTTACCCTGCAAACGACCTTCGCGTCGCTTCGACGATCACGGAAGAAATTGGGTCTCGTCTCCTTGAGACGACAAACATTGTTCTCAATTAGTACTTTCGTCTGTTTCGTGCTTAACACATTGACACTCAAATAAAGTTGGTTTTTTTTCTCGACACCACGGCTTTCTTGTCGCTTACATCAAAAGGTAGACATGTATATGCCGTTAATTACCACGATCAAAAAGCGCTATGATTTATTATTTTCCTCCATTCCGACTCCAGACCAAACGGCGGCTCAAACGGACTCTAAAACATAAATCTCCCCTCTTGTCAAATGCTTAGAAAAGACTTTCAATTAATAATGTCATAAAGCTTGCTATTTCTGGCTTGAAATGGACAGATTTTAGTCTCCTAAGACGCAGGTCTAACAACATGTAGAAATGGTGTATTTTTTTCAAAGTTACCATCTATTTCTGTTACAACGAACCTCTAGATAAAAATTCTCGGTATAACGAACGATTTTCTTCCGCACAGCAATGCTAAATGATATGAAAAACAACCTCCATGTGACGAAATCTCGTTATGGCGAACAAATTTTGCCGGTCCCTTGGCCCTTCAGCTGTATATTCTTTCAAACATACAATATTATGAGACGAAGGCCATGTCGGTGGACCAAAAAAAATCATGTAGGCGTTGATACTCACAAGTTAAGGTATTAATCTTGGTTTTAAAAGTTTGTAGAAAGAAAGGCGATATAAAGATTAGTATATGAGTCCTTTAGTATATATGAGCATGCAAAATTTTAAGCAGTGTATCTAATAGTATTTTAACATTGTCATCGTTATATTGAAAATAAAAGTATTTTCACAACATTCTTGGCATAGTTTTCTTGGCTGCATGCAATATCTTGAATGTTAAGGTTCTGAATAAAGTCAACTTCTTTAATTAACTTTTTACTAAATCATGAATTAAGTGACCTTTTAAAGTTGTTTTCTAATGGAGTTAGCATTTATTTTCATGGCATTTTGTTTTGATTGTGAACATAACTTTATTTCATATATTAAACTAAGAAGTCCCACATTAAAATCTCTGTTTATATAAGCAGTCTTTGAGAGCACTTGATATAGAGCTGAGCGTAGGAGATATTTAAAATCTACTTTGATGATTTGTTTATTCGAATTGCTGCAAAAACCTTTAATTCTGCTGATCAAAATAGGTAAAATCCTTTAAATAATGTATATCTAATAAATCTATAAATATTAAAAGCCATTAAGCAGTATTTTTCTGTAAGAAATATACTTAACTATGACTTCTAAACATTGAGTTGGGACTTCAAAATATTGATTTATTGGCTTTCAAAGCGTTAAGAATTTATGTCCGTCCTTCAATGCAAATTAAAATAACGGAATAAGTTGCACATGTGGTCTTAAATCTTTTAGATACTTTGGTCCTAAATCATGGAATGGCCTTGGGGAAACAATTAGAACGTCTGGTAATTTAAGGAATTTTAGGAACTTTATTAACAAAACTTTTAAATTTTTTTGAAATATATATATATTTTTTATTGACGCAGTAACTAGCTTATACTTATTAATGCAGTCTTATTTGGAACTAGCTCGGTCCAAGAAGAACGTGCACGTTTTGTGTTATGTCTAATATCACCGAGTATAAGTAAAGTCCTTGCTGAATGTTGTTGTTGAAGTATAAATAGGTGATACTTTTTGAGTCATAGATAAAATATTCAGGTGAAGTTTTATTTTAAAACAATGTAAAAGAGGCTTCCTTTACCTTCTATACAACTATTTTAGTCTACAAGATGACTAAACAATTTGAGTTTGCCAGAAACTAATGAAAACTGCAATGACATGATGACCCAGTCTTTAGCCTGTAGCACTGTGTATTTGCTGTGGACGGCGGTGTTTTAACTTTTGAGGCTGTGGACAAAAAATATGACAGTTCAAATGAAAGCTATATATTGACCTGTACTTTCCTTTGGTGCGGTGTTCAAGCTAATTCTAACTTTTTAATCTGTGGATGAAATCAAAGCTATTGAATGAGTAGTACTTTTCTGTGGTGCTGTTTATTATGCTGGAGGAAGTTCATACAACTTTTGGTGAGTTTGCGGCTATATTGTGAGCGTTTGTGCCTTCCTGATACTAAATGTTCAATTCAGTATACAGTATTGAAGGTGATTTTAATTATCGAGTCTATGAACTCTGAGCAGGGTCCATGAATTTACATAGCGAAAGTCATTGCCTGTGTGGCTACAACTGAGACTTTTTAAATTTGCTGGATAAAGTGTCGGGAAATTCAAAAGTCGGGGTGTGTTTTGAAATCCCTCCCAGCATCTATCTTTTACTAACTTTTTACAACGGTTAGTGTGCTGCACTAACTCTCAAATTTAACCAGTGTCAAATTTAACCGGCCTTGTATGGTCATTCATTGCCATAACTGACGAAATCAACATTACAGGAAGTATATATTAATTATTTTGGATGACACTCACGCGTTGTGTATTCAGTCTACACCAACAAGTCTTCGATTTTAAAACGAGTTCATTGCGATGCGTTAATCTACCTTGCTGGGAAGATGGACGTTAGCCACTAAAATTTGCGTTTCCCTCGAAAATACTGACATTCGAAAGCACTCAACGAAGTGGCGACACTTCAAAGAGCTAAAGCAAATTGTTAGTGGGGCAGCCAAAACGGGCACTCTAGTAAACGTCTCATCTTGATGGTATTCAAGAGAGGCAATTAAGAAAACCATGAATGAATAGTGGCCACTATGACTGAACACTAGATTATAACCTCGACTTTGCTGAAGTGATCCAAGTCAATCAATCGAGTTCTTAAGTAGGTACTAGTTGTTATTGATTAGAGCTTTTTGGACCTTTTCCTAAAATGTTCTGCATATTTGAAAACCTGCGAGGAAAATTCAGACTCACCGTCGCCATTTGTCAAAAACATTTGGGGTGGATTCGAAGCACTTGAACATTAAAAAGACTTGTCTATATATTTGTATAGTTTTATTTTCAACTTACCACAGCCTTGCATGACTGAAATCGAGAAAAAAATGGTCGGTAGAAATAAATAAACAGAGTTTAAATACCCTTAGACATTTGACCGTGTTTACCCTGACCCAGCCCCCAAATCAAATATCTTGAGTGACAATTACAATCCAGCTTTGGAAAAGAGAATTTCAAAATGGCGGACAGCGCAGTTATAGGCGTTGGAGTCTTTTCTCTGGAATTGGATCAGTTTTTTTCAATCTGCTGTAGATTTCCCAGAGTTAGAAGGGAGAGAAAAAAGGAATTTGGTCACTCTAAGCGATCCGATTTCGAAGAGTATATATTCAGGCGATTACGCGAGCTTTTTCCGTAAGGACAGGAAAACATATCGTATGCAGTGGATACGAAGCTTCTGATTTATTTTCTGGCAAGGTAAATAAAACCTGAGCGTTAAAAATCAAAAATTAGAATGGTTAGACATTTATCTGAGGGTTGATTGGTCGATGGACAGTATATATTTCAAGTTATTTTACAATATTATTATGCAACCACGAGTTTGGCCATCTCAAAATGGGGTTTAACTTTCAGTACAGAATTGCCAAAAGTTTTACTGTCAGTCAAGAAATTAACGTTATTTTAACTGATAAAAAAGATAAGAGATCGAAGACGGTTCCAACAGCTGAGAAAGGGACTAAACCTTTAAATGCGTGATAGCTCGCAAATCGCTGAAAAGCGCACTACTGACTGATACCTGACATTCGAGCCTATCCGCATGCACGAAGATTCCAAGTCTTTCTAAGCTCTGCTTTACGTGAGTTTGGTTTAAGAGAGCGCTAACTCTAAAAGTTTGGATCGCAAGACAACTGAGCGTATGCTAACAGAATGATAAATTGGTGGAAGACGGCACTAAGCCTGTTGACTAAACCAAACAAGTCATACCCCAGGAAGCGAATAAACCTTTCAAAAAAAAAAAAAGAGAAAGAATAGAAAATAATGAAATAGCAAAGTCCCTTCGCTCTTTAAGGAAAAAAACCAGGGCAAGGAATCAGTGAGCTACCAAGAACCAGTAGAAAGAAAAACAAATCTTTGACGTATAGACCTGCTTGTATACAGTTGGATCCTAGGTAATGTTCGTGTTTTGCATGCAGGACCTTGGTAAGCGGAAGACCATGAGGGTCGGGCAATCTCTCTTGAACCACTTTAGTCTTAGACTCGGCTTTGAAGAAATTCCTCATAAAGAATAAATTCTGAAGATAGTAAGAATGGTTTTGGTTTGAGAATGAGTAGGGGAAAATAACATGTCTTGGCAAGATTTTTGTGTGAAAGAACCCGCACTGAAATGCGCCACGCCCCCTACAAAAGAAACTTTTTGCCAGCACTGTGCAAACACTTGAATTGACAAAGAAACTGAGACATATTTGTTTTGTCCCGTACTGATTAGGAAGTTTGAAATCCTTCAGAATGTAAGAGCGTTGATGATGCAGACGTCATTGACCAATTAACTCGAAGTTTGGCAAACTTTCTCATGAAAGCTCATTACTGGCCACGAGAGATCCTGAGAATTCGTAAGGAGGGCGTATGTTTCAAGAGGTGGAGCATGCTTTTCCGATGTAAAAAATGGGGTGTAGCCTGTCTGCCCAGTGCAGGATGTTTGGTTTTCCTTTTTTTGAAAATTGAATGTTCGTGTTTTCACGAGTGTTGTTTTATAGTAAAATGGTTATTTTCGGCTTTCCTGACTAACAGTAGGGTTTAATCTCCCTTTATTTAGTCTAAACTGACCTCCTCATAGGTAGACACCCTTGCCAAGAAAAGCCGCAATGTTGAATCTGTGCACGAAACATCGAGTAAACATAAAAAACGCCTTTAGCTGACAATAATGATATAAGTGATAATTGCTCTGCAAATCGGTGCTCATAACTGCCTTACGAAAGTACATAAGGGCAGCATTATTAAAATGGCACACTTCAATAATTCCCTTACGTTTCCAACGTAGAGTGATCGCCTTTACCACAAGAATGAAAATATTGCATAGACAACAAAGGCGTCTATCGCACCCACTCAGAATTAACTTAACCAATATATTTTGCTCGGTTGACACATCTTACAACTGTAAAATTCAATAGTTTCTTTTCTGTGGCTTAACGCCGATAGATGTTGCCCCGCTTGACTCGAAGGAAGCATCCTTAAACGCGAACCCAAAGAATACCACCATCGCAGACGAACCGAGATGCGAGAAAAGTCAGAACTGTCATGGCTACCCATGCTCAAAGTTTAGTACGGCGTGTTAAGGTTTTTTTTGTTTGTTAAAAAACCTGCAATTATTTATAGGTGAAAACAACTACATTAACTGTGGTTCAAATATAATCTCGTCTGTTGTCGTCTTCTTGAAACTTGTCTTACAACTGAAATTCTCAAGCAACGCATCATTTTCATTTTACTACTGAAGTTCAGTTTTGATTTTCATACTGATTTG
Organism: Porites divaricata; assembly: GCA_038088405.1. Lineage (NCBI taxonomy): Eukaryota > Metazoa > Cnidaria > Anthozoa > Scleractinia > Poritidae > Porites > Porites divaricata. Next base: position 62,368,207 of record JBBMOI010000001.1, on the reverse strand, counting down.
TTAATAACCGTCAACGCTTCCTCAGTTACATATAGACCAGGATAGGGGTGGATAACATGGAGTTAATTCCGTTAAGTCCTTGTATTCTCTCGATGACAGAGTACGGCTTTGCAACTGGAAGAGGAACACGCAAAATTGAAGTACAATTAGGATTCAATTCGTGCGGAAAGGAACATAACCTCTTACGACAAATGTGTTGTCGAGACAAATTGCTTTACAATTAAGACCATATGGGGGTTCTCGGGCCAGATTTCTTTTAGGGAAAGAAAAATTAAGTTAAAATATAAAACATTAATCAACTGAATTTGCAAGACAATTTTAAGACGTCAAAAGACTGAAAAGCTGACGTTTCGAGCGAAAGCTGTTTGTCAGAATATTCGCTTTGACGCAGAAATCTTGCTCGAAATATCCGAGCGTTTAAACTTTTTTTAATTGTGTTCAGTTTTTCCACCAACTCTGTGATTAAACCCAATTTTGTCTGGGTAAGCCCTAAATCTTTAGTTGTATTCCCAGTTATCTCACTTGTTCAAATCTATAACTCATCAGTGTGAATTCATGTTGATCAGAGCTGCTCTTTTTCTTTTCCATCTTGAAGTTTTGTTTTTGTTTGTTTGTTCGATTTTTTTTAATTAGCCGGACAAGTTTACCAACAGTAAATGTGGTAAATTGGTCAGTACTGTTTTCACAAGGGGCTTAGCGGCAGTAGCAATGCAAGTTGTTCTGGAATCGTGGCTGATTGACTTAACTGACATTCCCTTCAGACACGCACTTTTAGAACAAATGACTCCAACTTCTTTAGTTTAATGTGCAGCGGGGCAGTTTGTCACTGAGCGGCTGTCTTCAATTCGTGCCTCTGCGCTCAAGTTCAGCGCTCGTATTTGAGGCTTTTGTATTGGGGTGACCGAGATTCACCTAACAAAGGAAAACGGTGATTTCTTTTGCATATATCTTTATCTTATTCCGCATGCCAACAGTTATTTGAATAGAGTAAAGTTCTAGAGAAAAGTGTTGCCAATCAGTTTTCCAGAAAAATACTGATTCATATTTCATTTCTTTGACGTTTGTCAAACTGGACGTTATTGGACTATTATGTTTCCTTCATAATATTCTGTCAGGGGAGAATAATGACTGCCTTACAGTTGCCTTGACAGTGTTCAAAATCTTCCATAACTCTTAGAGATATGTTTCTCCATAAATTTAAACACAATGTCATATTCAATGATGCACAAAGTTATTTTACAGAAAAAGTAAATTATTTCCATCTTTTCCCTCCGATAAGTGTTTATTCCGCGTTGATGGCAGGTCTTGAACTCAGGCCATCTAATTGTATTAGAGTTTGATTAATTACCCGAGAGCAAGTTAATTTGTTTCTTATACGTTCCTTTGCTATTTCCTGTTATTAATCACCTGTCTAATGTGATGCAGGAACTAAGTGTCTCTGCAAAAACAAAATTCTAAAGCATGCAGCAAAAAGAACTGAAACAATGAACCAGTTTTAATTCGCTTTACGCCCTCGAGGCCCGAGGATGGTTAACGATTCACCTTAGAAGCTAGTCTGTAAATTTTAAAAAGAGCTTTAAGCTTAAAAATTAGCCCTTTTTTTCTTGGAATCGTTTGTCCTCACTTGTCAAAGCTCTGATGTGTTTTGGTTGCCATCAGCGTTTTTTTAACGTTTTAAGTGGGTAGACAAGCAACACATTGGAAATTTGTTTTTATTGTGAAAGTCCACTTAGGCGGCTGGTAACAAAAAAGAAAACACGAACACTCACTCTCATGGTTCCATGTTTGTTTTAAGTCTGATGTGAATAGTGAAAGGTGGGAATGTTTACTGAAAACACCCATAAATAAGTGTCAACATTGAATATTTGCACGTTTCGAGGATAAAAAAAAAAAACAGAAATGTTTTACTGTGACGGGACGAGAACTTGAAGCGTAGGTTGCATAAGCGATTACCTCAAAAAGCCTTTACACCAAGCCTGTCGCAAAGGCGACAAAAGTTTCGAAACGTTTCGCGTGATTAATGAGCTGTGAATGACTTCTGTCTGGGTGGTAATCGTCAGAGTTATAGTAGTATAAGTGTTGAAAGGATTCTGTAATTGTTTAAATTTGAGCTTCACACTTTAAGACGAGTTCTCACGCATTTTATAATGTGACCAAAATGTGCACAAAATTATGGGTTTAAGAGGTTTAAAATGATAACTGTCTATTTTGATGGGCTCTAAAAACCACATCATTGGTATAAGAATCCTTGGTATGTGTTACATTGACATTACTCAGCAGACTGGAAGAATTAGCCCAAAGAAAGGAGATACTCATCATAGCAGCTCTTAAAAGCTGCTTTTTGAGTTATTACGTGGAATCAGCTCAAAAATATATCCCTCGGGGTGGGTTTATCCATAATTTTTAAGGTGTAAAGTGTAGTAAAGCTCTGTTTACAAAATTAGCGGTGATTTTTATACGCTAATCCCATGGAAGGTTCCGAATTTGTACCACAAATCGCCGAGAAATTATAAACGATAACTTATCTTGATATATGTGCCCCCTCAAACGGACGGTATTTTTTGCTGATAAGAAGCGAAGGTATTTTACATGTGCAAGACATACGAGTGCGGACGTTTTTAATCGCAAGAACCAGATGAACAATCCCAGTAGCACATTGGAGCAATTCCCTTTGAGTTCGCACCGCGATCAACAAGATAGATTAGTTAGCAGGTTTTGAACACTCAAAATTTCCTCTCAGGAAATGCTTCTTCAGTATTTATAGTCTTATACGCAAGTCCACGTCCTATTTCCGGACGAAATCTCCTAACATTTCCCTTTTAGTTGCGTTTCAAGATTAGTAAGCTATTCTGCATGATTTTGACACCTAAGCACCTGGCTTATTTGAAAATATTCTCTCGGATGTCGTAAGAGCTAATGGAGTATGCTAAGGTTGTGCTCACCTTGAGAGGGCAAATATTAGCTTATTCTAATGCTAATCTCGTTGCCTATTCAGACATTCAAAGGACGCTCTAGTGCAGTACAACAAAAGTTAAATATCTGTAGCCCAGGAAACAGAGGCTTTCAAGCCTATCAATACCCTTGCAAAGAAAACCCCCTGTTTATTGGTCCAGCCAACCAATGGCTCTCCTCAAAACTAATTTAATTTTGAAATATCGTATTACCGGGCAACCAATCCGAGACTTTATAATCACCCAAGGTTTTTTGATAAAATCGCATCTTTAAACACCATCACATTTCAGCCAATTAGTGCTAGTGAAATGTTCTTTGTCCCCGGGGCGTAACTGGAGAGAACAGTTAATTGCTGCACAATAAATAATGTTCGATCGTTTTACGGACTCGAGAACACATCATCACAATAGCAAGAAGGACCAAGTGATCCGTGGGCAAATCGAGTGGCTAAGGAGTCAAGATTTTTCGACTGTTGACCAAGCAAGATGAAATCTCTGAGTCTCTTGTTCTTCTCGCCGATTCTCCTCCTCACTTCGGTAGAATCCTGCTGCCAGCAGCCATCTAGCGGCCTAAAGAGAAAATGGGAACTGTGGACCCGTCCGGTTCTGCGGAAGCGATCCGTGGAGATAGCCCAAAAACGTCTATTGAACATTTTAGGATTGGACGACTTTCCAAAACCCGGGCGCCATGTAATTCCTCACAAGTTTATGTTAGAGATATATAGAAACTTATCTAGCGGAAACTACAAAGGGAATGAGGTCTCAGATATTCTACCAAATTCGGTTGTCGGTATAGTGGATCAAGGTCAGTTTTGTTATCTTGGTTTTTTTGTAAGTGTTTCTCATTGTCTGTGTTTGTTTTGCATTTCTGACTATCCCGGGTCGTGTTTCTTGTTTCTCTATCGATCGCTTTAGAACTAATGATGTTTGTAGTTAATTAATAGTTCCTTTTTCGATTTCTTTTCTTTTAGAGCGCTCAGATAACTCAGCCACTCGAACAAGTCAACAAGTGTTTTATTTTAACGTTAGCAACGTTCCTTCTTCACAAACGGTTCTTGGCGCGCAGCTCCGAGTGTTAAGACTGCCAACTCTGATAAAAGATAAGTCTTTTACAGAACAACACGGAACAACCTACAGAGCAAAACTCTATGGCAAGCATGTCACAGAAATACCAAACTTTGCTCCGTTTGGCTCCAATCTCGAATTGCTCGACTCTTTCGCGTTTGACATTTCTGACTTGTCTCATGAACAATGGAACGTGTTCACTGTCAAGAAAGCAGTTGAAAAGTCGCAGAAAGCTCAAAGCAAATTACAAGTTCTTGAATTACGCGTGGAATCTTTAACGAGTGGCGAGCTTGTCCCACCGGAACTAGTGGGATTTTCAAAAGCCGGACGGCTGTACAACAAACATGCTCTTCTTGTTGTATTCGCGACCGATGGCAAGTCTGGTCAGCCCATCCGGAAGCCAGCGCCAGCTAAAAACAAAGGCCCCGGTAACGCAATGTCAAGTGCAAAACGCACTGGTGTGCCACAAGAAAATGACAGCCAGTTAGAACATACGCGTGTACGAAGAGACTTGAGGTCTAAGTCCGGGGGTAACAACAAAAAGAACCGGCGAGGAACAAACTCAAAACGACGCCGCAAAAAGGACTCATGTCGGCGAAAGCCTTTGTTAGTCGACTTTAACCAGCTTGGCTGGTCTGATTGGGTGATTGCGCCGAGAGGATACAGCGCTTACTTTTGTCAGGGTCTTTGCGAGTTTCCTATAGACAATCACTTAAAACCGACCAACCACGCAACAGTACAAACTATTTTGAACTCCGTGGCGCCTTCTCTTGCCCCTCAAGCGTGTTGCTCGCCTAATAAATTCAGTGCTATTAGCATTCTCTTTGTGGACTCAAATGAAAATATCGTTTACAAAAAGTACGAGGATATGGTGGTGGAACGATGCGGTTGTAAGTGAACTGAAAACAACCGAGCCGAGCTATCAGTGGCCTGTACTCAACGCCCCCGGGGTTTGGTGACGAAGGTGCTGACTGCCCAGTTACTGTTACTCCAAGTGCTGGTGTATCGCTGTTCTTATTGAATCAACACTCACCCAGCGGCTAAACTATAGAACTGTTAACACCCGAAGATGCTGTTTCAGAGTGTTCTCGAGACTCTTGCGGACTTTCATCACTTGAAAACAACTCAAATACCGCACCGTTCGAATTCTTCTGAGGCTGCATGAATGCTTCATAATAAAACGGAACCGTGTTTACTCGCGGCTTGATCCTTGGGATGATTTCGTTTGCATAATCGCATTAAAATTATCAACGATATTGTTTATGAACTCAGAAGCGATTCTTGAAAATGTCTTGAACGGAGTTTGACTGACAGGCAAGACAATGTTTCTGATCCTAGTCGACTACTCATGCTAAGATACACTAAACATTACAGCCGCAAGAGGGAAGGAAAGAGTCAATTCTAGACCAACTTTGTATTTTCACTGTGTTATTTAGTCGGAATTATTGTTTGACTTCTTGAATTTTGTCACCTCGTTATTTTTATCTGATTACGTACACCTCCAAGCAGTTCTAGCTGCTAGGTTGCTGGTTGTTATTGCACACCACTATATGTACACCGTTCAGGCTGCTATGCTATAGGGTATCCGGGTCGGGCGTACGTATATTACATATGGTTTATATCTACCGATTGTTATACACGATTATCGAACAATCGACTACTCATTTATTATTAGGTTGGCCAAATGTAAATAGTGATATGAGTTATTTATTTTGGACTTAAAAGGTAGAAAAGCGACCGACTCAATTATTGGACTATTTTTAACGCGATCCAGGGATGCGATTCAGTCATTCATCCTTACTCAAATGGAATGGGACTCTAAAAATAAATCAGTGCTTAAATCGGCCCGTTGGGCATGAATCTGCTAAAGTGGGGGTCATTGCAAAGGAAATTGCTTCCCGGGAATTTAATACTTTTCTTGAAAATTTCAGAGAAACAAATACAAGCCGCTATCCAATAAGTATCTTCACGTACTTGTTGATGATTTGATGAAGAATGATTTCAACAGGCTCTTTTAAAAGTCCTTATAAATGCCATGGAAGGCGTGTGTTATAGACTTCTTTCTTTGTGGATAGATTTCACTCTATTTGACTTGTGCCGTGCGCAATTGATACATCCTGCGCGGTCCTTGCTGTCAAAAATTGAGTATGCTAAAGCAGATAGCGAAAACGGAAGATATCCTACACTAGATTTTATACCATTTTACTGATAACGGCTCCTGAAAGGTTATCGTATGGTCGCGTGAAAAGTTAGCTTGCTTATCTTAGAGACCCAACCTCCTGAAAGGAATTCGTCCAGAAAGGAATTTTTAGATGCGTGATTACTATACTTGGCCAAAAGACCAGCGTTTGACATAGCGTGTCAAAGGATCAGTTGCAAAAACAGTAAAGCAAGGATTCACTTTAAAACACTCGAGTGAACATGATTTCGCTTACTGGCCCCCAAGAGCTAATGCTTTAATTGTCTTCTAAAGAAAACGCCTTTAATTATTTAAAAGTTTATCCAAAACAAAAGGAAACAAATCTTTGTTTCTAAGTCAAACAATCGGCGAGTGCCGAGGGTTAAAAAATCTTCAAACAGCCGTCAACACCAACAAAAGTTTCTCGCTTTTGATTTGAAGTTAAAAATCCGTTTCTGTAACCCGAATATACATGACCTCACAAGCAACTACCGGTATTGCAGAAATCTTCAACACTCAGATCCAAAGAGAGCCGGCCAAGGCGACGCCTTAGAATGAGGACTACTAAATTGACACTTAACCGTACCTTGCACCTTTACAAAGCTTTTCTTTTCAAATCGCTTTATTAATCACTTTTACACGACCGCAAAACAGCACGAGGTCTAAAAGTTAAGTGCTCCGAGGTGTGTCATGCGAGCACGAGATGGCGGAAAAGACATCTAAACGTTGAGCTGCTTAAATGTCCCAGTAGTAATAGAGGTAGACTCGGTGAATTTCTGCGATGTTGTTTGTGACCTGCCGCTAGAAGGCGTGATTTTTGAAACAGCTGGTTGCTGCTAAACGCGAAGATTTGAAAAGCGGACAGGGGTTTCTCTCTAGGGGGCATTGTAAACTTCTCAGGGCACTTTGGGATTAACCCCTTCATACGTAATAGTGACCAAAGTGAAAAAAAAAAAAAAAGAAAAAAAAGGAAAAGAACAATGAAAAAATAATAGAAAAGAGAAGAAAAAAAGAGAAAAAACAAGCAAACTTCATTTTGTAGAACGAAAAACACTATGTAAATAATTGCAGAAAAGTATTCAATTGAATGTACACCATAGGATTTCATCCACATACTTAAAAGCCAGAACTGAATAACGCGAAAACATTCATCCGCTTTCCACAGGAAGTAGGGAAGTTTTTACAGATAATATTGACAATATTTGGAGACCCTTAGTTTGGTTTCTTCAATTTTCCTATTTGATGAACTTGGTTGAGTGTTCAGGCCCGGCCAGGGGTTTTGGGTATACGATATCCCGGGCCATTTTACTTCTGGTACATGGTATTTTTTGGTCAAAATTCGGGTATAAAGTATTCAGTTTTTTTTCTGAATTTTAGGTATTCGGTATATATTTAAGCATTCTGTTTCGAAATAATTTTAGGTATTAAGTATCACACAATTTACGATTATGAGATATATTGGTATCCCACCTCTCCCCCTGGCCGGGCCTGATAAGCCGGTCTGTTTGGACCCTGCGTGAAAGAGACGTCAGCGACATCAGGTTGTTGATGTAACTTCACACATTATCCCCCACATTGAAAACGCAATTCACAGTTCCGTTGTATATAGTTGACACTTCAACACCAGAACGCGAAAAGGTCAAAGTTTTCAGAAAGTAAACCCAAGAAAAAGAGAATTTGTCATTCCTTCAGGTTCTCAGTCAAAAATGATCGCCTCTGTCTAAGTAGTGTGGTTAGGTTTCAAGAATAGCATAAGGCATTCAATTTTTTTAATAGTGATCCTTTTCAGTTTTTCTAAAGGAATCATGGAAATAATAGACCCCTCACAAATGAATCTTTACTTCTCTGAAGAGTTCAAGGCCAAGGACTCAGTCAAACATTTTCCAAATTTCATGTAGTAGAATCCAAGAAAGCATGACTCATTAGCCTTTTAACAGAATGCAAGAGCAGACTTGCGTTTTTTAGAGTGAAAGTCGAAGGGGACTGAAGACGATAGGCCATTTAGGAACCGACATTTTCGAACACTCGGGCAAAGTTAATAAACTTACAAGAAGCCTGTTTCTTAAAACTGATAAGAAAAAATATAACCAGCATGGTAATGTTTTATAGACTTGAAGCAAAATTTAAGCCGAAGAGAATTCTATCACGGCCAGGACTAATTTTTATATGATTATAATCTCATTATGAATCTCTGCAACAACAAGCCGTGAAAAAACCTAGTGTTGTGGTTATTGCAAGCAGCCTGAGTATCCAGCAAACGTCAGAGAACTACGCATTCAGGAAAAAAACTTGAAGTATGACATTCCCACAAGAAGTGGTTTTTTGCCGAGTATGTCAGTAGTTAGCGAGGTTGGCTTCTGCCGGTGTGGAAGGTGGTTCATTGCGGGCAGTCATTATTAATAAGGACTATAAAAAGCCGTACACTTAGGCCTTAATTGTTTAAGACTAGGAGTTTTACTTTGCCAAGGGGTTCAGTTAAATTGCAAATATCAACAGCACTACTCGGAAGGTATAGCAACTGACATTTAGTTATTCTCTCATATACAAGGCAACTTCGACAAGCAACCAAAAATTACAAAACAACAACAACACCTTACATGCCTTGTGAAAAGCAATGCTTTCAACACTTTATTTAACCTGCCGACAGAGCCTTCTTAATCTTTAAAGTTTTCCTACAGTTCGAAAAATTTCTAGGCCCCTTTCCAGCTATAAACAAGCAGTGGAAGTGGCCAACGGTGAGCTGACGATGTATTCAATGGGATTTTTAATTAACTCATTCACTCTGACCCAAGAATGTGCCAAATAAACAAATTAATATGTAAATATACAAAATTCGCTTAAGTTACGCTGTATACCAAAAAAAGAAATGGAATCTTGTGAAATTACTACTGACAGAAGACGTCTCATTTCAATGGTCACTCCGTGCATACTCCATTATCAGAACGAATCCAATAATATTGAAAAAACTGACAAATTCATTTGCCTCGGTGTCAGTGAGAGTGGAAAAAGGAAGAAGCAAGCAGAATTCAAACTTGACAATACAAAAAATGATAAAAAAAACTCTCTTCTTTTTCTCCGAAATGACCTCATGGATGCTTTTAGAACAAAACCGATGAACCATTTGAGTGGTTTCACATTACGAACTAAACTTTCGACTACCTTGTGTTTGACAAAACACTCCGGCCTTTAAAATTTTCTGTAGCAATTATTTAATCCTTCTGTACGGTTTCCGCATGCATTTTTTACGGGCACAATTCATAGCTTTCTAGGTTGAACTGTGAGTTAGAAGAGGGTGGACGCGCGCGGCTGACAGCAGATGACGTGAATCTCAGCCCTCGGCCATCTTGTTAACCCATTTTGGAATGTGAATGCACTGCGCATGCGTCCAGTAGCAGCCTCAATCCATTCATTTTTTCTTCAAAGGCATTTTCGAACCCAAGGCCCCCCCCGCGTTAGCAGCATCCGATAAGAAAAAAAAGAGGTCTGGAATCGAGAATGGTTTCGAGAGCACGCGCAAGCGGTGGCGCCGGAAAGAAATCTTCTCCCAACAGGCCTACAAACGAAAGTCTGGAGGGAAATCAGTATAAATTCCCTTTAATTCACTTATTCAACGTGGAAAGTAAAACAGGTTCACGTCATATAAATCATATTTTCGTAGCTGACTAGACCAGCTGAAAAGAATTCAGCATCCTTGCGCTGCAGAGAAGACCTAAAAGAGGAATTCACTAGGCAACACTATTTTTAAAAGGGTTTTTTTGATAACTTATCGTCCAATGTAAGGAACTTATGAAATTCCAGTGGTTCCCTTCCAGTCTAGGACACTTACAGCAGCGCTGTAGAGAATTCTCGACTCTTGTTTTATTCAGGTGTTGAGGACGCGTAGACCGTAAGTTAATCTCGGTAAAACTATTGATCTAATCAAATAATCTGCATCTCGTTGTTGGTATTCCTCTTAACGTAAACATCTTATCACATAAAGGCACTTACTGGCTTCCTGCAACTTAGCCTTGATGTGCTTATTAAATATGTGACTGCTTTGTATTACTTTTTGACTATGCCACCATGACAATTATGTTTTGGCCACCCTCTTAACGTTATTGTTTTGTAGAAGTTAAGTCCATAAGGTATACCTTTTGAGTTATTCTCATGAAGTGGTGTGGCCTTTCCTTGAATTTGCTTCTATAAAACACTAGGCGGAGAAAGAGAGCTGTAATGATAATAATTAACAAAAATAGGAAAAAGAGAAAATTTTAAACGAAATTGGCCAATAACTACGACCCTACTACCCTGCGAATACAGCCGTCTCTCAGTCGGCAAGGAGCGCTTAGCCGGACGGCTGTATTCCCAGGCTACAACCCTACTGGTTGAAACTTAAATAAAATAAACTAATCACATACATGTAAAGATGTTTTCTTGAGTTTTGATTTTTTTGTCTCCCCTCGATCTATAGGACAAGGTAAACGAATTCCAGTTTTAAGTTACACAGCTGTGCGGCTTATACTTATCCGTTGTTGCAAGGGTCACTGTACTGATCCTGTAAGAATTTTCTATCGGACTTACCCTTCTCTATTTAACCTCAATAATTTTAATGCTATATTTAATAGTTCTATAGCCCATTTTAACATAAGCATATGATCACACAAACTGGCTTTATCTTCAAATGTTTTCCGCCAGGCACGTACTAACTAAAGCTTTTACCGTTATCCAGGTGATTGTATTACTACTGTCCGTGGAGGATGTGACTACTTTTCTACGACCTCATAAACTTCCTGTTTTACTCCTAAGGAGGGGTGATGAATGGTCCATTAAAATTTTTAACTGCTCGCAAAATTGTACCTTTGCTTGATTTGCTCGCAAATTTAAACGAGTGCTCGCTTGCTCGTGCTCCCCAAATTTTGCGTTGCTCGCAAGGTCGCAAAACAAATTTTTTATTTCTGCTCGTGCTCGCAAAAAAACGGCGCAGTGCTCGGCATCCTCGCGAATGCTCGCAAAGACCATTCGTCACCCCTCTAAGGGACAGTTCATTTTTAATGTGCATAAAACAGGGGGGATGGTGGTTATTATTGTTTTGTTTGGGGGGCGGAGCCACCTAAAAACATTAGCATCAAAGTGGAAAGGGCAGGAAGAACGCCAGGAACGGGGGGGGGGGGGGGGGGGTGGGGAGGGGGGTCACTCTAAAACAATTACCTGAAATATTGTAAAATATCGCACTGGAAAGAAAGTTACTGAAAAGAATTGTATATAACACTCACAAATTTATGTTTCCCCCGTCAGCGTACTATCATTTATTTTTCCACAAATTTACATTTTAAAAAGAAGAGTGGCTTAAAAATATACTCTTATAACTGAAGTGCATGTTTCATACATTGAGATCATGATAGAAGCCAACCTCCAGACTTTGTTTCGCTAAAAAGCAAAAACCACTTTCGACCATGTGAAAGCACGTACTGCTGAAAAGGCTTTAATGTGAGTTATCTGAGCTTTGGACTTGAATTGCTGACTGAAAAATTAGATCTACGTTGTGCTGACGTTTATTAACTACACCCACGAAGCTACTGCTCAGTAGCTTTCATTGAATGTTCACAGCTCGGTAGGTGGGACTTCGTCCAGAGACTCAAAAGCCGCAGGAACTGAAGAGCACGTCCCAATAATTTAATATTGAGTACTGAATGAAAAGGCTAAAAATAACAAAAATTAAAAGGTCGACGAAAATCAGAAATTATACGTGGACAATATATTGCTCTTTTTGAGCCGTTGGCACGTGTGTTTGTCAAACCCTACAGAAGTCTCTCGATCTGAAAGTGCAGCTCTGTTGAAATAAAATGTTCTCAGAGATTGAAAACCATTTCAACCCCAAATAGTTCAAATCTTACTCAGCTCAGTTTTTTTATCAGAGGAAAAATAAGTAAGTAAATGAAACGTGCCTAAATCCTTAGGAAGTTCTCCACCCCTCCTAGAGATTAAGACCTAGAGTCACGAAGCCGATCTTTTTGAAAAGTCCCTTTAGTTCTGAATTCCTCCTATGCGGTATGAAACTATTAGTTAAAACTCGGTGAATGTTACATCGAGTTATCAGAGTGGCATTTTCCTTTTGTACTAGTATCATATGTAAACAGCAGCTTATCACTGAACTGCTGAACTGAATGAGGCAGCCTTGGGCTATGTGGATTAAACTGTTTATGTGACTTTTCCGGCAAACGAAACGGAACCAACTTAGATTACTGTTTAAGTAAATAAATGTTTTCTCGTATTGGGTGGTTTAAACTGAGTCTGTTGATGGTACCCTATGGTGTTGCTATTCAAATGAATTCTCTTTAGCAGTACTTTTACACGTATTTAGCGTGTAGTTCTAAGCTTTGTGTCTGTGGATGAAATCCTATGGTGCCAGTGCCGCCATTCAAATGAATTCTCTTTTAAATAGCAGTAGTTTCACATGTATTTAGCGTGTAGTTCTAAGTAACGTTTGTGTCCGACACAGGCTGTGGATAAAATCTTACGGTGTTACCAAATAATTTCTTTTCAGCGGTATTTTTACCTGGTACTTCTTGTTTTTTAGCATTCTGAAATTCAGGGAAAATTTGTCGAATTTTCTCTTTCGCCACTTCTAAAAGTGAGAGGATTAAACACTGCAGGTACAATTCAGTCATTTCCTACTTAACCGACTTTGCTTCCCGATCCTTCGCTCTCTGATTAAAAAGCTATTGCTTTAAGAAACTGATAAACATCATCCTATTTTAAAAATAAACGTTGCTAGTGACTTCGTGGGAAACCAAGAATTCTTCAAAGAAGGATGTTTTGTTTTCAGACTAAAATTATTAATAATAATAAATTCCTTGTTAACCACAGCATCATAAGTCAATTGCGAGGCTAGATAATTTGTTGACATTTATCTTGTTATAGTATTGAAAGCCTGTCTAGTTTTGGGCAAGTGTTGAAAACGTGCTTGATATTTGCACGACAAGCTCCTGGCGAGCTCCAGGGTAAAAAGCCAAAAGGAAAATCTAATGGCAAGAATCTGTGTCGTGTGTTAGGGTACAGTTTCGGTTTATTTGGTTCATAAATACTCATAGCCATCCTAGTCAAAGTATGATGCTTTCATTACCAAATCAGGGCCTGTAGATTGAGTGTTGACCCTGTCAGCCTGATGAGAAATGCCAATTTCTTCTACTTCTGTCAAAAAAGGAGGAATTTTTTTTTCTTTTTTCACTTGTCAACGTGTAAAACATATCGCGAATTTTTCAGTGTTATTGAGTCCGACCGAGACACTCTCGGTCTCTTTCCAAATTAATCTCATTCTTGTGGCATGCACTCTGTTTCCAAGCAGACAAAAAAAATCTCAGAACACCGGCACATGCCTAAACTATTGTAGCTTCGAAATATTAGGTTACCATTCCACCTTCACGTATCAAGAGAAATATAACAGACGATTGTTCAATAATGAAGGAATATATCGAAATGAATGTAAATATAATATCAACTTCATTATTCATCATGCACGGTTTTAAGTAGTTTATAATGAACAGAGAGCAAAACGATATAAGAAAATCATCATCGCAGTATTTTTCGGCTCCTATCGGAAGAAGCATCGAAACGAGCGTTATTCAGCATACATTCTTAAATCTCGCATTTCGTGTTGGAGAGTCAGATTAGCACCTACGACAAGTACTTTTCAAGTACAACTACGTTATTCTCGCATTCGCATTCGTCGTTATCGAAAGCATATATGACAACTGTACTAGATAGTACAAGTAAAATCCTTTGCATGTCAGGACTTTCAAAGCTATGTTTCCAATTGGTTTATTTATTTCTTGCAAACCACCTTACACCACTGCCTTCTTTTGAACTCGACGCGCCTCCGACTGGTTTTACTACAAAATTGGACTTCGAGACTTCAGAATCTATGTATGCTCAGCGAAACTTGTTTTAAGATCTTGTACTGTACGCACATCCTCCCTCCCCACCTTACCCACTATTGTAGTGGAGACTTGGAAACCCTTTCATTAGGGATTCCATACCACACCTGTAAGGCCACAAAGGTTGCTAGAGGAACTACTGTTTTTATTTTTATTTTTATTTATTTTTATTTATTTATTTATTTTTTTTACAAAAACAACAGTCGTCGGAACTGAAATTCTCAGCTGAGAGTAGGGGAGTGATCATTAAGTACGCGGCTTCCTTAGGTACCAGACCTAAATCAAATCCAATCAAAACGCGCGAAATTTACTATCCACTGATTTGGTAATTACATGTGCTAAAATAGATTTTAATTATTCATTCAAAATAAATTTCTCTGTTTTTTTTTTTTGTCGTTTTGATTGGCTCCAATTCAACCCCCTGCATATTCTTTAAAACCAGCCAGCGTTGACCAAATTTGGTGGACGTTTGCGAATATCCGGTTAATTGACGTCAAAAGTACAGGATATCAACAGAAAAATTGACGGCCGCCGAGAAGCCCTGTGGAATAAGGCTTTAGCTCAAGTTGTTCTGGAGAAAATGGTGAAAAATTTCACACGTTTTACAAAAAAAGAAATAGTCAAATTACTGCCTTTAAAAAAACGAGTAAGAACAGCAAAAATACAATTCAACGGATTGCAACTGCTATTTGAAAATAAGACTCGCACAAATAGAGACGGGGACTTAACATCGATCGATCGAGGTAAGCATTCATTAGTGCATTAACGACCCAAAAAACTAGAAGTACACCTCAATAATAATAACAGTCCCCGAGCTCCCCCTTTTAGACCAAACTAGGGTCTCCATAGTCTCACTTCACAGCCGTTATTTGGGTCGTCACGCAAAGCTCCTATTAGTGGGGACATGGAGTGTTGCGTGACGACCCTAGATTAAGGCTTTTGCATAGCTGCCCCGTTCTTGTCTTTAAGGATCTGTGTCAAGAAATTTATCAAAATTCAAACTAACAGTAGGAACCGCCACCAAACCGAGTGAAACATAAAAATAACCCTAATATAATAATATGAAAAGAAGGTATCAACCCATTCGCCCCTGAACCGCCCGTAACCGCCCGTGTGGATCCACGTCCTTTCTACCTCTCGTGATGTCATCAGTTTTAACCGTCAAGGCCAACTTTGTCCGCTAACTTGTGCAGAGTGAAGAGATCTTTCAAACCATACCAGAATGAGCACAATTTAGTCAAGGACACCGGAGAAAAAGGCAAAAAACCATGCAAAATTGACCTGTAAATCTCCATAAAGATCTTGCTCCATTGCCCACCTACCTTTCCTTTCACCTAATCCTAAGATCCCACCAAAATGAAACCTACTAAATGCCCAGCAAGAGCAAAAAAAAAAATGAGGCAAGAAAAGCGAAAAAAGAGGGGAGGAGAGAAAGCGAAAAGTAAAAGTCAAGACTGCTGTGTCACTTTTAAACCCAAAAACGTTCTCGAAATTTTGCTTTCTGCGCATGCCCGAAAATCGCAAGCTGATATTTTGCATCTGGATCAGAAGACCGTGAAGTGTACGACCTGTAAACGGGTTTGTGGTAAGTTTTAGCTCTTTATAGCATGACAGTGACCAGAAAACCACTCGACTAGCTTCAAAATGCGTTTTTCGGCAAAATCTCCAGGAGCGAATGGCGGGTTAAATGTCAATAAATAACGACACAGCAAATACATAGGAATTGGGATGGAAAACCCCGGGTAAAACGCGAAGAAGATTGAAACGATTGAAACAATTTATTGTAGTTTTCGAAAACTTGTTAGCCTAATCATAACAAGTTTTTAAAGTTCATTTTTGTTGTTTGTAATGTTGAATGTAAGATAAAATGATAATTTATTTCTTATTAGCGCAAATTAACATCTGAATATGATCAAATGCGCTTTACATCTATAACTACCTGTAATAATTACAATAAAATATACTTAAGAATACTTAAAATTTATAGTCTAAAATTTATCAATCTAACTATAACAGGCAAAAGCCTTCCTAAATAAGTAACTCTTTATTGTTCGTTTAAAAACCAAAAAGTTATCGATGTCTCTGACACTTGCGGGCAGACAGCAAGTGAAACATTGTTTATTCAAGACCTTAAGCCAGCTTTTAATGTCAACATCAGCAGTGAAAAGCTGATGCTTCATTAGCTGTTGCCTTTTTATTCATTACCGTTAAGAATTTTTTAAATTCTTAATCTCAATGTATCCAGACCCCTTGTAATTTTTGAATATATAGTCTCGTCACTTTCTTTAACGGTCACTTAAGATCACTTTTGAAAATATATATTGAATAGCATACGGTACGAAACGTCAAGTTTATAAAAATGCGACAATGTTCATCACTGCTGTTTGTGTTTAATTTTGGATGTAATGTTTCACGGGCAGATCCTGGATTTTTCTTAGGAGGGGGTTCGCACCAAGTAAGGGAATCCAA
Source organism: Porites divaricata (assembly GCA_038088405.1). Classification (NCBI taxonomy): domain Eukaryota; kingdom Metazoa; phylum Cnidaria; class Anthozoa; order Scleractinia; family Poritidae; genus Porites; species Porites divaricata. Next base: position 62,351,630 of record JBBMOI010000001.1, on the reverse strand, counting down.
CACAGTCTTGGAATCTGGATCCACGTCCTGGATTCCGGATTCAAATTACTGGATTCAAGATCTTTTTCAGTGGAACTTGGATTCCGCATTCCAATTGTAGTAGGATTCCGGATTCCACCGGCACAAATTTCCAAGATTCCCGATTCCACATGCGAAAATTTCCCGGATTCCGGAATTGCGGATTTCCTCACATGTGGCGAAGGGGGTGCACCGCTAAGGAATGACGCAGCTGACTGGTGACGTAAACAAATTTTAAAAGCGAGTACGAAGAAGAAGGCTTTTGACAATAACATAATGTAAATTGCTGAGAATCATATCAAACGATACAGCAGGACTTCAGCGCCAAACTACCATCTTTACGGCGTTAACATAAATTCTCCAACCTCGTCTTATGTTTTACTCCAATACCAATAAACCACAAAGTGTTTTCATCTTTGCAGTTGTATCAGAAAGAGGGAGGGACCTTGCACCCTCCTTCTAGATCCGCGCCTGTGTTTTGTAGACATAAATGTTTGACACGATACTGTGATTTCGAGTTCCATAGCGAATATAACCTGGGTAAGTTGCGGGATTAGCTTGGGAGCCGCGAGAAGTGTGGGTACAAGTCAGGCTATAGCGAATAAGGGGGCATTATTAAAAAAATGAAGTAGCTAGACGCAACACAGCCCTTTTCAATTTCTTGGAATAAAAATAAGACTTTACACGAGAAAAGAGTTAAATCCCTGCAGAGCCTTTCTGGTTCCGGATAACTTGGCCGCCGTTTCAATTTCCCGTACACCAATATGGTCGCCGTGGCGTCATGTTAAAACGCACTTGAAGTCTACTGTTATTACAAAGCCTAACGGGGCGTTTTCACTCACGTCGCCATCTATGCATCTATGCAAAGTCATTGGAACAAAAAAAAGCGTTTAAATAATAAATTAGTTCATTCCCACAGAATTAGTTGAACATGCCGCCGTAACGTCATGTGAAAACGCTCTAAACTCGATCAAATCCACCGGCTAAGAATTTGGCACTCGGTGCGTTACACTCAGATATGATTAAACTGGTTAAGGATTTGGTTACTTTAGGACTAGACGCTATATGATAAAGTAACCATGCTTCAGTTTTGTGGTATTCGTTCACACATGTAACACAAGTAGGTGCTCGATGAATGGTTTTAAGGTAAATAACCCGAGACATTTCTTGAAATAACAGGGGTCTTCGTCCAGGCCGGAACGTTTTGTAATTCTGGAAAGGGAGAGATTCCTCTCAGGCCCGGAAAAAGAAGATAAGCATGCAACTATTTATCAATACGTGGAACAAGTGTTATTAAACTTCCCTGAGGCTCATATCTTCGCTCTATTATCACGCCCCTTGTAATCTTATCAGCACCGCACGCGTTGCAAAGTAGTTATTCAAACCGTATTGCAGGAAATGCCTCATTTGAAAGTACATTTAGACTGGTTATCAGTTCTTAATTGTTTAAATATTTTAGGCCCGAAGGACGACTGATAATCTTGATAATCGTTTGAAACAAGTATTTTTGGTTCTGAAAAATTAATTACTTGTCAAATGGTGGGCGACACCACTAAACTTCATACAATTCAATTGAATTTGCTGTAATAGGAACAGCTTTAAATTTAAGAAC